>CM073777.1:38563663-38961163 GCA_037158775.1 Hetaerina titia
GTATTCCACAGTTATCAACCTAAAGGTCAGTTTGATAGGTGAAGGTAAGGCTCACTTAGTTCTAAGGCCAAAGGTTTGTGAAATTCAAACAACAAGGCAGGGAGACTAGCTCCTTTCCCTGTATCACCTATTGCTTCCCATGAAGATCTGCTACTTGAAAAATCATACAACCTGTGTGAAGCTGAGGGTTTCCATAGACATCCCCAGGAATTGAGCCCAGGCCCTCCAGTCAGTAGCACAAAGCTCTATGCGCTGAGCTACCACGGCCCTTCAAAGCATTCAAATTACTTAAAACTGTTTCCTTGTATTTTTAAGACAGACATGTATTCATGTCAATATGATGGGAAAAAAATATATTTCCAGGGTACTACTTATGTCTGCTGTGGTTAAGCATATCATTGTCATCAACCCACACCTCCGAGCACTTCCACTTTTGATGAGGCTGTTATCTGTCACTGGAGAATACCCACTTATGTTACAAAAGTTATGCGTCAACTCAGGTTGGTGATGTTTCATTTTAATGATAATTCATGTGTTGAGTTCAAGAGCTTTTAAATGAACGAATTTTTAATGTTAGGATTGGACAATAATGAAAACATTAATTCATTGAAAAGCAAAATAAAAAAACACTTTATTTGTGACACATTGCTTTGTTGACTGAAAGTTTTTTTATTCCTTCTGGTGATTTTTCACCATTCAAAACATATGTATTCCTTCTTTACTACCCCTTTTTTGTATAACATGGTTAAAGGCAATGGCAATATGAGGAAAAACTGGAAGGATGAGATGACAAATTAAGCGGCTAACATTGCTTCACTCCTGGAGATGGTCACTGTAATGTTAGAAAAATAATGAGTCACTCAGTGTTTTATTTGTAACCATGTTCGAAGACCACATTAACACTGCCAAATTTCCACTAAAGACTATTCCAGGAAAGCAAACCTAGTTTATGAACTTTCCAGGGTTCATGTTCTATGGCTTTTCTCTTGTAATTGTATTATTTATTATAAAATCTTAAAATTTTATTATTAATTTTTTAATTATTTTTTAAATTAATTATTTTTATTATTAATTATTTTATGATTAACCCTATCACTTCATCTCAGGCTATTAAGTGATTGGGTTACATCGGAACAGCTTTCTTAGTTCAATAGGGATAAACTTAGGTGAATATAGAAGCCATTTGTCTAGCTGAACTGGTGAGAATGATGATGGTGTTACTTCCTCCTAGACCTCCTTTATCTCACCAATCCTAATGTTTCCTTTTTCCACTTGTTTTTTCCCACCATTGAGAACCGTTAGCTTGATTTCAAGTCACTTGTGCTTGATGGTAGTGACATTTGGGAATTTTCTGATTTTAACCTTAAAACTGATCCATATTCCCCTGTCAGGAATGCTTTTCAGTTATTTCATCCATATTAAAACTAGATAAGCTTTCCATGCATTTTAAATGTATTGCTTGGAGTTGAGATGGCCTCATATCAAAAAGCATAACAAAGTGATAAATAAGACTTACTCGGAGAGATTAAGTAAAAGCAAGATCAGGTAAACTATTCACCACTTTTGCCACCATATTATATATATATATATATATATATATATATATATATATATATATATATATATATATATATATATATATATATATATATATATATATATATAAACACACAGCACGAGAACACATAAAAAGAACACTCACAATAACATCTTGATAATTTTGACGGACTCGAACTCCATCTTCTTCGGAAGATAAGATATGACTGAGGAAAAGGGTACGTGGTGCAGAGAGAGTAGGGGACGAGGGAGAGGGGAAAAACAGGTAGTGGGGGAGAGGGGTGAAGGAGGGGTATGTGGAGGGGGAGAAAGCGGAGCGGAGAACAGAAGGTGGGAGAGGGGTGAAGGAGGAGGTTATGGAGGGGGAAAGGGAGGCCAGAGGGGAGCGGAGATGGAATAAGGAGGATGCGGAAATAGTAACAAGCGACACAGAAAACTAACAATTCATCCACAGATACCACAACACCCATGACCAAGGCATCAACACACCAAGTCATCATGAGGGCTCGACAAGTCAAAACCCAGGACAAGGATGACAAAATGTATGCGGATGAATAAATTGTCCCGCCACCTCGCAAGAAACAAATACACCTCCATCCACCCCAGCCCCCTCCCCCCACCCATTTAGTGAACGACATTGAGACCCGGATGTTGATAGGCTTTACATAGCCATATAAATGCCAATTCCATTGTTTTTAATTTTATAGGGTTATCGGATGGGGAAGGGATGCTAGAACGGAAACATTGTAACAGTGGTTGAAGGGGGTGTTGTGGTAAGAGGCATGTTTAGGGATGGGAAGACCCGCAGATGGGGAAGAGGGATTACATGAGGCACGATGATTGTTCACCCTGAGGTTCAGGGGTGTAGAGCACTGGCCTATATAAAATGCCGGGCAGAGTTTGCAAGTCAGAAGATAGATTACATTCTGAGATAAGGGAGGTCAGTTCATTTCCCTCTGTCCCTTGTGGGTTTCCAGGAAGATCTGTTATCTAATGAATCTCCCAGCTTGGGTGAAGCTGAGGCTGACCAGAGGTGTGACCCAGAGTTGAACCTGGGTCTTCGGATCAATAGCTCATGAGGAGTGGGGGAAGGGCGAGAGAGAGTTAAAAGGTGGGATGGAGAGGGGTGGAGTGGTGAAAAAAGGACAAGTTTTATATATAAAAAACTTAAAAAATATATATAAAACCTCAACACTTCCGTGTTACTTCGAAGAAATCATCTATATACATATATATATATATATATATATATATATATATATATATATATATATATATATATATATATACACTTTTTTGGAAAACCCACAAACATGTAATGTAAATTCACTGATAGTCATAACAAACACAGAAACCAAAACACACAAAAGAGGGAAAACTCACTGGTTCTCGAATTTTCGGTGGTCCAACCACCTTTCTCAAGAGGAATTAGGAACAGAACTGAGCTAGGAACAGTTCTGTTCCTAATTCCTCTTGAGAAAGGTGGTTGGACCACCGAAAATTCGAGAACCAGTGAGTTTTCCCTCTTTTGTGTGTTTTGGTTTCTGTGTTTGTTATGACTATCAGTATATATATATATATATATATATATATATATATATATATATATATATATATATATATATTTATATTTATATATATATATACACACACACATACACATGTACATATAATTATTATCATTATTTTTCAGCTATCTACTGGTTAAGATAGATTTTTTGATGGACACAACTACCGAATAAATATTTTGTGACTCCTAACAGCACAATCCAGCAATCTACTCTACAAGTCCCTCTTCATCTCTGTGTACTTCTTTCCTCCCTTCATCCTGTCCAACATCCCTATCCTGTTCCTGCCCTTTCCTTGTTTGCCTAACATTCTGACATTTTTTTTCACATTTCCTTGCTGTTGAAGTAATCAGCCATATGGCCATCTTAGACATTTTTATTCCTACCTGTATTCCAATCCCAGCTTTCCAGGGACTCTTTGTCTTCTCCTCCTCTAATCATGATGTGATATGCAGTAACTAAAAAACAAGAGTGTACAAGACTACAGTAACCAACCCAAAGGCTGGTTTGATGGGTGGGAGCTTTTCTAATACTAACCCCAACAGCATGTGAAATATTCACCTCAATAGGGTAATAAGGGAGGTCAGTTCATTTCCCTCTGTCCCTTGTGGGTTTCCAGGAAGATCTGTTATCTAATGAATCTCCCAGCTTGGGTGAAGCTGAGGCTGACCAGAGGTGTGACCCAGAGTTGAACCTGGGTCCTCGGATCAATAGCTCATTTTTCTCTAACCCTGGTCTATAATAACCCAAGGAGTGCATCATGCAGAATGAAAATTATGTGGCTTTAAACCATCCAGGCATTAAATTTTCTGTGTGCAAGAAATCATAATAAGAGTTTACATAAGATGGAATTTACTGATACTTCCCTGTCCATACCCAACTCAAAATCATTTTGCACTCTAGGTTTGGAGAACACTTAGCCTTAAAATAGAAAGCAAATGCCAAAAAGTCATTTATGTGACTGCAGCCATGTGGCAAAGTGATTTGTTCTATGGATCACATCTTGTGAAGTGTTAAAAATCATATACCTTAGTGGTATTGTGACAGGGAATACAAATTGCTAAACTAAGCATCTTCGCACATCATAGTGGATTGATTGGAACAATATCAATCAATCAAAACTTATTTTTGTTTAAGGATTTGTTGTACAAATATAGGACACGTCAAAGAAAATATACAGGTTTATTTTTACAATTTTTTATGGACACTGGGATTTATCAAGAAGTCAATGGCATGAAGCACTCCTAGAAATCAATTTTTTTAACTGGACCCTTGCCACTGAACCCTCTTCTTTTTTGCCCCCACAACTGGAAATTATCTGAAATATTTTTTTTACCCCTAGGTGATGGAAGTAAGAATGAATACTGAATAATGACAATATCCTAAAGTGACCTACTTATGAGCATATTTGATTTTGTGTATTTCCATTATTTATCCAAACTAGGCATTTAAATTAAAATAATTATTGTATATCTATGTTGATGAATTTCAGGTTGTTATTGTTGTTTTGAAATACCTATTTATTTATTTTTAACCACAAGTGAAATTTAATGCATTATTAATATATTGCAGCATGGGATACTTCTTACCAAGACAAGTTTGACAGTGTTTGGATGTACAATGAAGGTAATGTTTTTTACTTTCATATCATATTTTTCTACCTTTGAATTTGGCATTCAATTGTTTGATTAATGAATAAATTCATTTATTCTTTCCTTTTTCTTGAATAACATTTATAAAATTGTAATTAATTTCCAGGGGTATGCCCTCTCCAAATATTGATTACCATCCTGGGAAATGTGGTCAATGAAGATAATTCTGAAGGAGTCAATAGGGTAAAGCTAATATCCTGAGGTGTGAATTATATTTCCCAGAAGGTCTTTGATCCATAAGAAAATTTGAAGTCATTAAAAATTCATGCTGACCTCCAGATTATTTTCACTTTGAACACATCCATGTACGATTTGTTTTAATTATGTTGAACTTAAAGACTGTCATATATAAATTTTGGTATAATATTTTCACCAAGTTTAAACATGCTCTTTTAAGATTTCTCTTAACAATAATATCTGCATCTGACCAATATATACAGTGAAAAAATCCCAGAATTACTTCAAAATTAATATTTGCCTGATGCATCTCGTGTTTCCCTATTTTTTTAATATTACAATTTTTAGATACCGATTGATGAATTGTTGTTGCATGTATTCTCAGGCCAGCTGTACCATTTGCTGTCATTATACCTCTCCCCTTAACGATCATTGTAGTTTCATCCTATGGTAAAATCTTTTTACAAATTTCATTTGTAAAGTGCTCTTTAAATGCAAACAAGGCTATGTTGCATGAGGAAACTTATTGGAGCCAATTATTGGTAATTCATCCTTAAATATAAGTGAAATGAAGAGGGTGTGAACTATTGGCTATGAATCAGTAAGGTGTCAATCCTGTAGCCAATATTGATTTTTAAGAACTCTATATCAATATTTTGGTCACAAGGGGGGCTATAATTGACTATAGGATTGACACCTTTATAATGCAAGATAGGTGGTTCATCCTACCACTCCTGTACTCTGGTAGCAACTATTAATATTCTCGGTTACTACAATTGAGCGAACAAATTTGGTGGTCATGTTAGCAAAGCATGTTGGTGGAGGAATATTATGTGGCTAATTCTCTTTAAGTTTGATAGAAGTTCCTAATTTTTCATTTTTGACCAATCCACTCATGAACCCCCTTTCTCTATTTGCATGTTTCCACTACTTCTCATTTAGCTTGTGACCTGTCATTTCTGTACTGGTTGAATAAATCAGTCGTTTCAAAATAATATGATAAGGTCTGATCAATGTTATTTCTCCTTTCCTCATGAGCCTAGCATGTCCTGCTTGCAGTGACTAAATGTCACATTGCAGTACATAGTTGCATATGGTAGGACATTAATTATTTGATATGCTGATTTAGTTGCTACTACTAATAACAGCAAATAGATTAGCTTCACATGGCATTAGCATTATGGAGCAAGGCACCTTGGTGCTGCAGTTATGTTTGTACAGTCACATAATGGTAGACTTTTGTAAATTCCAACAATATGAAACAAGATAGGTCATTTACCATATTTGATGGCAAATAAGATGCACTTTTTTTCCAAAATTATGGTTTAAAAACAAACACCTGTGTCTTATATGTGAAGATTCGAGTTCCATTCTCAGTGCTTAATTATATATTTACCCCAAACAGTCAGGACTACCTATTTTGTGTCCATTGTATTTCCTTTTATTTAATATTTATTGTGGGTCGCGGTAGTCCAGGGGGGTTGGATTACTGACAGGAGGGTCCCGGGTTTGATTCCCGGGAAAGGCACTCTGGGCACCTGCAGCTCCACCCAAGCTATTGGATTTTTCAGGTACCAGATCTTCCTGGAAAACCACAACCGGCGCAGGGAAAGGAATTGACTCCCCTACCCTGATGTGTGAATATGCACATGCCGTCAGGCTTAGCATTGGGTGGACTCTATCATCACCTACTAAACTGACCTTCAAGTTGATTACTGTGTTTATGGTTAACATTTATTATTCAATTGAATGCTGTATTTGGGATTATTATGAAGTTCATCACTGATAATTGACATGAATAATGTGTTACTTGCTTCTGTGATGCCGAAAGAGGTGCGAGTGAGATATTGGATAAACTAGATTCTATTTTATCACTACTGATCATTACAAAAGAGTATGTTCTTCTTACGTAGTGGAGTTAATTGTTTAAAAAAATCAATGTAATAATTATGGCAACAGGAGATGAGAGATTAAGTTACACAATGTAATTGTAACTAAGATTATTAGGCTATGCTAAAGGAAATGGCAACAGGGCAGCAGCAAGGCATTTTGGTCCACTATCGTCCCATCTATTTGGCTTTTCTGAAACAAAAAAATTAAAACAAACTATAACTTAAGTTGATGTAGTGTCGTACCTTCACATGGACCTTTAGCATTTTTTTCTTGTGTGTGCCCTAACAAAATGAGGTTATATCTCAGATGCCACCAAATATGGTAATTGTATCAAAGTCCAGAGCAGTTAAAGGGTAAATTGTTACTTTTGAGTATTGTGATGAAATGTTCCTGTACTTCTTCTTTTCTTTTTATAATTAGGAAAATTGGTACAAGTTCAGGACCAGGATTGCAATATTATTTCTTCAGTGGTTGGATGCTGCCCTAACACAACCAGGGCATCAAGTTGATTGGCTGTGTTATGTTACAAATGATGAGGTAGAAATTATTGAGAGAAATGTTGATGCTGCTGTCCATAGCTCCAAGGAAAGTACTGAATCTGTAGAGAAGGTTTTGGAATTAAAGAAGACGGTACCAGAACCGGTTGAAAGTGGAGTTGATCCTGATGAAATAAAGCCATCAACAAGTGGATTGAGCCACAAGCAAAAGAGTGATGATAAAAGAGTGATTGTGGAGCCAGAAGAGATGTTAGATGATGATGAAAATGCTGATGAAGATACCGAAGAGAATGTACCATATAAGTCCCTGTCTAAGCTCTCTATTTCAAAATTAAGCTCTCGGGGATCAAGTAATGAAAAGGTTGAAGAAAAAGAACCAAGCAAGAAATGTTGTTGCAGGAGATGGATCATAAACATTTTAGTCAATATCCTGTACGCGATTTTATCTGACTTCCAGAGTATCATAAATCCTGGTATGTACACCAAATAAAATATTGGTTGTTGCCTTTAATAATTAATCACTAATTTTTATAAAGAGTAAAATAGTATGAAAAAAATACAAACATGATGGGCACATCAGGGTTGAAATTAATATAATCCCTCATTTAATGTTAATTTAATGGTATGATATTTATGTCCTTGTCAGGCAAGTGTACATCTGATTTAGATTGTTGTACTAATCATCATTGTTATAGGTGAGCTATAGAGGCTATAGGGCTGTTAGAGTTGAGTTTTGTGTGCTCTTTAAAAAATGTCTCTTATCATCATGTATTTAAAAGCATTTTCATCAGAAACTTCATTTTTCCTTACCATTGGAACCCTTTCCCTTGCTATGGCATTCTTGAGCTTTATGCACTTTCAGTTCTTGAGCTTTGTCATATATGAGACATTCTCTATCTATCTCAATTCCATCATCTCCCATATCAAATTTTGCCTAAGAAACCCCACATGAAAAACTTGGTCTCTTTTTCTCTCCCCCTAAACTGTTCTCTCTTCCTAGTGCATGTCTAAAAAGCTTCTTAATGTTAGCTCTTCATCTCTTCTCATATATCAGATTTTGAAATAATACAGCACTATTAAAATGTTCACCAATATTTTACTTGCATCTTTACTTGGAGTTGTAGCTACCAACTCTTTTTCTTTGTGATGTTCTTTGCTGATGGAATTTATCCATAATTTTCTCATTGCTATGCCTATATATTAAAAAACAACTCAATAACGTGAAGTGCTAAACCTGATCTAATTTATCCAGTCTAGTTCCATTCCTATTTAATTGTGTATCTTAGACTTCCTATTTCTTGAGAATGACATCAATTACATACAGTAAACTCTTTATGTAGTTATTATAGGATTTGTGTAAGTATTGTGGATTAACCACGCTATTCTATCTTCCTAGCACCACAAAGTTTTAATAAAATTACAATTGTAAAGATAATTAAATACTTTGAAAGGTTGATATACTTTTTAAAAAGCACAATTTTGGTAAATGTTTATGTTAATTTAAGCATTTCCTTTTTGATTTTTCTAATTAGGATAATCAACTTTTCCATTTTTATTTTATGAAGTGGAAACATTAAAATACTTTGATGTTTTTCTGTCTGGTCCAAGTGTTTTTTCTATAAATTCTAACTTGAAAAATCACCATAGTGCATCCTGTGGGCTGAGAAATATGGTAATTTCATTTTATTATAATTAATCTTAATCCCATGCTTCATGTATTGATCCTCACTCGCCTCACTTTGACCAAAAGCCCTTAGCTTGGCTTGTCCGACTGGTCGACTCTGCTTATTCATCTTAAATTGGAACTATCTCTTCTGAAGACTTTTTGATTTCCACCTCAAATCCTTCATGCTCTTCCTTTAACTTTTTCTCAGTCCTGAAGTTAATAAACATGTGAAATGGAAGAAATGTATAACTTTCCTACCTATTACCGCCCATCCTTTTTCTTTATGTGCTTCTCTTATTTGTACAGTCTGATTCTTGCGAAAGTTTTCAAAAAGTAGCCAATCTATTCAGCCTATTCCTGTATTTTGCATTGCTTTAATGAGTGTGTTCCATTACTGTAAAGCCTTCTTAAAATTAACAAAGTAAGCAAAGACATTCTGGCTATGCTATACAATGCTTTCTATTAGCAACCTTATTACTGCTATGTTTTCACAAGTTACCCTTCCCTTTCTAAACCCAAACGACTTACCATCTTCAAAGTTGTTTCTATTTTCTTCAGTCTTAAACTGATAATTCTTAGTCCTAAATTAACTACATGTGAAATTTAAGGTATTTGTTATAGTTTTCATGTACTGCAGATATATTCTCTATCAGGATAGTAGTTATCTTAATGAAGTCTTCTAGATAAAATCCTGCCTCTCAAATGTCTTGATCTAGTTCGGAAATGCTCTTCCTTATTTTTCTCTTGACCCTTGACTTGATTTATGTTACAGAACTATTCTCTCTCCCAGTGCCTTGCTAGCATTAATTTTTCTAGTGCACGTTCTTTCTTTTTTTACTTTCTCAAAATTCATCCACCATCTTGTTTAAGAATCCATTTTACCCAACCTTCAAAATACCTCCATGACATCAGTTTGCTTTTATCATTATGCCTCCTTTACTATTTGAGTTAAATATTGGAATCTAGATTGGTGGGCAGATGTAAAAGAATGTATGCATGTATAATAGTTATTTACTATTCAATTATGTAGAATGGTCAATTTGAATAATGCTTGTGTTTACTTTTTTCCCTGTGTAGAGTATGAGTACATTGTTATGGAGGAAGATGAAGAGGTGCATTACAATGCCTCTAAGACAATTATCTCAAGTAAGAAGCTGGAATATGATCAATCGTTTTGCATAAGACTGGGCTTATTTATATTAAGAGCGCTTCATCGAAGGGATCATCCAGAATTGAATACACCAAGTGGAGAAGGCTTCCTATGGAATCACTACACTGTTAAAGGAAGTGTTCTAATTAATGGGAAAATTATGAGGAAAGATTATAGTCACAAAAATACGCATGGAGGCCCAGTTGGTGCTCGCTATGTGCTTTTTCTTTCAAAAATTGAAAAGGAGTTAAAAGGAAAAATTAAGAATTTTTGCCCAGAAACAGGTAAATAACTTGAAATATATTCTTTCCACTGTGACCAGTGTTATGTTTGAATGCTAATGGTTCAATGCCATTACTAAGAACTTAAGATTAATGAAGGGAAAAAATGAAATTAATAAGATTGCAAATATGAGGAGTATTCGAAAAGTATGGACCATTTTCTTTTATTTTTAAATATGTGCAGACTAGAGCAAAGTTGTACTTATGCAACACAATCAGTTGATTGTATCTAAAGCCACTGAAGTTATTGTTTTGATTCAGAATGTTTTTTGCATGTCAGTGAATGCTAATAACAATGTCTACAAAATACATTGCTCCTGTCAGTTGCAAAGTGCGTGCTGTGACTCGATTTTTGTGTACAAAAGGATTATCAGTTGCCCAAATTCATCAAGAGTTTTACCAAGTTTATGGACTGACAGTGAAGGAAAGGTCAGACAGACAATGGTGTTAATAAACGAACCAAGAAGTGTGATCTAATTGACAATTAGTGTTCTGGCTGATAAATTTCTTCTTGCTGGATACACCACTATTTACGCAATTGTTTCTGGAAAGGTTAGATATCACAAATTGTGGGCATAGCGAGTACAGGGAATACTTACCAACCAACACAAAGGGCTAAGAATATTGAGTGGATAATTATTGACCAGACGGAGATGACTTGCCCTAGCAAATATTTCCTTTTCTTAGACTTGAAGCAGTGGCTTAGCGGACAACAGTTTAAAGACGATGATGAAGTAAAGACTGCCATTGTCAACTACAATTGCCAGGTGGTGAACTTCAATACTGAGGGATTTGAGGAGATGGTGCAGCATTAAGAAAAATGCTTAGAAGTGAATGGCAACTATTTAGAAAAATTAAGTAGGTTTTTAGGAAACTAAATCATCAATAAAAACCTTTTCTAATGAGTATATTTTTTAAAATGACCAAATGGCTCTTACTTTTCTGATACACCTCATATATTTGCATATTTTTTCAGTGTTAGTTTTTATTAATATTGGGTATTATTTTATGCCACACTTTCATTTCCATGTATTGATCTGCTTATATTTTTTAGATTCGTTAGCTTAATATTTGATTTGCTACTTTAGTGGTTGCTTTGGTTACTGTATTGAACTTTTTACCTTTTACTTAAGATCTGGATTGTGAAAAATTTTTATATATGTATTCTCTTCCATCCAAGGAAATGGATACAAAAATTTGAAAGTATAGATTACTGATTCATTACCTAGATGGTTGAGGATTGAGAGATGCAGGTTTTGGAAGTTGATGGCCTTATTGGAAATCTCCCTGAAAAAATGGTGACTTCCTCTTTAAATAACTTAGTTTTAGTAATATTATTCCTGTACTTAATTTATTGCTATATTATTAAATTATAGATTATTATAATCATTATTAGAAGTACTGGGTCAAGATAGGCTTTTTATGAGCCTAGGCACTATGACCTATTGTATTCCAAAGCACTAAGTAATGTAGCAGAAAATATTACCTAGGAGATATCATCTTGAAAAATTTCTTGGAACAAATTTAATAGGTATTCCGTGTATCCAGCATGTTTTATTTTTGTCATTAGTAAGAGGATGCAACAGTGAAGCATTATTATTATTCAAAATTCACACTGCAGAAGTCAATATGTATAATTTGTGGAATTAGCACAAATAATTGGACCTGGGGTACAAGAGGCATTAACACAAACTCTCCTATGGAGAAAAATCTTGTAATGAGTAATGATAGCGATTATAATTCTGAATTTGATTTTGCTTAAACTTGGCCATGATTTCTCAGATTTGATTGCTATAAAACAGTTTTTTCACCTAATAGAATATTTACTGGGAAAATAGATGTTTTTTTAAAAAATAGTGATGTTACCCAAACCTATCAGAAAGCATTCATTAAAAAAAATAGTAAACTCATTTATAAAATTTTATGAATAATTTAGTTATGTTGAGCTGAAAACCTCATTGGTGAAACACTAAAATCATAAATGGTTACAGTCTATTCACTGAATCTAAATTAATTCATAATTTAACCATTGAAAATTTTCCTTATGCAACTGATACCTTTAAAGCAAGCATTTCTCAAATATTTTATCTAAAATTTAAATGAATATTATCCTGATACTACAATCACCTATAAATTTCACCACCTGACTAATTTATAAATTTTTGGGAATCCATAATCATTTTGGAATGTTTGTTGAAATAGTAAATATGAGTAAAATTAATTTTACTATTTTAATGAAGTCAGGATATGAAATAATAATTAAGATAACTGTTTTCTTATACCAATCTCAATTTTATCCAGCTTCCACTCACCTAGACCAAAATCGGTAATAGCCTTTAGATATTCATTCATTGTTTTACTTCCATAGAAAATATGCCCAGAGTTCTTGCCTATATGCTGTTGTTTTAGATTGTAAATTTAGTTATTTTGAGGTGGTGGAAGGGCTTGCATATTCTGATGTGACTCTTAGAGCTAGGAGGAGGGAATTGAAGACAGAAGTATTGAGTAAGGATGTCAAGAAAAGGCTCATTGAAACAGATATGAGCATATTCATTAAATTAAGAACACAATGTATACATGTACACCTGTATATCCACTTCTTTATTCTCGCATTCACACTCGCATTCATATTCAGGTACCTGATGATGACGCCTAAGCATTGAAACTAGTTGTACGAGAATAAAGAACAGTGGATATATACAACACATACACATATATGTGTTCTTAATTTAATGAACATGAACTTCCACAAAGTTGAGCCTGAAACAATAGAAGGCAGATATGAGCATAGTTATGTACGGAGCAGAAACACAATTATTGAAGCAGGATGATAGGCATAGATTGGAGGCTTTTGAAATTTGGGTGCAGAGAAGTGTGGAAAAGGTGAAGTGAGCAGAAAGGAAAGCAAACAATGAAGTGCTTCATATAGTGAGGGAGGAGAGAGGATTGTTGGGAGAAATCCAAAGGAGGCAGGGAAGTTGTTTTCGTGCATTTTGATTGGCAGTGGGATGTTGAAGACTGTGATAGAGGGGAGAATGTTAGGCAGAAAAGGAAGGGGCAGGAATGGGATAGGGATGTCGGATGGAATGAACAGAGGAAGGAAGTATACAAAGTTGAAGACGGGCTTATTGTAGGATAGGATGTTAAACCGGTTCTTTAGGAGAGACAAGAGAATTGTTACTGTACCGTTTGGTAGCTTGTGTCCATCCAAAACTTACCTTAACTGGCAGATACTATAATAATAATAATGTTATTGTTTATAAAAATGCTTTATAATTCTTGCCTCCATTTATCTTCAGTATATTTTGTGTAACAACATCAAGTGGCTCAAAAACACCCTTATTGGCTCAAAAACACCTTAGTTTCATTTAAATTAAATCTATCTTTGAAACTGAAGTTGAGCAATTGATACTGATCATCAACAAGAGTCTTTTGATCATCTGAAACCAGAATTAAGAAGTACATTTTTTGAGGTCTCCCATTTTGAAAGTCTAAAATTGAAAGTTAATAGCAAAAGCTGCTAAATTTAAGCAAATGTTTTCAGTATTCAAGCACATATTTAAAATCAACTAAATTATTAAATAATTGGTAACCATGACAGTTATAAACAAAATGGTGAAAATTACCATACTGTAAAGCAGTGAGTTATTAACCAATAGTTCCTCACTATATCCATTAAATTTTGTAAAGTGTATGAAAATAGTAAAGACAGCAAATAAATCTTTGCACTTTGCAGTTCTTGATAGAGTACATTTCTTGTCAGCGGTACATATCTCAGGTATTTGAATGATACGAGTGAACATTCTTAATGACTTAAAGGAAAAATAGGCATGTATTTTTTTATATTCTCTAATATGCCACTTCTCTTCATCAAAGTAAAGAATTAAATAATGTAATATGGGTGCATCTTTTCTGATTAGGGCAAACATTTCCATATCCTATGTCATATGCAACCCTTGCATCGAAAGTGAACAGTGTGACTGCATAGTTATGCAAAGTGAAATGTTATTCCCATCACAGTAGCCACAGACCCAAGTATAGTTTCAAATGTATTTAAACAATGAAAATATGAACCATCTAAATTTAAATTCACAGCACTGAATGACATATTCTATCAACCACATCAATATTTAAACCATATTTATTTGTTGTTGTATTTGTAGCGATGGGCAATGTTATATTTCCTAAGAATGCATCAGCCTAGGTGATATTTTCCTGGCTTCAGATAAGAGAAATACAATTTTGTGAGTCCTTGAGAATATAAAGCCTTGGGGTCAATCTCATTTTAAATGGTTTTTTTTACATTGAATTACTATACCGTAATGTAAAAAAAAAATAATGGAGGAAATATTGGAGCATTTTCAGAGTTACGAATAGTATTGATGAAGTCATACTTTGTGTTATTGCTGGAATTAATGAAATTGACTCCCTTTCTTTTGTTCTTTAGAGAAAGCTCTTCAGGAATTACTGGAAGTAGAAAATTTTGTGCAGTCACCTAGTGAAGATGATGACGATGAAGGGGAAAAAGAAGAAGGAGAAGAAGTCACAAATATGTGGGATGTTTTGAGAAGTATAGGGTATGATGAAGAAGCCTAGTAATGAAGAAAATTAGTTGTAGTAAACAGGCTGTGAATATATATATATATATATATATATATGACCCAATGGGTTATATAGATTGTTTTTGAGTGATTTGAATTTCAAGTGATGTAAATGGTCTGTGTTTGCCCTGCAAGCATTGGCCCTGCATAGCATCCTATCTTAGGTTGAAATGGAGTTGGGATATTTGATGTAAAGTTTAAAAAACACTCTAGGCCATTGAAGTTACTTGGTATGTAATCACATACAATCATCATTTCTGTCCATCATGTGGACAAGGTGCTATTTTCAAGATGAGGAACTGTGTATTCAGAAGTAATAGTTTTTATGTTTATCATACCAAGTGGACCACAAATATATGTTATGGCCAGAAAGGAATTTCAGAAGGTGCTAACTGACACAGTCCTGTGAAGTTAGTTTTATCCAGAAGTTACCAAACTTCCATATAATCCCTTTCTTGGGAGATGGAGGGTAACTCAAGGCACTGGAAGCAATGTCTTCCAGACTAATTGGACAGCCAGCTTTACATAAGTAAAGGTTGTGAATTTTGTCCTTTAAGTCTTTGACGAGAACATGTTCCTTAGAATTTGCATCTCCTTTCTTTTTAGACAAGAGTGGGTCAATATCACATTGTGCATAATAGCTGAAAAATAGATTAACATCACAAAATTATGCATTAACATTTTATTTCATGCAATAATTCCAAGTACTTCCGTGTTTGTATATGTGCCTTATAAATCAAGGAAACAAATATCTAATATTCAGAAAATAAATTATTAACTTAAAAACTTGACAGCCAAATAATTTACCTTTTGCAAGAACATATTAAAAAAATAAATGAGTTTTTCATTGTGAGAAGCCATGTACTTTCTGTTAATTGGTAGTACATATATTGATGCGATATTGATAGTTCATAGACAGAGTTGTTTTTAAACTGCAACAACAATACCTGACAGGTTAATAATGTTATTCTGTTAGTACCGTTTGACAGTCTTACAGGGTTGGTTTATGTACATATTAGGTTGGACATCTTTTCCTGGCTTCAAAATGAAGTTAAATATGGCCAACTGAAAGTAATTTTTGGACAAATCAAGTTTTCTTTAACTCCAAGATAAAGTCAATTAACATATTATACTTGATAACTCTACTTGGCATGATATTTTATTGAACTACATATCCAATGTATTTTTACTACATTCCAGAAGTTTATTTTCAGTATGATCAGTTTGAGAACAAACAACTATTAAAATTTAAATAAACTCAATTTTTAGTGATTGAAATTATATTGTTTCATCAAAATGATTACATATTTTGGAAAAGTGTTGCATTAAAGTTTTATCAATTCCAATCAAAATCATTTATTATTTATCTCATGTGTAATTTAATATTTCTACGGCAGCTGCCAAATTTCATGATTTCATTTCTCTAATATCCCTTGCCATTTTTAAGAATTCTAATGACAACCATGAATAAAATTAATGGGTGAATTAGCTTTGTGAAATAAAGACAGGATAATATATTAAAAATATCTTACCATTTTCACACTTTAAAGTGTGAAAAATTACTAAGTATTACTTATTTTACTACCAACATGAAGTTTTTCTCTAAAACATTGTTTTCTAATTAGTAAACATTTGTGGTAATCAATAATAGCTTAGCAATTTAGATAGATCTCAGATTAAGGGTAGAGAAATTAGTTCCCCTCAATGAATCAAACTATTTTCTCAATGTTAACATAAATACAAAATATCTAGTAAATATATATGAGTTTATAAACATGCCAAGTGAAATTATTTTTGAAATATATTAGAAATAATTGAATCTGTGCTGGAGACTCATTTAAAAGTAAGGCATGATGCCATATAAACTTTTATTTCTGTAGTAAAGATAAAATTTTAATGTCCCTTTAATTGTATTACACAGTGGCAAGAGGAATTTCATTACAGCTGAGACAGAACTTGTGCAAAGTTACTTGCATTAACAGTATTAATATAATATATTAAGGAAGGGAAAAAATGGCTGGAGGGGGGAAGGTTGGTAATGTGAAGAGAGCCTAAAAATGATTCTTGTGATAGAGGAATGGGGGTAGTTAAACCTAAAAAGTGATAAATGAAGGAAGGATTAGGAAAACCCTTTGTTTTGTGTAAGGGAGTTATGGGGTTATGTGATGGGAGAAATTGGAGAATAAAAAGAGAGAAAGGTGTTTAAACATATATTCATTACAGAGATTGGCATTGTGTTCATGGCAATATCGATTGTTAGAATTGATACATCTTTTAACCTTCTATCACTCTTTGTAGTGCTTCTGGAATGAAACCACTGTGATGACTATTGTCAAGTAGATATTCAATAATATTTAATTCATGGGCATTGTATTTGAAGCTATTGCGTATATTTGTTATTTTTCTATAGGTTCCACCTCTCTTTCTTCTGCCTGTAAATTATTTTGTACTGATTTGGAAAGTTTATTTGTGGGTGTAGTACATGTTTCACCCTAATGTAGTTAGGGCATTAGTTGGCACATTTTTTGCGATTAACTTTAAAAAAAATGAAGTTTTCATTGTTTGGGATTCTTCAATGGATGTGAAGTGAGAGAAATTAAATTTTATATGGATGATCAGTTCTTTGGCTAATGGTAAGTAATAATTCTTATCTTCCCCCTTATAATTGAATACTTTCTCTAGAAATTTTTGGGTTTGATGCGACTCCTTTACATCATGAGGGAATTATTATTGTGTTATCTATTTTTGAAAAGCGATTCAGTAATGTGTTGCTATTGGGAAATATGCAAAGGATGTCATATAAAATAGTAATGCAGATATTTTATAATAAGAAGTAAACATTAGAATTGAATTTCTTCATCATTAGTCAAACTATTCATATAGGAGTACTTAGTGAGCCTGTAGCAGTTCCATAATTTCTTTATTTAATTTAATTTACACTTTAAAATGTCGACATTTAGACGTACATATGTCGAAGGGAAACTTACTTGTTAAAATGCGGAAATAATATAAGTGGATTAATAAATAATATGCGGAATGAACGCCAAATGTAATAAGTAGAAACAAGAAATGTTCGGATTTCGCGTGGTTCTAGTTAACATCGGTAATAATATGGGCGCCGTTCCGCTGTATTGATGAATAATTGGGTGCTCGCTGACTGAACGTGATCAGACCACATATTTTGCTGTACTTAAATTTTGCGCCGTTACAAATGCGCTTACCATTCTTCGAACATTTTCACGGAGGAAAGTTTCATCTTTTGTAATCTATGATAATGATTTTACTTCACGTGATTCCTCACTGAGATCTTCTCAATCAGTGTGCTTACTTTGACAGAACTTAAAGAAAATTTTTACATAATATTTCATATTAATTCAACATAATAATGGCTTGTAAACGGAAGTTATTGCTTTTATCTACGAGCACAGTTTATGGGTCTGAGTATTTACAATATGCCAAGGCCGAAATAGATTCCTTCTTTAAAAGGTTCAGTGATATAAATCTTTAGACAGTAAATTTACTCATTCAGCTGTTGTAACTAACATTAAGACATTTTTCTAGGAATAACGTTACGAAGATATTATTTATTCCCTTTGCACTTAAGAATCATGACGAATACGCCAATAAAGTTAAAACTGCCATGGGTCAATGGGGTGAGTAATATTCTCCAATAAGGTGAAAATTTACATTTTGGGATTTGCAAGATGAAATGAATTCTCATTGATCTTTGCAGGATATGAAGTTAAAAGTATTCACGAATCGACAAGTTACGAAGAAGAGGTTCAAAATGCTCAGGCGTTTTTTATAGGAGGAGGGAATACATTTTTACTGTTGAAAACTTTGTATTCTCATCGTTTGATCGAACCGCTGCGAAAAAGGGTTCTTACTGTGAGTAGCAGCCAATTTGAATTTGATCACTTCATACGATACCCTGTTCAGGAGAATTCTTTGACTCTCACACGGCATGGAAAATAATACTGTAATCCGTGGTTTCCCACGTTCTTGACAGTTTATGATTTAACCTCATTTTGAAGGACGGGGTTCCATACATGGGAAGCAGCGCAGGAACAAACGTCGCCACAGTAAGCATTTGCACGACCAATGACATGCCCATTGTCCACGTACCCAGTTTAAGTGCATTGGCATTTGTTCCATTCAACGTGAATCCTCATTACATGGATCCAACAGCCGACTCAACACATATGGGGGTAAGTTGTTACAAACGGGCCCCGATATGTCAATATGAGTGGAACTGGAGTTGGTACACATTTTTTGTAGATTGTGTTAAAAGTTAAATTGTTACTGAACGACGAAAGTCTAATCAAGGCCCTTACTTTAATCCTTTTGTGCTGCCTTGATTTTGTGCCATTCTACTTTCTCATGGAATTCAGGCGTAAAAAAATGTAGATTAAAAACAACATTTGGCATTTATAAATTATTAACAATTAATGGCAAATAATATTGTGCACAGCACATACAAATACTCTAGATTATGTTGTGATTTCAAGTGTTTATATCTTTTTAATATTTCTTAGGAAACCAGAGAAACTCGCATAACTCAGTATCATGAAATCCCTGGTATGCCTCCTGTTGTTGGATTAAGAGAAGGGAGTATTTTGGAGGTTGATGGTGACAATGTAAAGCTTTTGAAGGAGATTCCTGCCCGTTTATTTTTTGCGTAAGTAATATTGATTATGATGTGATTAATACCTTCACATTTAACTATGTTATGAGCCCAGGACCCAATTGGAAAATGAAAACAGCAAATGGTTGGGATTTGGATCATCTAATATGATCGTTTTGGGCAGAACTTATCCCAATTGCCTTTTGAGTAACCCCATTAGTTAAAAATGTGCCCTCTTGTTGCTCCATCACAATTACCCTGCTTTGGAATTAGAAATGGGTAGAGCAAATACAATAGTCAAAGATGGACATTCACAAATACTTCTAATGCTACATTTTAGGTGTGTTCTCTCAGTTGTTTAAATTTTCAAAATCTTGTACATAATATATTCTATGGTGCCACGTTTCACAAAATGGAAGTATTTGGTATCCATATTAATAGATTTTGCACTTTGCCATAGACATTATTTTAAGATGAAATGCATGCCACCAACTTGCTGCTTTATTTGGCCCAAACTTCATTTACACACAGCTCTGGAATTTATATGCTTAGAAGGGGGGGGGTGGGCTGCTATGTTTGGGGGGTGGGGGTGGTGAGGAAGGGTGGAATATTGAAGGTGGGAGTTGTGAGTGGGTGGGAAATTGAAGGTAGGAAGGGTGAAGGGAAGGTTGTGCCCTAGCTGTGACATGGCAAGGGGGTGGGATGAAGGGGCATGGGAGGGGTTGATTTTTGTATTTTTGCTTCAAAGGTTCATTTCCTCTTCCCTTTCTGCACCCAAACCGATCATCCCATAAGTAATAATTTGCCCTGCTCTCCATCCTCTTATTGATGATCTGATGATCCTGAGAACCACTTCAGCTGAACGTGAAATCAAGCTTATTGTTCTGTAGCCCTTATATATCGCTGCCCTGCCCTTTTTTGAAGTGGGAACTAACACCAATCTTTTGAAATGTTCTGGCCAATCTCCTCTCTCATAAATTCAAAGAATTGGTGTATAAAAACTCCTCCCACATTTTCCTAAACCTCATCATTTCTCATCATGTAATATCATATAAACCTCATCCTAAACACTGCCGGCCTTTGGGGAGAGGGGGGGGGGGGCAAGTTGTGCGATGGCACCGGGTCCAGCACTAACAGGGCCCTGCAGATGTCAATTACAAATGTGTCACAAATTATGACCACCTGAGAGATTTTGTGGCCTCACAGAAAAAGCCATGGAATGTGCGAATAACTTATAAGCGATAGGAAGCTTGCAGTACCCTCCGTCGTTGCGTGGTTATTATTTGCTGTCTTGTCAAAACTATATTGTTCCCACTGATCACACTGTTACTGCTCCCACTACATTACACAATGTCAGGCTTCACTCACCAGTAAGACTGCCTCTGATCCTGAACTTTATATCATATTCGTCCCATGTCAAAGCTTTCTGGACTAATTTCTTTACCATCCCTGTGCTTCTTCATTCTATCTCTCTTGGATCTGCTCTGATTCAATTTATATATTTCTTGATTTATCTTTGATTTTTTGCATGGATTTTTCCTTCTTACTTCCTGAGAGTGCTCTCACCCTCCTTTACTGTGCACCAGTTTCACCTTTCCTATTTAAAGCTTGCTCAGTACTATCGAAGTAAAATGGGAATGTATCAAGAAAGTGATATCGAAAGCCGCAAAAGAAACTATAGGAACAGTTAACAGGAAAAGAATAAGGAAACCATGGGTAACGGATGAGATAATTGCAAAGATGGATGAGAGAAGAAGATGGAAGAATGTAAACACAGAGTTAGGCAAAATAAAGTACGAAGAGTTAAACAACATACATATCTCATATATATCACATATCTCGGAAGTGTTTTGGACCAATATGGTCAAAGTAGTAGGGACGTAAGGAGAAGAATTGCCCTAAGCAAGGAGGCTTTCTCAAGGAGGAGGGAGTTGATGATGGGGATCTTGAGTAGGGAGGTTAAGAAGCGTCGTCGCTGAAGCAGGAGGATAGACGTAGATTGGAGGCTTTTGAAATGTGAGTGTGGAGAAGAATGGAGAAGGTGAAATGGACCGAAAGGAAAACAAATGAGGAAGTACTGGAGATAGTGGGTGAGGAGAGGGGTTTATTGAGAGAAATCCTGTGGAGGCAAGAAAAATGGATGAAAGGCGTATTGAGTGGTAGTGGAATGTTAAAAAAGGTAATAGAGGGGAGAATGTTAGGCAAACGAGGAGAGGGCAGGAACAGGATAGGGATGTTGGATGGGATGAAGGGAGGAAAGAAGTACACAGAGATGAAGAGGGATCTGATTTAGAGTAGGTTGCTGGATTGGGTTTTGTTTGGAGTTACAAAATATTTTTTTGATAGTTGTGTCCATCCAAAAACCTACCTTAACCGGTAGATTACCTAATAATAATTTAAAGCTTACCATATTCTCACCTTTGTCTACCATCATGCTCTAATTGTATCCTGCCTCAGTTTATTATTTAGCTCTTTATAATTCCTTCTACCTAACTCTGTTTTTACATACTTCAATTTTCGTCTCATATCTAGCTTTCTAATTATCTCATCCATAATCAATAGTTTCTTTGTCTTTATCGTATTTACAGTTCTTATAGTTTCATTTGCAGCTTTCGCTATCCCCTTAATTGCTGTTTGCATTTTTCCTCTATAATACCCCATCTTTGTCCTTACTCAATTTCCTGTACAGCTTGCTGATAATCATTTCTTGTTATTCCCATTGTTACTTCTGAATTGCATTTCCTAAACTATCTTCCCTGCTTTCTCTTTTAGATTTTTGGCTTTTACACTTCATTTTTACTGAATGGTGATTTAAATCAATATCTATTCCTGGGAAACTAAGCAACTCGATCATGCTCTTAATAAATCTGAGCCTAACCATAATGCTAGTATTAGTCTAACTGATATCTTTCTGAATCCCCATGCATTTTCCATTTATACCTATGCCTATTTTGGTGTTCAAACCAAGTGTCTGTTATGATAAAACTCTTGTCTCCTGAAATATTCTATTGCTTTCTCCCCATAGTCATTCCTTTTTCCTAAACTGAAGTTCCCTGCCTCACTTTTATGTCACCCTATGACCTCCAATGGATTTCAAACCCCAATAACTATCATATGTTTCCTTTGATTGCTTCTTGTTTATCATATACCTCGTTGACTTCTTCCTCTAATGATTTCTTGGTGGCATGGGAACATTAGCGGTAACCAAGTTTGTTGCTTCAACTTTTACTTCTACTATTAATATAGTATTCTTTCAGTCACTTGCTCTGTGGTTACTATGCTTCTTTCAAACTTATTGTTCAATATTGTGGCCCTCTTGCTGGCTCTCTTCCCTTTCACTGTATATTATTCTATAACTATCACTTTGGTAATCCCCGCTATCCTTCCATATCTCACTTCACACAGCCCTAAAATATATATATTTCCTCTCTCTATGTAGTGTTTTCTAATTTTCCTAACCTCAATATCATCCTAATATTCCAAGTCCCTATTCTAACTAGTTTGCTCCTCTCCTGTGCTTTACTATCTCTTTTGCTTCTGCTTTAGAAGGATTTTGAGAGGTTTCTTTAGAAGGATTTCTCCCACTGCTGGGCATGACTTATGGCTGATTGGGCCAACGTCCATTAGTTACCAGGATTCATTGTGTCTATAGTGCCCAACATAACTATCTTGAGATAAGTAGCCCATCTATCATGCCATGGTTGTAGTCTATGAGGCAGGATATCAAGGATTGACCAAAAATTGTGTACAATTCTAAGAAACTGTGGGAGATGCCGCAGTAGTAACTTTTAATGGAGGCTGCTAATGCACATTACAATGCAGAAATAAAAAAAAATATTTACTCTGACCGGGTTAAAAACCTTGTCAAGGCAAATGATTTTTATACTTTGAAATTGTTACATTGTATTGTGTATCTGCGGATGACTCCATTAAAAGTTACTGCTATGGCATCTCCTGCTGTTTCTTAGAATTAATCAATGCCAATTTGTCAGAAAATTTGCTCTAGTGGTTAAAGTTGGCTTCAACCTTAAGGACTATGGGGCAATGCTCACAATTGTGAATACCAGTGACATATGTATGGTATTTTGTCATAACATCTTGTTCTTATAAAACCCGTAAATTTCAGAGTGTAAGAGGACACTGCAGTAGCTTAACTGTCTAAAGCTCTTGTGTGGACTTTGAGGGATCTGGGTTCTTATCCTAGTCCAGACAAATAATTTTGACACTTTGATATTGTTGCAAAAAATTAAGTACGTTTGAAGATTCAGGCATCTGACTGGTCTTGTAGTTATTAAGTTAGTTTGAAAAAACAATCCTACAGATTTAAGAAAATTTGTAAGTTACCATTTGTAATTAATAGACTGCATGGTGATAAATTGGTTTCATTCCACACGTAAGGTATATTTGTTGATCTTAATAAACACAAGATGAAATCAATTGTGTTCTTTCAGTTGTGTGGCTATATGCAGGGTTAATAAAGAGATTTTTTTGTGCTTGGCCATTCATAAATGAACAATGAAATGGTCATTTAATTCAGGATTGGATTGGTGCACTCTGCTGTTTCTTGCTAAATTAGCATGGTTGATCCAAGCCATTATGTCTTAATTGTCACTGTAGTTTTCACATGCATAAAAATTTTGATTTATCAAAATTCATGTAAAATTTGAAAATTAGTGTAAAAAGGGAATCATACCCAGAATATGAATTACTGCTTGAATACTGCCATATACTTTCAGTGATTTTGAATGTTATTTTTTTGGTTGTAGGGGAGAGAAACCTAAAGAATACCAAGGGAATAGTGACCTTAGCTTCCTTCTCAACAAGACTGGCTAATGGTGAAAACCAATTTTTTACTCCAGAATGGGTAATGGGAAATATTTAATGCTGTCTTTATTTGACAAAGTTTGTGCATGTTTATTATCATAATTTATTTCTATAATGGATATTCTCATCTTAAAATTACAGTTTTATGAGACTGATATCATTGGATTGGTGGTATAATTGAAAAAAGTAAGCTGAATTGGTGATATTTTATATTACTATATCTATTTGTTAAGAATTGGTATACTCCCTTGTAAAGGTAAAATACTGTATGTTTTCATCTCTTATGTACGTCCACGTGTGGTGGTTAGAACCATGCAATAAGGACATTGCATTCTGATTAAATTTTCCTGTGTTATTTGAAAATGGCCCATTTCATTTGTCAAAATGGAAAGTATCTGTTAAGCCTTGTTACACCTGAGAGATCACTATTGTATGGAAAGCCTTAGAAATGGGCATTCTTCTGAATTTCATACCATGGTCGTGACCATTTAAAATTATCATATAATTTAATTGAAAACTAAGGGACATTTTAAAAAGATGTTTTGAGGCTAAAAGAAAAATGTCACACACTATGTGTCAATTTTTTAGCTCATCCACATATGATAGTGACAATTCATCTTACTCATACAGCAGAATTTATCTAATTCCTAATGCCATTGTTAAGAAGAATTTAGCATATGTTTGAGTATTCTGGATGATTTTTATTGGCCTTTTTACAATAAGTAATCTCCAAGTCTACTTGAAATGTTTTCTTTTTACTGGTGGTATAAAACCTATTTAATGGATGCTTAAAGGCAAAGGGAATGAATAGAGGTATTTTCTGAGCTATTAATTTTAACATCATGTCATGATAGTGATATAACTAACAGTCATCATACTCACAACTTTGCTGACCCCCACAGAACTTGGATGGGAGTCATATTTCCCTTTGTGGCATATGGACATAATAAATGTACCTTCAAAGTCTCACTTAGGCTAGGTTATTCTCTCTGTGAGAGTCATCTGTGGAACCTGATTGCTATATACAACTGAGCGTAGGACCAATAACTATGACAGTCATAAGGCCTGCCACTAGTACAATGTGCTTTAGGGTTTATTACCATTTAATATTATTTACTTCTCTCTGAGAATATGAAGAGTCTGGTGTGTATGGTCTGGTATTGATGGTTTTCTTAAATTTTAGTCTCATAGTGGTTACTTGAAAATATTACTTATTCCATCATTAATTTCTTTGTTGTGTGCCATTATTGATATGGGTATCAACCCCAAGGTTGGTTTAATAGATAGAGGTAGAGCTTATGTAATGCTAAACTTCTGTGGACCATATGAGTGAGAAAACTAAAAAATCAGGGTGGGGGCGATTTCGCTTTCCTCTACCAACTGTGGTTTCCATGGAAGTGTTACTGGCAAATAACACAGCTTGGGTGAAGTTGGGGTTGTCCAAAGGCACTGGGATTTAAATCTGGGCTCTCCAGTCAATGTTATAAATTTCCAGTCTGTCACTTTTGTCTTTAAAGCATAATCTAGATAATAATGTTTTCTATCTTTGTGCATGGTAAATTTATGCAAGTAGCTTCACTTAAATTCATTATGTACATACCACCTCCGAAACCACAGTAATCAACCCGAAGTTTGGTTGGATAGGGGAGGGTAAGAGCTCACCTAGTACTAAGCCCATTTGCATACGAAATTCACACATCAGGGTAAAGGGTAGTTCCTTTCCCTGAGTTATGGTTTCCCAGAGAGGTCTGGTACTTGAAAAATCACACAGCTTGTATGAAGCTGAGGGTGCTATAGAGAGGTGTGCCTAGGAATCGAACCAAGTTCTCTGGTCAGTAGTCCAATGCTCTACCCCCAGGACTACCACATTGCCTTAAGTATATACATATGGACTCATATAATTAAAGTATCTACAATTTTGTAACTTGAGACCGCTATAACTTGACACTGTGTATATATATAAAAGGGGCAGTCAAATCAAAACCAAACACTTACCATAACACAGTTCACGCGGAAGGTAGCAACACTGTTGTTACATATAGATACTGCTATTGCTGTGGCTGGAGAACTGCATAGTGACAACTCATAGGTGCATACAGTTATTGGGTTATGTCCTTGTCAGTTCATGGTGTAGAGTGTTGGTCCATTAGGTTTTCATTTGGCTGCCCCTCATATATTTGTATATTCTGAATTGAATGTTTTAAATCTACAAGATAATCAGGTTGAAGTTTTTGCCAATATCTTTAAAGGCTAATGGGGTTCATCAATAGATTAATTTGCTCAATTTTAAGTAGTTAAAGCTATTAATTACAGAATAAATTTTAGTGTTCATTAAGAGTAAACCAAAATTTATTGGTTTATTGCATGGAGGCACATTGTAAAATATGTTGTTTGTCTTCTAATATGTATTTTGCTACTAAAATATATGCTTTTCCTGATTAGTAACAAGGCAGGTAATGCATAAAGTAATTATTTAGGACTTATTGGGTGAAAATTAGGCAAAGCTGAAAAGATATTGCAAATTTGAAAAAAATAATAAAAGTAATTAATTAGTAAAAAATAATTAAAAGTTAATGTGAGTGATTCAGTGAGCGCTATCAGTGCACTTTTCGGCTCAATTATTGGAATTCAATTATGAGATGCTTAGTATCGTAATCTAATCAGAATGACAAATAAGAAAGTTCATTTAGTCTCAAAAGAAATTCAAACTAGTGTTTTAGGAAGGTGGAGGATAATACAACAACTTCAGAGTTTAAAATCATTTGCCTTGACCAGGATTAGTTACTGTTGTTGCATCTCCCGCAGTTTCTTGAAATGTGGAGGATAATGTTTGACATTAATTTATTATTATAAACGCAAAATGGGTATATTGGTAGACTACTGCAATGAAAGGAATAGAAACCCCTTTCATAGAGTATATATAAATGAAAAATTCTCAATGAAACCATTACGAGTGACAAAAAATTCAATTCAAGGGTTGTTTCTAAATGTGTGGAAGATATTAGAGAGAGAACCTATGTGGAAATGAAGATTTCCCACTGAACCTTTGGGAACACTGTTAAAAACAATAAATTAATGGGGTAACAGCCTCATCATTCAAGTTTTTGGGAATTCTTCATTATCTCAAGAGGAAAGAAGATAATCATTCCCATCCCAGGTATGGCTGCCATCATTTTTAGTTGTTTTAAGAAGATATTTCAATAGTATGTCACTTTTCTCTTGACCTAGATGATCACTACTCGCATTAATGTGCAAAAGTTCTTTCCCACCTTATTTTCTAAGCAATGGAACTAGACGAGTTCTTTTACTTCAAGACAAGGTTAATAGGCTATAAAACCATTTCTGCTCAAGCATTTGTATTTTTCCCACATGAAATCACATTAATGGCTCAAACAGATGATATTAATAATGCTTGCATCACTCCTTGTGACAAGATTTCATCATCATGCTGAATCATTTCCTTCTAGTCAAACCTAATTGCAGCCTGCACTTCGTTAATTTATATGTTGTTGGCTATTTTCCAATAGGTATATTGTTTACCTCTCTAACATAAACAAATTGTTCATCTATTGTAGGTGCTGGCATATTATTCCAAACAAAAGCCTCCCAGCAAGTTCATTTCCATCATGGCACTAGGGCCTTTTCTCTTAAATACGTGTAAAATCTCTATTGATTTATGAAAGATCTGGAAAGTGAATTGGGAAAAGCTAATGAATATACTGCAGAAACTAGGAATAGACTGGAGGGACTGGGGGATAATCCCCAACCTGTACTATTCTCAGACTGCTCAGGTCCAAGTGGGGTTCTGGATGGGGAGAGTCCAGAAGGGCAGTTTTCACCTGTGCTGTTCTGTGTATTAGTGGAGGAAATGATTAAAGAGACATGGAGATAGGAATTAAAGTTGGTGGGGAATTTATAAAATCAGTTAGGTTTGATGATGACCAAGCTTCAGTTTGTCAGTCAGCCAAGGGATTGCAAGCATTGCTGAGTGAATTGGAAATTCAGTGCAATAGATATGGGATGAGAATCAATATTAATACAACAAAGGTTATGTGATTTTCCAGAAAGAAAAAAGCTAAGGTCAACATTAAAATAGGAGGGAAAAAACTAGAGTAGGCAGAACAGTTTACGTATCTCAGAAGTGTGTTGGACCAACACAGTCAAAATGGTAGGGACGTAAGGAGAAGAATTGTGTTTGGCAAAGAGACTTTCACAAGGAGGAGGGAGTTGATGACAGGGACCTTGAGTAGGGAGGTAAAGAAAAGACTCATCAAAACTTTGATATGGAGCATAGTTATGTACGGTATGGAAACGTGGTTACAGAAGCAGGAGGATAGACATAGATTGGAGGCTTTTGAAATGTGGGTGTGGAGAAGGTAAGCGGACAGAAAGGAAGACAAATGAATAAGTGCTGGGTATATTAGGGGAGGAAAGGGGTGAAAGAGGATTGTTGGGAGAAATCATAGGAACAAATAAGGAAAAATGAATGAAAAGCATATTGATCGCCAGTGGGATGATGAAAACTAAGGTAGAGGGGAGAATGTGAGGCAGAAATAGAATGAGGATTTTGGACAGAATGGAGGGAGGAAGAATACAGAGATGAAGAGGAGCTTATTCTAAAGTAGGATACTGGGTTTCGTGTTTGTTAGAAGGGACGAGATATTTATTTTGTAGTTATGTCCATCCAAACCTACATTAACGGGTAGATTACCTAAAAAAAAAATTTCATGAGATTGTCAAATTTTAAGTGAGAATTGCAAGAGTGAATGAGATTTGTTGTGTTATTTATACATACCATGTTCTATCCTGCCTCCGAAAGCTGGATATATTGATAGGATCAGTTTTGTACACATATTTTGGTTAAAAAGGGATATTCATTGTTTGCCTCAATGAATTAAATGCATCTAACTGTAACAATAATATTATTAATTCAATAAAACATGTTGCTTGCTCCATATTCTTCTTTTTATGCTCCGTTCTAACAGGTACATCAACAATAAATAGCACGCTAGCAAAAATACACTAATTTCATTGCCAACTTCAGAGCCGATAACAAAATGACATAATTTCACTTAAGTAAATTATCTAGAAAAACACTCATGGGATACACACTTTTAAATTCATGCACCTAATAACAGTCATGAGCTATTATTTATTGCAATTTATATATCACAAAAATAGTGGCAATTAGTCTATGGAAATTTTATTATGAAAACATGAGCATTTGTAGTAAGTAAGTTATATTGATTGAAAGACTTTTTCAACTAGGCTAGAGGCACCATTTTCAATATGCCATCTAAGATTCACCCACTTATGAGTCCATATGCACATAACCACAAAGAACATGCAGGCAATACATATGGCTATGATACACTATTAGTGCATACTTGGAAGTGGTGACAGTAGCCTTTGTCTCAATTTATGTAAATAAGTTTTAGCTCTTTATTTAAATTTCAACAAGAAACGACAATTATAGCATTTGATAAATAAAAATCCCAAGAATTATGCTCAAATCAAAATACTGAATATATAATCACTATAAAAATCACCTCTCTATGAGAGACATGATTTCATATTCAAAATAAATAATAGTGGAGTTCAAATAAATTGGCAGGTTATTTTCATCTATGCCCAATATGGAAAAAGATACCAGCCATATGGAATATTTATCAATTTATTTGCAACTTTAATATATTTTAATGGATATTTATGCATTTCTAAATCCCTTAGTGAAAGAATGTATTTCGGCCATCCCATCACATTAAGTAAGTATAAATGTAGCATCTTTGAAATTACTTAGGAACTAACCAGAGAAAATCAAAATTCTTAGCATTAAAAAAAAATTATGTGATGGTAGTATGTAAATTTTAAAACAATAAATTTATGTTCTACTAATATACAAGCTGTTGAATTTGATATACACTGTACAGATGAATTTGTTCTCTATATATCATCAGACTCCTCTTGTAATTACAACTGATCACTGAATGATAATTTATCTGTACATGGAATAATTTTTTGCAATGTTCCAGTTGTGACACAATTGCTGGCTCTCCATCACTTGTGAGTTGAAATATTAACTTTATGTCAATTTAAGAACTCACACCGAAGAGTCCATCCATGACATTGGTTTGTCACTTATTAACACTTGAGATTCTTCAACAACGTTTTTTTTTTAACACTTAGAAGTTATCTACAAGAAGTACATTACTCTGTGTACTCCCACCACTCCTTTTCATATCCTTCATGGACATGCTCAAGAAGTACCTTTCTTCTGCTGTCACAGTATCTGCAATTAAAATTTTTGATGATAACAAGACTAATAAAAAATTTTAATTTACACAATTTATAAGGATGCCTTATGCATGCTACTAGCCATTACATTAAACGGTGGAAACAAAAAAATGACAATCATTTCTCAGCACAAAATACACAAGGCAATAATTGGAAGTAGTGGCTAGTTATGGCAATTTAAGAGACAATTTTTAAGATTGTCTCCCGAAGTGTGTCCATTGAAGTAAGTCACATTTAGGATGAAAATACATGCTCTGATGGCCGATTATGATTGACAATTATGTCATATGTATAATGCAGAGGAAATGTGGTTCGACTGGAGAGCTTTGCAAAAAACACTCAACTTTACAAAGTTACACTAAGGTCAATTGATGAAAAATCTTAAAGGAAAGGGTCTCTATACTTCAGTGTGCTATCAGATGGTATCTACAAGTTGAAGCAAATTTTGAGAAACTTTCAACAATTATGATCTCTGAGGGCAATAATGAACGAATGAAGGTATTTTATAAGCATTTAGGTTTACTGGTGTTGTCAGAAAATACTAGTTCTGATTCTGGTACTGATAACATTAGGTGGCTTACTTTGCTCCCAAAGACAGCCTTGATATTTCACATAGTCTAATAAATAATATGGAAATGATGGAATGCATGAAGCCCATGTGCATACCTTAATATTACAATAGTTCAAACTTTTCCACAAATGCCTGAAAATAATGAAACATTTTCCAGATGTGGCAATTAATTTTCCTCCACATTAATTCTCTAATCATTTCATATTATTTAATATGTATTTGTAACAAACGTCTGGTTGGATAACAATTCATTACGGAAAGTGATATCAGTGCCATGATTTTAAATTTCAATAAAATAGTTCTCTTACTCCTGGATGAATTTCTAGATATTCCTATGTCAAATCCCCTCTTAGTCTGACTGTTGCTCAATGTAGACCTCTGGGCCCATATACTCTAAATTAGTGAAAGTCAACTGTTTATGCAATGCTAATTGGATCTTTATAGGATAACTTAGTCACAGAGAAAAAATTCTTTCTTTGGGCAAGAGCCAGTATCATTTTTCCATAAACATCTTCGCAAGAATACCAGTGATCATCATGGAATGAAAGTATACATTCTTACTTTTACTTCAGATAAGACTTTTTACATGACAACTACAGACAAAACATGCATAAAGGACACAAGATAATAAAATGAAAATGTATATAAATTTGGAATTATCAGTGAACTGATTGTGTGCTACTAGCTTCTTATCAAAGAATTTTTGCAGATCAATATCTTTCCCAAAAAAAATATTATAAAATTTAGAACATACAACTCTGACATTGCAGAAATGCAGAGTTGTTAACCAGTTATATATTAACTATACTGTTTTTGTATCACTAATTAAAGTCAAAACAGCTGAGAACCTACCTGTACTTATCTTGGACTTTTTGTTTAATATCAGCCAGATTTTCCTGAGTTATGTCTCGTTCCAAATACTCTGACAAGGTTTCAGTGGCACTTTCAAGGTCCTTCTGGTTGTCCTGTTGACAAATAATATTTAAAACAACTTACTCAATGATTCACTATCACAATCATTCCTACTAAATGGGAAGCAATAATTAATACAAGAGCTAATGCTTAAAATAGTTATAGTTTAAAGCACAACAGAATGGGAGGAAATCGACTAATTTACAACATTATACATAAAAAATTGTCAAACCACATAGCCAGTTATTTATAAACACGTCCACTCTCTTTGCAGCTGATGGGAAGTTGAACAGGGTAACAGAGGAATTTGATTATTTGCCATTACTGAAATTACGATATGCCTACACACCCTTTTCAGTTCAATTACCTTATTTCCATAATTTTTTCATCCAATACTATACCAAAATAGAACATGTATACAGTACTGTGGCACCCTTCACCTTCAATATTACTTTTATGCTAATCCTTGAACAGCCAAGAACCATGGAAATTTTATGAATAGCTTACTATTGTTTACAGTACAACCGAAATACGAAAGATTAAATTATTTGGAAATTATTTACCAGAGGAAAAATGAGTCATTCTGCTTCAATAATCCACAATAAAAGCTGGATTATGTAAAAGTATACCAAAACTCTATACTTCTTAAGAAAAGAAATACACAACTATGATAAATTTTCATTTCCAAAATTGTATATGTGCATACAATGTTTATAATATTTCAGTGCAGCACATTCTGTCATAAACAAATGTATTCATTAGAAATTTTTTGAGGGTCTTAGTTTCATTCATTCAAACTTACTTCACTTTTCTACATAATCGCCATTCAATTTTAACCATTTCTTGTAATGCTGAACCAGCTTCTTTGATCCCAGAGCATATGAGTTCGCTGCCAGAGAATTGAGCTAGTTGATAATGGAAGCTTTGAGTTCCTTATTGTCTTCAAACCATTGCCTGAGAAGCCACTGTTTCAAGCGCAAGAATAGGAAATATTGGCTAAGTCCAAGGCTAGGACTATCGACAGCGGTCCTAAAACGTGCAACCATTCAAAATTCTTTGCTCTTAGTGTTGGTCAGTAAGCATTTTCCATACCTAACTTGCACACAGTTTTCCATTAAAGTGTTGTACATTAGTGCATCCAACAAGAGAAAATTATTCTACCACTAATCCTCAATAGTTGATATAAGTTAGTTAATATTTAGTTTAGCCTTTCTCCTCCATGAAAACTATTTAATCTTCATTTTGTTTAAATTTCTTTTCATCCCATATGTATCGTACTGACTTTCCAGGGCACTCAGAAATCCTTGCTATCCCTTAGCTGACAGGCAACTAAAACATGATCATCTACACACCTGATTTCATGAATTCTCCACTGTGTTTCATTCCTATCCATACATCTTCAACTATTTCCTCCACATATACATTAAACGACCAGAGCTATAACCACATCAATTCTATGCTACTACTAATTAAGAAATAAAATTTTACATAAATCAACTGACAATTTTCTATGAGCTGCCAAATGTCAATATGAGCATTTCAGGAGGAAAGTTCAACATTTCTGGAAGTCATAGGGGCTGTGATTTGTTACAGAGCTATGGCCAATGTAAACATTTTGTTGAGCAATGTTGTAATTTCTATTAAGATGTTTAGCTGTCAAAAAATGCATTCCTGGAGATGACTATTGAAATTTTATGATGAACCTTATAACTTGTCTGGAATTATTATTTTTCAATGAATCAAGGAGTTATTTAGAAATGGGTAATGAAATCAGTCTCAGAGACAAAGAGTGGATCAGCTGCTGGCAGTCTCATATTATCTCATAGTTCTGAAATCGGGAGTCAACAAGATGTGAAAGACAAAACTTTCATCTACAGTTTTTAATGTCATACATTATCGGTTCTAGTTTTCTAGGCCTTTTTATATTGTGTAGTAGGTCTTATCCATGACTAATTTATCATATTTGACAATTTACATAATTAGTTATCAATTCAAAAACTATATAGCTGCTTTTCAGGCTACCCTCTTTGTCATCAATCACTTAGCACTTTGATACTGCCTAACTCTGGCGTTGTTCATTACCTTTTTCTCATAGTTTTATTGTTGTACTTTCTTTACAATTCCTTCAATTATAGCCTTTATAAAATATTCAGTCTAAGGATTTGTCCATTTACATTACCTTTGCTTCTCTTTAGTTTCTTCCAATGCTTCCCTCTTCTCAGACTCCTTGAACTTCATCATGCAATCCAATTTATTTTTATCATTCCTCTGTAGTCTACATTCCTGTTGCATCTAATATCCTTTCAGCAGTTGCTCTTGTTGTCTGAAGATATCTCAAGGTGTTAGAAGAGTTAAGTCTATATTAGAGCTAGTGCAATAGCCAAGCAAAATTCCTGGAATGCTTAGATAAATTCCAGTCTTTCTATGGAGTACAGCCTTTTTCCAGAGGCTAAATTGCATAAATGTAGCCTTTTTCCAGAAAATAAATTGTATCACTGTATTTAATCATGAACCCCATGCAACTTTACGCCCGACACCAAAATGTGAAAAGCACCCTGGAGAATGCAGACTCCCCTATTACCAACAACAATACCCTCCTCATCCAACTTTCTGATCAATAGCTATCCTCTGTAATGAGAGTGTTCTAAATACTCTTTCCATTGGTTTGTTTTATCCTCAAGTAGGAAGTTCACCATTGTCACCCTTGATGACATTAATGCTTGATTTGGTCCTAGAATTGGTTGTCTGATGGCTCTATAAGCTTCAACTTTTTCTAATCAACACACACATTTTATTTATTATTAACAGTACTCTACCATTCAAGGTAGATTTTTGATGAACACAGAGTCATCATTGCTTACCCTGTATGCCCCACCTAACACATATGTGAAAACTTAACACTAAACTAAAATAAACAACTCTTCAACGCATCCTTTCCATCTAATATTACTAATTGTTTACGCTGCCTAACCTTGCTCACTCTTCTCTCCTCCTATTTAATTAAATGAGCCAATTTAATTTTAATCATGGATAATTTGTGGGTTCTAGAATTTCTAATCAACGATTCAGAGAATACATATTGAAATAGTGTGATAAAATCAATACACTTCACTGAATTCTGAGCATGTTTCTAGCATGTACCTTCCGCCTGATGAATATATTGCAAGGATTACTGAATTTTTATACCACAGCAAAAGAAACATATCACATACTGATAGAAAGAAAAATGTTTTACTTATTTTCCATCAAGCATTATAAATAATGGTTTTTAACAATGATAATATTAATACCTGGGATGAATTCACCTTTTACCATTATGGTCCATATGATTTGCCACAATTGTTTGAAACTTAAATATTTTCCTAACTCATCAGCCATCCATACCTCCCTCCCCAAAAGACCATAAAATTAACAACATATTTCCAAAAAAATACTTACCTCAAAGATCACCGACTGATTATTTTTGCGTAAGTAATATGCAAATACATAAGTGTACATCAAAGTTTGCCGGCACTGGCACAAAATATCCACAGCCTTTTTGAGAAATTGGACCTATGACAGAAACAAAAATTGATAGAAAAACATGAATTAAACACAAAAATAAATCTAGATGAGAAATCTTACATGCAGCAGAAAATATTTCATAACTGAACACATACTATACTATATAAGATAATACTTATACAATTTTAGTGTGTAAATATATTCTATTGCAATGTAACCAAAGTAAAATTGAAGCAACTAATATGTAACTGTAGGAGAATATTTAATGGAAAAAGACATTACCTCAATCCAAGACATATTATGCTGCTGCATTTCCTCCATCTTCTCTTTTACTGAAGCATATAACTTATGTTCAAACTTAAGAGACTGCATGTGATTCATGTAGCGATTACAATAAAATAAATATCGTTGTAAAGCAGCCCTAGAACGTTCTTGGGCATCTCTTGCAGCTTTGGCTTCTTCTTCATCATAACGATTACAGTTGTACCTTTAATGACAGAAAATTTCTGAATGTTACCAATGACTATTTCTGACCTCACCCAACGAGAGTATAATCACATTTATCAATTATGCGACTGAAACATGGTGAATTTTTGATCATTTAAAAAGTAATGAAATGTTTTTTACTTCAATTATTTTCTTTATTAGGATTGAAATACCTTATGAGAAATGGAATGGTACTCAATTATCAAAAGAAAAAAGTCTCTAACATTGACTGTTTTTCAAAGAATATTCTTGGTAAAAAAAAAAAGCTTGAAATCATCACTCATCTGTCATTAACCATTCTTAATTATTATGACAGTCTCTCAATTTTGACAAATGATGTGCATTGAATTTTGTTATAAGAAGGTAGATAATTCAAACAATGACCTCAAAATAATTTATATGAAATATTAAACAAACTTCAGCATGACAAAAAAAACTTTTCTGAAAATTACACCTCGAATCACAACTAAGAGACATAATGTATAAATTATAAGGGAGTATTGAAAAAGACAACAAATCTAATGGTCCGATTGATTTAAAATATTAGGGGAGTGCACATGGCGGAGAGCACAACATAGTTGACAACCAAGACCTAAATGTGATGCCTAATGTAAGGGTTCAGAGTTAAGAATAATTAAATGGAATAAAAAAAAGTGTTTCAAAGTGCTAGGAAGTCACAGAAGAAAGTCAATGGCAGTTGGTCCGAAATTTTCGCACAATTATTTGACTGAAAAGCAAGCAAAAACATTAAGAACTGTTGAAGTGTATGCTGTGGTAGAAAATGCCCTACTGCCCATTATTTAACCTAATAGTTTTCAATTATTTACTTTGAAATCATTAGAGAAATACAAAATCAGCACATGGGAATTGAACAAAATTGCAGCTTTTGTGGAAAGCATTATGCACAGTGTACGGTGATGAGAGACATTTTAATGAGGGTAAAATTTGGAAAAATAAAAAGTAGTGGTATTTTTCAATATCATTAATACAATAGCATGATAAATGGTATTGCTTCCGCAAACATTCCGCAGTTTTGCAACTAAAACATACGATGAATTGTATCCTTTATTAACCTTAATGCGGTGCAGGTGGAACTCCCGATAAACGTAAGTTTGAGCTTTAAGACCAAGTACCAGTAAGATAACAAAACTTATTGACACTAATCATGTGTTGACGACGAAAATAATTCCAATGACAAGCACCTTGGCTGAGATTAAGAGAGAGTGAGAATGTTATCAATAACTATCGAATGACTGTAGCCACATTGAAATTCCTAGTGATGGGCAGATGTAATACTACATTAAGGCTCTTACCAAGAGGATCCATGTGGCTCCCAAGGACCTAAGCATACCCAGCAAAAGTCTGCTTTGCAGTTCTGATTTTTGCATACCATGTGATTACATCCTCCATCTTTTTCAATCGTCACATTGCACTTTGGGCATTCCTTGAAAATAAATGAGCAAAAAACAAATTGAGATTCATATGTATAACATAACTGCACATGCACACACGAAAAGACCATCAGTTGATCAGGAGAAACAAATACAAGTTATGGAAAAATGACACTAAGAGATTCTTACATTTGAAATGGTGACCGGCTATAAAATAAAACGGCACTCTTTCATACTTAGTAATTTTCAATCCATTACAACCATTATCGCCCCTCATAAAAGAATAACCCATTGTCATAAACATCTTTCCTACCTTAGTATTCGCAGCTATCCAGTTAGATGTTTCAGAATCATCGTCACATTTCTTTATCCACTTTCTCAATAAATGACACTTCACTGGATCGTGCCAATTTTCACCACACAAGAAACAAAAAGTGTGACTGCATTTACACGTCACAGGCCGCGGCTCAACATATTGAACTTTAATTGCATTATTGCAATCCGGAGAAGGACACCAACGAAGAAGCCTGTTGCACTGAATTTACAAAAGAAACATTATAGCCACAACAAATGGTTGTTGGCATTTGCATTTACTAACTTCATAACAACAACAAACCTCAACAAAACTGTTGGTAATGAGATGCTGATACTTGAGCTTTACTTTCGAGTCTCTAACAAGTCGCATAACAGTAGCATCGTCAACTAAAATGTCACAACCATGAGCAGCACAGGCAATAGTCTGGCCAACACCTTCCTCCATTATTTTCGTGGTTAAATATTCACCCCAACATTGTGTACAAAATCGATGACCACACTCGAGGCCAGTCATCATCTGAAAATTATTTTTTTTTAAAGAGCCATTCTACTTCAATGGAGTACTAACGGAAGTTAATAAATAAAGTACTTACATTAAACGGAAGAACCATGAAACATATTTCACACTCCTCGGTACCTGAAGCTGATTGCTTTTTCTGGAGCTGTAATAAACAAAGGCTAGGTATATGAACAGGTCTGGGCTTTAAAAAGTTAGTTTCAACAATCCGGAGAAATACCTTTGGTTTGCAGACAGGTTTTCGAAATGGATTAATGACTCGCGCTTCATTAAACAATAAATCCTGATCACCGTCATAGAATCTCTCCATTAACTTTTCTTTGTCCCATTTAAAGTGATTTAAAAGAATCCTTGTAGTTGTAACTGGTATCTTGAAGGATAAAAATGAAAATATTTAGCACAAAATCCAAAATTTGTAAATACATTGCAACATGCGGAAATAGACACACCAGACAATGATCACTTCATGTCAATTTCCACAAAAACATATACTGTGATAGACACCAACTCTCACCTCGACGACGCTATTTACTTCTTTAATCGAATCAATCATGTGTTGTACTATTTCCTCTGTTGATAAAACTTCATATGGGTACTCATCAACTTCTGTCTGTCTTTCTCTTGGATTGTTACTTTCGACTTCCATTGCAAAATCTACATCGTCCCCGCTTGATTCATTGCCCGAATCCACATCGTCGTAGAGAGTTTCTTCTTCGGAATCCATTATTGGTCACTTGTTTCCGCTAAATACTAAAACGCCTAGAGATCCTAATTTTAAATTTCTGTTACGTATACATTAACTCTTATAATTTGGCTACAATTTGATCTGGGTAAAATTGTTGAGCACCTGTACACTGGCGATGTTTGTTACATGACGTCAGCTCCAGCTTTTCGCTAAGGATTATGGGTAATTTATCGGGTCGAAAAGAAATGGAAGAAAGTAAGGCTAGCAGAGTATAGTGGAGAGACATGAATCAAAATATTCAACTTATGGCTATGTGTCATTACCACTGTGCATTAAGCGTGCATGCCTAACTGTTTACATTTTAAACAATGACTAATATTAAATTGCTCTCAATCAATAAACATTTCTTTGGTGCACACGAAAACAGAGGACTATCGATAAACAATATTGTTTTTCCTTATATTTGTCCGTGACCTTGGGGTTTTTGATAATATTTTCCGGGGCTGAGAGCATGAGCTAGAAAAACATATGTATGAATAAATACAATAATGATCTCACTTGTTATAAATAAATTTGGGAAATAGAAGTATTGAAACTAAACATCGGACAAAGTAACGGAACAAATGATAGTGAAAGGTCGTCTGCTTACGTGACAGTTAAATATTTTTATAGAACAATAAGTTGGCCCGCCGGTGTAATTACAGCAACAGCTCTATTATAACCCCTCTACATAAAATTATGATATAAAAGCGGAAGAGTAGGATCACTGGATATAACTGAAGTTTCTCGTAAATAATTTCGCCCATCTGCAGTCGTTTTTTCATTATGGATAGAAAGTAGACCATGGCAGCCCGATTGGAGTAATGACCCTATGATTGTATTTACCGCTCGTCCGATTAAAATGATTAGTAAAGCAAAGCGTTTCAAGTTGAAGGGCAGTTCATCATACTGTCCCTGAGGTTGTATAGCCATTCAATTTATTACATATATTTTAAGCATGTTGGGTTACCGCTTCGGCGCTAAGTCGATTAATAAGTGTCGCCACTAGGAATAACTGTAATGTTTTTTATTCATCGCAGGAATGCATATTTTTTGATCCCACGGAATCAATTCCACCCATAGCCTTCTCATGCCTTTTGTTTGGATGGATACTTGTTTTATCAATGCAGCAATAGTAGCTGCTTTTATACTATGGAATTCAAGACTGATCCAATCGAAAAATTCTATGACATTTTTGAAGAAATTGGGAAGTATGTGATAAAAATTATTTAGTGCTGTATCTGTTTTCTATTAATAAGCCAAAACTGTTATTGTTCCGTGTTTTCTGTATTGTAGTGGACAGTTCGCCGTCGTTAAACGTTGTGTTGAAAAGAATACAGGACAAGAGTATGCGGCTAAGTTTATTAAAAAGAGGCGAGTCGCATCCTCGAGACGAGGTGTTCCACTCGTCGACATACAACGAGAAGTTAGTATTTTATCCGAAATGGACCATCCAAATATAATCTCTCTTCATGATGTGTATGACAATCGTCAACATGTGATTCTTATTTTGGAACTGTGAGTATATTTGTGATTGTTCATTGAACAGTACTTACATTTGGCCGATATTGAACATCATGCGTTAATTCCAGGGTGAATGGAGGTGAACTTTTCGATTTCATATCAGTTAAGGAAAAACTGTCGGAAGAGGAAGCATCAAATTTCATTAAACAAATTTTGGAAGGCCTCAATCATATGCATAAAAAATCTATTGCTCACCTTGATCTCAAGGTTTGGTTATTTCATATATATTCTTCGTTATTATGTGAAAATGCAAAATTAAAACTAGTACGTTATGGCCAGTAAAGTGAATTATTTTCTACTGAGATTTAAAGTTCTCATATTTATGATTTAAATTTTGTTTTTATCCAGCCTGAAAATGTTATGTTGCTGAAAAGCGATCATCATCACATAAAATTAATTGATTTTGGGCTCTCTCAACGTCTTCTCCCGGGGATTGAAGTGAAAGCCATGCTGGGAACCCCAGAGTTTGTTGCTCCAGAAATAGTGTGTTACGAGCCATTGTCATTGTTTACAGACATGTGGGCTGTTGGCGTGATAACATATATATTGTGAGTAATCTAAAGATCACCGGGTAAACATCCTTTGTGATCTTTTTATTGCATATCAACGTGCTAAATATACCTGCCTCGTTTTTTTTAGTCATTGTGTTAAGGGTAGGGTGCTGGCTATCCTGAATAAACTCATCCTGCCCCAATAAGTGTTCTTGGTTATTTTAAATATCCTAATTGTATGCATAATGCTTATTCTGTTTTCATTGTAAAACGTAGAAAATTATAATTATTCCTTGCCATGTCTAGGGGCATGTAAGCATTAGGGCACAGCATGCAGCTACAAAATGTTGAGATTTTTTAAGTTCAAGCTCAGTTGATAACCTCTTGAAACCATCTAATTCTTAGTTATGTGATTTTCTGGACACTAGGTCATTGTGGGCAACCGCCTGTGGCACAGGGAAAGGACCTGGCTTCTTTGCCGTGATATCTGAATTTCATATTCTGCTAAGATCAGAACTCATATCACGAGACACCACCAGCTTGGACAAATAATATAAAAGACCAGACCTATTTGTGCCCTGGTGGCTGTGATTCGGGCTCCACTTCTGAACCACTCTATTAAAATATCTGCGGATCCTCAACTTTACAATCAACCTCCTGGTTGATTGCTGTGGTGTTGATATCTACCTTTTGTAGATCATCAAAACATCATTCGTGAATTCTGAGGAAATGTGATAAAATTAGATTGTGAGGAGACATTTGAATCTTTTGCCCAAGTGTGGTCCAAATTTTAAAGAAATCATAAAAACAATAGTATATAACAATAATAAGCAGCTCATAAAATTAAATTATCCTAGAAAAATGTTTTAGGTTGATTTTATTTTTGTAGTGATTTATGGAGGAGTCATCATTAGTATCACCAAGTCACAATTAGGTCTGGGCTTTCGTATTGTTTATCCATGCTGGTGGTGTGCAGGGGTCTGGATAGCAATCCTATTTAAAAGAGTCACAGTAGTCACGTGACCACGTCTGCTGCTCTGTTATGCACATCCTGTGGCAGTATATCATAATGAATGATGAGATAAACATTTGCAGCATTATGGAAGTTTCACTTGGTGTCCAGAACTTGGTCTCACATGTGTTTTTACATTTATTTTAGGAAAATACATTTGGATTGTAAATGAAAATAAGTCTTGAGCATAATTAGGAGAGCAAATTAGTTTTTTCCAACCAACAAGCAGTCTTGCTGTGTTTAGAAATAAAATCCTAAAAATGAAATTTAGTGACAGAAGTATGTTGGCTAATGAAATAGGCTTCAAATTTTAATTGCCTTCTTTGATTACTATAGGTAGTGTACTTCAAGATAAAGTGAGTATTTTGGATGACGTGAAATTGCAGCTTCTCTTGCATCAATGGTGCATTTTAAAGTTTTAAGAACTTTAGCATTAACATGGTCATGCAGGATGTGCATTTCAAACTGAACAATACTTTGGCTGGTGGCCAAATATATGGTTATGTATTCAACGATGGTAGGACATTTAATTTGTGGTTATGATGCAATGCTTTGGCAAGTCTATGGTGAAGTATATTGAATTCAAAGTGTGAAATTATGAAATTGTGGCCCATGGAATTTCAGAACCACAAGAAAAGTTAATAAATATGCACTTATAACTACTATATTCAGATGTATTTTTATCAGTGCTGTTGGTTACAAAAACCAGGGTTGTATCCTATTATTGTTTAGTTGTGAATACAGAGGTATTTGTAATTAAAAAACCTTCATACTTTATTAGTTTGTATTTACATATTGTTTTTTTAATTAGTTTATTTATTGAACTTAAAAAGTAAACAACTTGGCTTTTCCAGATAGAAAATTTTAAAAAATGTATAAAAGCCAAATTGTTTATTTTTCAATTTCAATATGAAGATTTTCCACCAAGTCACACCAGAAACTGCTTTATTTATTAGTTTATTTACTTATTGTTTAGTCGTGAATACAGAGGTATTTCCAATTAAATAACTTTTATACTTTTTCCCTTTTTGAAGTGGAAGTCAGCATATAAATGGTGGAAAGTTTATTTACTTAATGTTTAGTCATGAATGCATTGGTATTTCCATTTAAATAACATTTATAATTTTTAACTTTTTGAAGTGGAGAAGCTACTAATAAAAAAATAGTCTTATAACTCAGAAATATAAATTAGATATTGGTGCTTATGAGTTCTATATGTTATACATGTGTATGTCTAGGTTAGTCATTCTTTTACCCATTCTCGCAAAGTATTTTGGCTCTTTAAATGGTGAAATTAAAGTAATCAATGTGAGAATATGCTGGAATTTTAAAGTGAAAAGTCACCTCCAAATAAATATACTTAGTATTTTTTCAAATAAAAAACTTAATTATACTAGTGCCAATTTTGATGCATAGGCGACATCATCAGACATTAAGTCTCATTCAAATTCATTAAAATCAAATAAGATTTTATACCTGATGGTTGCCTATGTGTCAAAACCATTAGTAGTATAATAAAGTTTTTTGTGTGAAAAAATACTAAGTTTATTTATTCAGTAATCATGAATTTTCACAAAGTAGAGCCTCAAACCATCAAATTCATGAAGGCTCACCTTGCCACAGAAGAATTTAGTTCAGAGGTTATTTCATAGTGCATACTTAACTAATGAACCACATTATAACTTCTTCTCTTTTCCCTTACTGTATTCTTGAATTCTTGCTGCTTTTTTCACTATTTAATAAGGCTCAAGAGATACAAAACATGGGTTAGGAACCGTACCAATGATGAACTTCTCTTAATTTAATATTAAAAAGTTCATAATACTACAAATAGGCCATTAAAATGATTATATTTCAAGAAAATATCTCTTTTGCTGCATTGGTACAAATCATTGATCTGAATTGTTGACCAAAAATTTCAATATTCTGACAGAACTCAGCCAGGAAAGTTTATAAACCAAGGTAGAAATAACTCTGTTTATAAATATGGAGAAGAGGTTCTGATTTCTGATTAGGGAACATATTCCATGACACAACTAATGTTACAAAACCATAGTGATTTAGGATATGTCTACTGTGTGCTAGGGTGTGCTTGAAGTTTACTTATGGTGTAAAGTATGGGCCAAAATTATGAAATATTTTCTTGTTTTATTCTATGGCTTTGTTGAATCGATCCCTCAACTTCTTCTGGGTTAATGCACTCTGTCATGGATTTGTGTCTGTGTCTTTCAGTGATTTGTCATGGAGTTTTTCCGACAGAAGCTTATGTTCCCACATCCAGAATTTTATTGATCTATGTGTAGAAACAGAATGGAGGGAGGTGGAATGCATGTATTTATTGTAGTGGGAAATGTCAGGTTGTGCCTTGTTAGATGAGGTTAAGAAATATAGTCATATTTGATCTCTTGATGTCCGTCCAAAACGGACCTTAAACAGGAGGCTACCGAATAATAATGTAAGAGTATCAGGGGAAAATATAGAGCAAATGGTACCAGCTGTTGATCATTTCTGGTTGAGAAGGTAGGGATACCTTCAGCACGATGCATGGAAAATTTTTCCCTGTATTTTGCCAATCAGAGAGCAGCTGCTTGGACAGGTTGACCTTTATATCGGCACCCAATATCCATTTCCTGCACCTCCACCCTGAATATTCAAGCAAAACTATTTTCATGCACCTGCAAGAACTGGGAAGAAGTGTATTTATGAAATGGATAAATAATGCTGTACACAATTATTACACAATCATGACACTAGGAAATATCCTCTATGAATTGCTGTTTTATTCCATCCTTAAGGGAAGAATTTCTAAATTTCCATTGAAAAACTACTATTGCTTTAGGAAAAAATCAGTATTTTTCTGAAAATGCAAATACTACCAACTTTTCTGTTGAACTATCAAGTATAAAAATAATGAAAGGATAGCCAAAGGTGCCACATATACTCATGAAGGAGAGGGTCAAGAATTGCAAATAATATTTTTTACTTATTTTTTCATGTAAGGAATCACTTTCAAGTTCTCTCTGTGAAGTTTTTCACATTTGAAACCTAAACATACCTGACCATTAAGTTTTGTATCATTTTTTAACTGTAGGCATGCACTCAATGAAACACCTTATAGTTCTTATAATTTTGATAGTGTCCACACTATTTTTCATCTGTTATTATTACTATTCCAATTTTATAACAAACATTTAGAGATTTTCATAGCATTCGAATAGGTAAATGGCTCTTGGTAATAATGGCATATTGCTGCTCTGGTAACTTTTTGAACTCCTTATTTAGGTATAGAAATTTTGATTTATCTTTTTTTTGTAGCTTAATCTCTAATTATGTACAAATGCCATCATTTACTCATTTTATGTTTTTGTGCATATTTTTATTACAATTATAAATATTTTGCTTTTTTTAAAGGCTAAGTGGAGCTTCGCCCTTCTTGGGAGAGGACAAGCAGGAAACATATTCCAATATTGTAGCTGGAACCTATTCTTTTGATGAAGAATATTTTGACCAAACCTCAGACCTTGCCAAAGATTTTATTGCTCAGCTTTTTGTTAAGGATCCCCGGTAAGATTTAGAAGTACCTTTTCGTGTAACAAATTTTTTATAGCATCTTTGTTTTTGGCAGCCACAGTATTTTTTGGCACCGTCAAGCTCATTGTAAACTTCACATGTTATTAATAGACAAGTCATACATATAAAAATTCACCCATTGTTATATTTGTTTTATAACCATAACAAACATGCCTGATTGTGGAATCATTATAGTGTTGAGTTGTGGTGTTTTGGCTGTAGTATACTTGCCAAGTTATTTAATTGTGAACCTTGTTGTAATACTGCAGTACCATATTGTAAAATATCCTATAAAACTCCTTCACATCACAAGTTTCCTGTGGAAAAAGAGTCATATCAGCTGTGGGCAATGGCCATCATCTTCAAATGTAAAACTTTACAAGAATTGATGGATGTATATTTACAAAAATTAAACATAAAAATGCTAACAGGAAAAATATACTCTAGTTTTGTACATTTAACAACTAATTGTTTAATGTAAGGAGTAATGAGTTCAGCCTTATGCAAGTTGTGTATGCAGGTAACCTGTAACTCTAATGCATAAGTTTATAAAATGTTGAAACTGGGTATATATAGCCATACTAAAAAACAATCGATAATTGGGAATACCTAGATTGATATAATTTTTGTCTTTTCTCTTAAGTAATACCTTTGTACTTTTAGAAATTGAGAATTTTTGAGCCTATATTTAAGGGACCATCAACACAAAAGTTCCGAGACAATTCCAAAAGGGGGACTCCAAAATTACCAGATGGAATTCCTTGCCTTTATTGCCCTTGTAATTCAGCTTCTCTCACTGGATGGGTGTGTGGCAGCCCCTCCTGAGTCAGTATGCCAAACAGCATTGGTCAAAGGTTTTAGTGAGCCCCTGAGACAGTTTTCAGGCGACAAGCTTTTTTTACCTCTTTGATTATTTGAAATGGCTGATATTTAGAAGTGTCCAGAATTGAAATTTTGTTTTCTGCTCAGTAGATGTGCATTGGATGTAGTTGATATGTTGTTTGCATTCTATAAAGAACACACCTTGAAAAGAAATCAGGTGTATGAGTTGTATTTGTGATTCAAAAATAGTGACATATCATTCAAAGAAGTTCAACACCTCGGCCGGCCTGACAATGCCATGTAGACGATGTTGATCTTTTTTTTGACATTCCTGCATTATTCACTCTGAGTACATCCCTGAGGATCAAATAGGGAACTAGGTCTTCTGCTTGAGTGCTTTGAGGCGGTTGTGGGGAAGTGTTTGGTTGAAATGGCCTGATTTGTGGTGAAGTGAGGACTGGTTCTTCCATCATATAAATGCTCCAGCTTACTTACTTTTTGGCAAAAAACCAATGACACTGCTTCCTCTTTCACCCTACTCACCGGCTCTCACAGTCTGTCACTTCTTTTTGTTCTCTTCAATGATAAGAGAGCTGAAAGGAAAACGTATTCCAGACATTCTGGAGATGAAAAGAGAATCAAAGGTGGCACTGCAAGGCATTGGAAAGGATCAGTACGAAAGGTGTTTTGTGCACTGAAAAAAAGCATTTGAACCAATTTATTAGTGTTAATGAAGAGTACTTCAAAGTTGACTTATGTCTGTGACTAAAAGAAATAGGTGTTAAAATGGTGTCGGGTTATATTTGGGTGCCTCCTCGTAAAAGTAAGACTGACTCAAAAGTTATTGACATAGGAGGGAAAGGTACCAGTGTATTACCAACCATGACTTTCAGAATTTTATGAGATTATATTTTTGAGTACACAGCTTCCAGAGGTCATTGATTTAATCTTGGGATCATTAATGATAATGAAATTTTTGGCAGACCAGTGAGAGACCTTAATATCAATTAACTTTGCATCTATACACTCCTCATTTCAGTTAATACATCTTATATTATTATTATAAGGTAATCTACCAGTGAAGTTAGGTTTTGGATGGACACAACTATCACATAATTAACTTCCGACTCCAAACAAAACACAATTGAGCATCCTACTCTACATCAGGTCCCTCTTCATCTCTGTGTACTTCTTTCCTCCCTTCATCCCGTCCAACATCCCTATCCTGTTCCTGCCCTTTCCTTGTTTGCCTAACATTCTCCCCTCAATCACAGTCTTCAACATCCCACTGCAGATTAATATGCCCTTCACCCATTTTTCTTGCCTCATTAGGATTTCTCCCAACAAACCTCTCTTTGCCTACCATACCTAGTACTTCCTCATTTGTTTCACCTGCCTTCTCTATTCTTCTCCACACCCGCATTTCAATAGCCTCCAGTCTACTTCTATCATCCAGTTTCAGTGACCACGTTTCCGCGCTGTACATAACTACGCTCCATATCAAAGTTTTAACAAGTCTTTTCTTAACATCCTTACTCAACGTCCCTGTCATCAACTCCCTCCTCCTTGAGAAAGCCTCTTTGCCTAGTGCAATTCTTCTCCTTACGTCCCTACTACTTTGACCGCATTGGTCCAAAACACTTCCGAGATACATAAATTGTTCTACCAGTTCTATTTTTTCCCCACCTATTTTAATATTTAGCTTAGCCTTTTTCTTTGTGGAAAATCGCACAACCTTTGTTTTATTAATATTGATTCTCATCCCCTATCAATATTAATAAAACAAAGGTTATGTGATTTTCTTGAAAGAAAAAGGCTAAGCTAAATAATACATCTTAGTACCGTGACTTAAATTTCTGTAAAATTTTACTATTCACATCAAAACCAATAATGATGTAGTTTTTCTAATTCCTAGTAATTGTAAAGATAGCTTGTGGTTTATATTGTTCCACATTTGTAAAGCAAATGTTCTGGTTGTTCTGGTAGATGTTTATTGGAAATCAAACAACCGCTTCTTATAATAGTAATTCCTTTTTTTCTAGAAAACGTGCCTGTGTGACTGAATGCTTGCAGCATCCTTGGATTCAGGTAATTGTCATAATCATTAAAATTATAAGTAATTTCAAGGGATTTGTAGTAAGTTAGTTTCAGTGGCTTCCAAAATCATAAAAAAATAATCATTATGAATAATAAATTAAAAAATAAATAATATCATTCCCATTTACTTCTTACTCCCCTGCTGCATTCAGGCATTTGTTCCATCATCTTACCCAACTTCTCAAATTCTTCTGCAAAAAAGCTTGTGTCTGGCATGCTAGGACATTTCACACTGTCTCCTGAACCTTGATGTTGCTGGAGAAATACTGGCATTAGATCCTTCTTCTATGCTGAAAGTGAAATAAAGTCACTTTAACTCATACCAGGACGTGACTTAGCAGTGTTTGTAATGAGGTTGTGACTTACAGCTGAGGTCATTTGTGCCATTTGTTATAGTTGGGTAATTTGAGTAGAGGTAGAATTTTCAAGGAATGGGGGAAGGGTGGGAAGAAACCCAGCATTGGCATTCATTTCAGGGTATTTTTCCTTTTGAAGGTAGGTTTTGGATAGTCTTTTGCAACTCTTTATTTTCTGTGTGTACACAAGAACTTCCTTTTGTTTGCCATGCATTATTTCCATCTTCATTTCTTCGTAACTTCTATGTATTTCATATTATCTGAAAAAGCTACTCTCTCCATTTAGGTCTCTTTACATTTTTGAATAAGTAATATAATTTTTACACTTTCAGGCTTCACTCTATGGAATTGTTTGATGTCCATATTGAAAAGAGTTTGTAATTTTCCACAGACTTTATTTCAGATTACAATGCATTTCACAGACTTGCAACATCAGGTACAAGTGACACAAAGCTGTTGAATATATACCCATTGGACAGTGTCTCAAAAAGCAAAACCCCAATTCCCTCTTTGCAAAACACCTCTTAGATTGTTAGCATAATAGTAATTTTGTCCTAGAAATACTGCATGTGCTCCCTAACGGATTGAAAATGGACGCTGTAGAGCTAATGGAAATTCGAAGGCACTTGGTGGATCCCATTACAACACTTTGTCATCAGCAATTATATGCTCATCCCTCCCTCTCCCTCCCAAAAAATTGACCTTTAGGGTAAACGAGCCCATTGGTTCAATGTACTCAGTTGCATCTATGCCATGAGCAGACCCTATAAAATGTCATAACCTAAACAATACCGTTCTTCTGTTTGGTTTCTCTTTCCTTGACCACAGACTTTCACTTCTGAAAAATCCCTCAAGTTAATTTTTGTTTTTTTGATGTTGCAATATAGTTATCAGCTGAGTCTTTTAGTTTGGCCACCCTCTGCTTGAATTTTCTAAGCATTGTTTTGTATACTATTTTCTTAAAGTTAGCATTATGGAACTTTAACAGTTAATGCATACCATAGAGCCCAAATTTCAGTATTAAATCAACAAGAAACAAATGTTTTCTATTTTTGGGGTGTCTGTTTTACCTGTTTCTTGGGAAAAGCTGCATTGAAATATACTTTAAAAGTATTCATAAAGACATTAAATTTACTATCAGTGCTGCAGGCTAGGTTAACATCTTGCCTCAACTCCTATAAAATAGCCAAATAGAACTCATCTATTTAGCTCTGGTTGAATTGACTTTTTAATTTGTATATTGACCTACTTTTGGGAACCTGAACCACCCATACTTTCCACTGTCTCAGCAAAATGGGAAAAATACCCCTAGCCACCCAGTAATAATTTTGAATTAGTAATTTTTTATTTTGAAAATTGTTCTCTTGGGAAAAATTTTATAATATGAATTTATAATTATAGAAAACTAAGGGTATTGTCTCATAGTAATGATATAGATCACATTAACATTAAAAATTTGATATGACTAATAATAATTGTAATTTATTTTATTTGTGTGTGGGTGTGATATGTTCTATTTATTTGACACTCTCCAGTGTCGGTATTACCCGGTGGAATAAAGAATAAAAAATAATGCTATCGCCCCAGGCCAAGTGGTATCCACTTAACTTTTCGTCGTCGAGTGGAGTGTTGGATTTTTTTTCGATTTTGGCGTTGTCTAAACGAAATAGTGATACAGATAAAAGAGACTGCCGCTGATAGCGATCGCATTACTGGAGTGCTTTTCTTTATGATGAACCGAATGTGTTTAGTGAATTTCCTATATGATACTAGATCGGATATCTACACGTATTATTCCATTCAAATCAAAACGCTCCCGGCTTCGTTTTACTGACACTGCTCACGTTGATGCCCAGGGAAGTTACTTGTTCACATTTACTTCGTGAGAAACGTGCATTTTAGTCCATAATTAAGTAGTATATAAAATATTTTGAACATACCCATACCGTAAGACAGAACTGTGGTCTTCAAATCACCGCAGGGAACTGCATCCGCCTTCCGTCGCAGGTAAAATAAGAATCATGTGTGATGTATCAAGATCCTGATGCGTTCTCAATAACGGTAGTTTATTTTTATTTTACTTAAGTTGGAATTCAATGCGGAAGTAGGAACTGATTCTAATTTTATGGACCAGCTGACCGAAAAATCATCCTCTCCACTGTTATGCGGAATGGTCTCGTTAGTCCTCGCGCACTGGTAATTTACAATTGCGTGATCATGGTGAGGGTCCTTCATATCGAAGAGAGAAAGCTTGGTGGTCAGTATTAATTCTAGGGCTAGAATGCAAATTATATAATTGGTCGAAAGCTATGTGACAGATTCGGAACGTGCTTCTTGAATTATATATCTCTGTACAATTCAACAAATATGCAAACAATCATAATGATAGTAATGCTATTTATTGGTCAGTAAGTGTATTTGGAATACCTTGCATGTGTATGTTATGGGCAGTATCGTAGTGCAATAGAAATGAAGGAGCGTTTAGTAGTTTTTTTCACATTCGTGAAGAATATGAGCATTTTATTTGAATTTGAAAATTTCTTTTCGTTGTTAGGGTGAAGTGCTGTTAACATCGACGATTTAAATATTCCGAGTTCATTGCATGTCAAGATTTTTTATTAAGTCATTCCTTACGTAAGAAAACTTGGGAATGGAATTTATTCATAAGAATGGGCGTATGGGAAATGCGTCCACGCCAATTTAATTCCGTGGATGTCTTAATTGCGTCCGTGAAGCTCGGGTTTGCGCATGGGTGCTCCTTAGGCATGGGTTCCTTGTGCGCCCTTCCCTCTATATCTCTACATATGCGTAACTTTTTCTCTCGATCGCAAGATATTTCTGCTGTTCTACGTAAGTGGAAATTTCATTCCGAAAAGCAATGCTAAGACCTAGTAAAGCTACGCATAAACTGTAACTCCTCTTATCACCTAAACTAAAGCACAGCAATCAGCGAAAGTTTTGTTAGGTGAGCTCACCCGCCAGGTCGAGTGAAATCAACACTACCAAGTACAGGGGGGTAAATAATTTCATAGGGCCACCTGTATTTTTTCAGAAACTCGTGTTAACGAGAAAATTGAGGTTGTTCAGACACATCAGTTGAGATTTCGTTCTGATATACTTAATGAATTTGATTCTTACGAAACTGAGATTTTAGATCCTTTCTGATGTTTTATTTCTAATAAAGTCAACACACACGAAGTATCCCTGATGTTTTAGCGGTAAAAAGAATTCTCTTTCATCAAATTAAGCGAAAACTTATGTTTTTTTAAGTTTCAAGCTAGACTCTTTCCCCCAGCAGTTCAGGAGATGCAAACGTTGGGTTATGCTGTATTAAGGTTAATCAATCAAAATTTATATGCGATTTCAGAAAAGCTGAAATTTAGATTTATTAATGCAATATATATTTTGTTATTCTACTGATAGTATCTTCTTTTTTAATCCTTATCAGCTTTTTAAAAATTATTTGGTAATAATTCAGCAACTTGTTTATTACGCTTAAATGTATGAAAATCATTTGACTTTTGATAGAGTTGAGAGTCGATTATTATCATTAGTCTCAATATAGGATGATTGATTAATTTACTGGGATGGAGGGTATTTTGAAATATCTTCTCTAAAGAAACTTTACAGTAGCATTTAATAACAGAAATATTCATTGTTGGTGGTGAGGTAGTTCCCTATCTTCAGATTCAGTGGTCATGAGTTCTTTTTGTACCATAGTGTTCTTAATTTACCTAAGGACTGGGTTTTGGTGGTGGTTCTTTTTGTCATAAATTGTTTAATGAACTTATTTAAAGTCAAACCTCACTATTTTTAGTTTATTAGCTTATTTTAAAACTTCTTAAGATAAATAGCAGTTAGGTTGAATGAAATGACATTTTTGCAAATATTTTTCTCTGGATTCATAGTACATATAAATGTGTGAGTGAATTTGTAGATGTTTCCCTTTTTCCAAATAATTATTGTAATCAACATAAGTTTGCCTCCTTTTGTATGTAAATTATGAACATTACATATGTTTATAGTGTTATTGACATAATTTTTTTTATTGTAAGGGCTGATTTTTGTTGTTCTTTTTAGCCAAAAACTTCGAACCAGGAAATAATGAGGAAAGAAAAAAGGATAAACATAGACAATTTCAAAGCATTCCAAGCTAGGAGACGATGGAAGGTAAGTGTGTGAATTTGCTGGGCCCTTGAAATATTTTCTGTGAAAAAATTGAATTTTTATTAAAAATGAAACTATTGTATCTTACAGCTTTCATTACAAGTAATTACGCTTTGCAACAAGCTATCCAGAAGTGCCAAATTACACAGCCAGAGTCAAGATTTTGATTCAAGTGTTGGACATTCCAGCAGTGTGTTATGTAATGAGGTTAGCACAGGTTTAATTAAATTGTTATTATTAATTGTTCTTTGCATGTTTTCTTATGTTATTGGGATGTTGGCCATAAATAACAGCTTTTTAAGTTGCTGGTTTTTGCATATTATGAAATGATTTCAGAATTTCTCCATGTCTTTTGTTCATTGTTTGCACTGCGCACTTTTTCCTGTCAATAAAAGTAACCCTTTCAGGACTGAGAGTTCTTCCATTAGTTTAGGATTCTGCATATTTTTCTGGTACTAATTGGAATGCCATAGCCTCTCTCTTCCCCAGATGTCATTTTTTGGGATAGTATGTTGAGTTTTCAAGAATTACTTAAGTAGGCTTGAAATTAATGAAACTATACCTTGAATGTTTACACTGCTCGACATTTTATTATGATGAAGTATAGTCCATCAGCTTATTTTATTAACGTTGCCCTTGTTTTTAATCCTAATTTGGTGTGCAGGTGGATAACACTCTAAGCTGATAACCCAAACAGTTTGTCTTGCCTTGTGCATGGGTCTCGTCAGTTCTGGTGGTTCAAGCTCTAAGAGCTTAATGGTAAGCTTATTAGGATTATAGGGAATAATGAACCACCATGGAAATATAGAGAGAAGAAAAGGCATATTTTACATTCATCTTGCTAGATTTTCTCTGAGAAAATTACATTCCCAATGATTATTTGTTGTACCATTCATCATTTGGCATAGGTTAATATGTAGTATGGTTTGCATACATATCCCTGTTTAATGTTGCAAATGTTTTAGCTTAAAAAATACAAAAGCATAAACTTTAGCATCCATTTTATGAAGCCATTGAAATAATGATATACTTTGCTGTGTCCAAAATTCATGGAATTAAACATGGATGGAGGAAAAAGTATTTTGTTATCAAAGGAGGAAGGACTTTTTGATGTGGACAAATACTAAAAGATGCACACGCTATTGCGGAATGCTAAAAGGAAATATGAAGGAGGTAACTCGGTACCCACAGAGTAGTGAGTTCCCTTCCGTGGGTGATAATTAACGAGAATCTTGTTGCACCTCAAGATTCAGAGAACGTCAATGGAATTGAGAGATGCAGAAGGAAAAGAAAATAGTTCATGAATGGGCATTGATTTTTTTTACTAAATATTGAAAGCAGCTACCCAAAATTAATGAAAATATGAACTGCAAACTTAGTGGGTCAACTTGTGTTGTGTTTAATCACCAGATAGAAATGCATTCTAATAAACAAATATGGAACCCTAAGTTGCATTTTTTGAGTAATTGTATAAATGTGCATTGTGTATGTAAAGATTTTCCACTGCATTTGAACCGTGGTTGAAGCATCAGGGACCTATATCTCAAATGAACAAGTTGATTCACAAATCCTATGAATATATTCTTGAAAGTGATGTAATACTTTCAAATCCACTTTCCTTGTAATTTAGATTTGTAAAAAGTGCTGAGGCATTCATTATCATCAGAAATTCCTTTTTTAAAAAGATCTTTGGGTTTATAACTGTGGTTTGATTTTTTTATTGATTCAATCATTTAATATTGTGACAAAAAACATGGAAATAATTAAACATTTAATATTGTCTACATATTTAAAACGTTACAAGATTTTCAAAGTGGAAATAAATTTCAGTCTGAGAGAATGCTATGTTCTAGTGATGCTACTGAAGCATATTTTTGATAGTAAGTGGGGCAATTTGTTAATTGTTACTTATCTGTTGTTAGTATATTTTGACTTGTGATTCTATGTGTCGATACAATATATGCAAATGTAAAATTACAGGTTTAAATATTTGTGGTATTTTTTTTCAGTTTATTAGTTAGTTAGTTTTGTTGGGGAGGCAACTGACAGCTAAGGTCATTTGCGCCATCAGGGATGGGTAGGAAAGAAAGGATGGAGAGAAACCTGGCCTTCGACTCTTGTCGAAAGTTTAACCGCAGTTTAACGTCCCATCCCACGGACTTAATGATTCAAAGTGCTCTCCACAAAACACTTCAAATAGGGATTGGGGTACCAGTGAAAAATATTTGTTTTCTCCGGGATTTGAACCCGGGTCTTCGCGGTGGGAAGCCTGTACGTTAGCCTCTGCACTATCCCGATCCCCTTCTCAGTTTATGTAAGCCCCCATTTTCATAGGTTATCTGGATTAGTAAGTTTAAAAAATTGCCATTACTGTTCCAGTTTAGCCTACATTTTATAACCCCATGGAAATACAATTGCATAGCTTAGACCTTTTTGGATTCATAGTACCTTTCTACATTTTGATACGTATTTTATGTTTCTTATGTTTGTTAAACATGAATTACTTTAGGTTTTCCTTGCCTCTTATTTGCATTCTTTTGTTAAATGTTCTCTAAGCCTGAGACTATGGCAGTCCTGCATGATGAAACCTTTCAAATATTTAGCTGACCACTAGTTTTCTAGTTGGCTCTATTCTTATAAAATTAATTTTTAAGAGGCATGATTGTAGTTTGGGGTACATAGCTCTCTGGGACCCATAGATAGGAGACTTTCTCTTTTCTTAACCTTTGGTTTTTTAACCCTTTCACTGCTAATAATATCCAAGAACAAAGAATACTATTAGAGGGCGCACTGTCCAATATATCTGAATGGCATGTTACATACGTAATATATTTGTGAAAGGAACCTCTGTCAATAGTCAAATGGAAATAAGAATAGATAGGCAGATTGGCAACCCTCTGATGTGATATAATTTACGTAGTGTGCTAGCATTATCTATTACACATATATACTTAGACAATTTTACTTGCTAGCTCAGAAAACACACTACATCAGTAATCTAAAATTTTATTTTGTTAAGAATATCTATGTTTAATAAATTCAAGTTGGTTGGTCAATAAAGACCATTTATCCTAAAAGCTCACCAATTCAAGTTTTTAAAATGTTTTGACTGCTTCAAAACCTATAGGATATATATGATTTCATGTTTCCAAACTTTGAAAACCTTGGTTTCTCAAGTCTTCAAAACATGAAAAGCACATTGAAAATAGTTGGTTTTCGAAGCATTTGTGAAGAATAGAGATAAAATATTATGGCCAATATTACGTATGTAACATGCCATTCACCGTACCTTCTGACAAGGTACTCTGCATGCATGATGTCCCAAAAATGAGTGTAGTAAATTTGGGGAAAAATTTTTTATTTATTTATATACCCTGCCAGCCACTGCTAGGGTGTGTGGCAGGGGGTGAATACACACCAGAATAAGTTTACCCTAACAAGACCCTACTGCGGTTGAACAATGTCTTTATGATCTCCTATCAATCATGAAAAAAATGACATCTTGATACTATCTGCTCTAGGCTTAATCTCTCTCATTTTACTAACATGAACTCTTCTACTGTAGTACAATGTGGGTAATAATACATTTTCAACATCACTGCTGAAGAGTCCTTCCAATGTATGCAAGAGATCCAATCTGTAATTTAACCTTCACTCCATGAGTGATTCCTAGCCTAGCTGGTCTAATATTTTTAATATGCTACTAAGTTTATCATAACAACATTTTACAAATCTAGCTCCTCTATGCTGCACGCGATCCAATTCGGCATTCAATCCAACTTCGTGAGGATTCATTATACTTGCAGCATATTCTAAATGAGGCCTAACCAAGACAGATGATAGTTCTCTTAGACCTTTTCATCACATTTGTGTAGTACTCTTCTAATTAATCCTAATTCTTTGTTAGCTTGTCCACATATTCCCTGTATGTGTTTCACCCAGGAGAGATCATGATTTAGGGTAACGTCTAGGTATTTAATTGAGTCTACACATTCCATTTCAGTGTTCCCAAGGCAGTAGGCGTTCAGGTGGGAATTTCTCTTTTTCCAAAAATTTATGACTACACACTTTTGTAAGTTTAATTCTGATTGCCAAGTGTCGCACCAGCATTGTATAGCATTAAAAATTCTGGCAAAGATGCTGTGCCCTTAGGATCATGGATTTATAGTAAATCAATGCATCATCGGCAAATAAACATATCTTAATAGTAACTACAGAGTCAGTGTCAGTGTAAAGTAGGAATTAAAGAGCTCCGATAACACTTCCCTGGGGAACACTTGAAGTAACTTCTACTGCATTTGAGGTAACTCCATCGTCCTACTCTTTGAACCCGACCATTCAAAAAGTTTCTAATCCAACCCCAGATATTTTTATCTGTGCCATATGTTTCTATGCTTTGCGAGTAGGATCTAGGTCTGTCTTGCAGGATCTACCTTTTTGGAAACCGTGCTGATTTTTCATTAATAACTTTTGATTATCGAGGTGCCTCACGATCAAATTAGTAACTATATGTTCCATATCCTTGCACAAAATGGATGTGAGGGAAATAGGTCTGTAGTCACTTGGTTCCTCTGTTTCTGAGGGAACGTTGTGATATACCAGTGACTTCTTAAATATTATTGCTAGATTCGCCGCCATTTCAAAAAGCTAGATTCATAAAAATATGAGTGGGTATTTCATCAGGCTCGGAGGATTTATTAAGCTTAGTATTTTTCAGCAAATGTTCTTTTCCATTATATGAGATTTCAATTTTGGGAGGAATTTAAATTTAGATAAATATAGAAAAAAATAAAAGAAGGAATTTGATAAGTTAGCCTTTTCCAAACTGCTGGTTACTCTTTCTCCTTTATCATTTTTGAGTGAATTAACAGTTGACTTATTTCCCTGAACTTCTCTGATGTGTGACCAAAATGCTTTGGATTCTCATTCAAATTTTCCATTTACCTTTTCCTTTTGAATTCCCTTAATATTTTCCGATATCTTATAGCAGAGCAAAGTACAAATTATCAAAATTCTTCAAAATAACACCCTTGTGCATTGACACATCAATGTCAGTACCTCTGCCAACTGCAGTATGCTTCCTGGAGGGCATCAATGGGAACCTCATTCAGGCACCACGTCACGGCCCCTGTGAAATTATCCAGTGTTCCAAAATGCTTGCCTTTCAAGCTCCTTTTTATTCATAAGAACAAAAAAGTCCAGCAGGCCACATCAGGGCTGTAGGGTAATTCAGGCAGTGTTGCCACCTTGTGCTTGGCCAGGTACGTTCACAAGTAAAGAGGTGTGGGATTTGCTGTCGTGGTGCTGCCTCCAATTTGCTAAGATTTCCTGCCTGAAGCATTGAACTCTTTTTTGCAGACTTTTGAGGTCTTCCATATAAAAGTCTGTCCCTGAGGCACAAACTCTTTGTGGATAATGCCTTTTGAGTCTAAAAATACTATTTATTTTTGTAACTGACCCTGTATACATGTAATACCCTGTATTTGACTTGATCTATTTAAAACTGATTTTCTTTTGCTTTATCTTATGTTCTATACTACCTTGATCAAAAAGTTCCCGGAATTTATTCAGAAAATTAAAAATACAAGTTTATTCATCTAAATCTATATTGTCCCCTTCAAAGTAATCCCCATCGACTGCAACACACTTATGCCAGCGCTTGATCCAATCCTCGAAACATTTTTTATATTCGGTTTTCGGTATGTCCATCAGTGCTTCCTGCAATTTTTCCATTACTTCCTCTCGGCTACTAAAACGCGTTCCCCGTAATGGTTTTTTAACTCGATTGAACAGAAAGAAGTCACAGGGAGCCAAATCAGGTGAATTCGGTGGCTGTTGGATGGTATTTGTTGCATTTTTCGTCAAAAAATTACGAATAATGATAGCACTGTGCGACGGTCTCTGGTCTCTTTCGGCGAATTTCTGGTCTCTTTCGGCGAATTGCTTCACGTAAACGTCTCATAACGCCCAAATAATACTCTTTGTTTACTGTCTGGCCTTCTGGCAAAAATTCATGATGCACTACACCGTTGTAATCCATGAAAACCGTCAGCATTGCCTTCTTTTTTGACTGAAAACGACGTGGTTTTTTTTGGTCTCGGCTCATTTGGTGAACGCCATTCACTTGCCTGATGTCTGGATTGCGTGTCGTACTCATAAACCCACGTCTCGTCTCCAGTAATGATCCTTTTGATGAATGTGGGATCGGATTCAGCCTCGCAAATCATGTCTTTTGCGACGTCAACACGGTCTCTTTTTTGCATGAAATTGAGGTCTTTTGGCACCAACTTTGCTGCTACACGACGGAAACCCAAATCATTAACCACAATGTCTTGGGCGGATCCATAGGCAATGTTCAAGTCCTCCACTATTTCTCTGATGGTTAATTTGCGGTTATTGACCAACATTTCTTTTACTTTATCAATTTTTTCACCGACTTTCGATGTCGATGGTCTGCCACTGCGTTCATCATCTTCGATTGACTCACGACCACTTCTGAACCGCTCGTGCTACTGGTAAACGACCGTTTTTTTTAGAGAATCGTTGCCGAAACACTTTTCCAACATTTCCAACGTCCGTGCGCCACTAAATCCGTTTTTTATGCAAAATTTAATACAAGTTCGTTGTTGCAAATTTAAATCCATTTCTGCAATTGTAAAAAATCGCCAACACACACAGAGATAGATGTACTCTTGGCTACGTAACTTTTGCAAATTTCAAGTTATGACACTAAGATTTAAAGGGAATATCAACAACAGATGTACCAATTTAACAAAAAAAAACAGAACTCAAATCGGAACGATGGGAGCGCCACACGGTGGTTATTCCGGGAACTTTTTGTTCAAGGTAGTACGTCTCCCCTCATTTCTATTCCTCAATATTTTGAGGTGACATGATATTCAATCATATTGCAGACCTAGTTGGTCAGCATTTGTTGACCATTTCAGTAATGTTCTTAAATGATGAAGCATCATTTAAGAAACATCATCACGATTGGCAACAGCATGCTGAGATTTAACTTATTTCAAATTAATTTGATTTGTGTAGCATTTTTAGTATGGACAGTGTGTTCTATAGTAGTCTTTATTCTTTAATCCTCCTGAACACTAAACATTTTATTAATGGGCATTTGATGTTATGGGTGGACACATATGGTCATGAAATGATTTTGTTTTGATGATTAGGTTGTGTGTAAGTCTTGGGAATACTTTTACTTTTTTCCATATGCTTAATAATGGATGTTTATAAGTGCCAAGTACAAAATGGGATGAAAACTTGGATGTATATGCACATCCGTTGCAGTGAAAGGGTTAATTAAATGGAGTGACATTTCTTGTGGGCCTAGCTAAAGGCTTGGTTCTTTTAATGCAGAGATATTGTGTGGAACCTGAGTGCAGTGACTGTATCGTCAGGTTCTGCAGCCATTGTGCACGGCTGCAGTCTGGAGTGGTACAACTATTGACCCCCAAAACAGCCGTGCTACTCAACATGGAGCCTTCGTTAAAGGTCATTTTTCTTCAAAATTAAGAGAAAAAAAGAAACAGATAATACAATGGAACCCCTTCACAGTATTGTAGGAGGAAACAATGAATAGAACCATTATGTCTTGAATAACCAGAACTATTGATTATAGAATTTACACCATAGCAAAACTCACCGTTCAGCTATTAATAGGCATGGTTTGATTTGGATGAAACATCATGTGTTTCATCATCTTTTTTTTATTATAATTTACACTTCCTGATAAAATTAGAGTTTTATCTGACTTTGTTTATAATGAAAGCACACACATTATTGAAAAGAAAATTTGTGCAAATATGCATAGCAAATGGCAATAGCAAGAAACAGATATTCAATTGGTGGCAAATGCCAAAAAATGGTGAAATGTAAAATTTACATACACAATGTATGCCATGAGTGTTTCCTTAGTGAATAAGAGCCTAGGTATTTTGAGAAAATTATACGGGCTGAAAGATTATTAAAATTTCAGATTTGCCGATACAATGGAGAATAGTATAAGGAGTACAGTGCATTGTGAAGGGGTTCCAGCGTGGTAGTAGAGCTAGAAGTAAAGTTGAAACCTTGCTTGTAAAAGCAAGAGGAGATGCTTCAAATAATAGGCATTAGATCTCAGGTATTTTATAATAAGAAGCTCTCCAAATGGCATTGCACATTTCTATTTAATTTATCCTATACTATTGAGTTTACTATATAGCCTAGAATGAATCAAAATCTTGTCTTGCATGTACATTACTTTCTCCTAAAATGTGGTACCTTTGCTTTAAAATACATCAATGACTTAGTCATTACTAATTGAAAAACGTATTTTGATTAAGACAAGTGTATTAAACTAGTGATAATATTTTCATATTGCTCCTCTCATAGTGCTCAAATCAAGATAAATGATTATTGAGCTAGTAACATCATTTCTTCTTCACTGGATGCATTGCAATCATCATTCCCTTTAAAGAATTTCAATGGGAAAATTTAGGAATTTTGGTGTTCATATTCTCCAATAATAATAACGTTTTCCAATAAATAACATTTTCTTTCACTTTTATTCTTGAGTATTTTTCTTCCTAGTTTCTAAGAGCAACAAGCATTATGAATATGTATAGATATGTTGTGTGAAATGAAATTGCAATATTCTCTCTTTACTGGTAAATAAGTAAGCATTCAGTTAATAAAATAAACAAAAAGTCATAAAATTAAATAAATTGTCAAGTTTTCATTGTGGGCCATGCTTTTTAAAATTCTTCATAAAAGGGTATTTATGTAAGTGGAAATGTCAATAGTGAATATTTTCTTACTCACTATGTCTAAAGATTATAGTGTTCTTCTCTGTGTAGCTAGTCTTCATAAAGTATTTTTTCAGAAATTAGCCATTTGATTGTGTACTTTTATGCATGTGGTATGTGAATGAATGGAAATATACGAAAAGTGAAGAATCAGGCGTGATATTGTGGAATCGAGACATAATGAAAACTTGCCTGAGCAATAAAGTTTTAACTGGGGCAATAAAGTTTTAACTGTGGAAAATTGCAACAAAGTTTTCATTATGAATGGAAATATATTTGGAATTAGAGGTTTAACCAATATTTAATCACATGAAAAGAAAACCTTAGAAAGAAAATGGTTTAAAAATTACTTGTCATTAACACCTTTCTGTTTGCATCCAAACTCAATCCATTGCTTCATAAATATCACTCACTTGGACAATGAAGGAGACGATGGAATTGGATGTACAGTTGAATAAATAAGTGTCCTGAATGATGTTTCTTAGGGACAAAATATGTAATAACATGAGGTGCATTTCAGCTGGTTGGTAAAAAATTGAGGATAATTGAAACAATTTTAGTTTTTAGTGGTTCCAAATGCATAAATATTATTTTTATTATTCTGCATAGTCACCATTTTGTTTTCAACGATTTTAATGTGGTGAAATAAGCTTCTTCAAACCCTCTGCACAAAATTTTGCGTTCTTGGATTTCAGCTAACTTTGAACTTGGGTTTTCATTTATTCCGTTTCCATGAATCATTAGACTTGAGCCATTTATTGAGTTATATTGACAAACAAAATGTTCATTTCACTATCTTTAATGGAATGAAAAAATTATGTCTCCCTCATAGTTAAAGTGCTCCAAAAAAGCAAACACAGATGTCATATCCTGGTCTTTTAAGCACTTGTCATTATTTTCAGAACCCATCGTTCACAAAGTTTACATCACCTGAGAGTGTCAGTCAGGATTCTGAATAAGGCTGCCATTGGAACTTATAGATATTACTTGGAAGGGTCATTCACCATCCAGCAATAATTTCCTCTTTCTCACATTCACACACTGAACAAGATGGTCAGCCTGGACACAAGGCCTGTGCTGACCATCTGTTCATTGTGAACATTTGAATGATCTTCCCCGAACTCATGACACCATTGCCTCACTTTCCCATCACATTTTGTGTTAGCCCAATATGTTTCACTCAGTTGACAGTAAATTTCAGCAGAAGTAAGTCCTCCCGCATTTAGATATCTAATCACTGCACTTTGGGGCTTGCATGCACGGCTTCACATTGGGTTGGATTAGTTATCATCATAGGTATCAGATTACAATCATACATAGGCAAACTTCACAGAACTAATGACAGTAGGGGAGGGGTCCCATGCCCAACAGTCCAGACAAAACTGATGTGCGTACAAAAAGTCATCAGTGGTGCCAATTGATATTTATCTGTGGATTGGCCCTTAATGTTAAAATGCACTTTAATGAAATACATAGTGGGTTGCGGTAGTCTAGGGGTAGAGCGTTGGACAACCGACCGGAGGGCCTGGGTTCGATTCCCGGGCAAGCTTCTGGACACCTGCAGCTCCACCAAAGATATGTGATTTTTTGGATACCAGATCTTCCTGGGAAACCAGAAGGGAGACAAAATTAAAAAGGCCATCGGGTAGACAACATTCCTGCAGAACTTACTAAAAGGTTTACATAAATGTGGGAGGAAAAGTCTATATGGACTGATTCGTAGTATCTATGAGGAAGGAAATTGCCTGGAAGACTTTGTGAGATCAGTGTTATATCCTATTCTGAAAAAGGTAAAGGCTGCATCATGTTTGGACTACAGAACAATAAGTTTTATATCCCATGCAGCTAAAGTTGTTCTCTGGATCATCAACAAAAGGATAGAGAATAGGGCAAATGATTACTTAGGGGATGATCAGTTTGGGTTTAGGAAGGAGAGAGGCACATGCAATGCCATTGCAGTAATGAGATCACTAATCAAGAGGAATATAGAATACAATCGTGACATATTTGCCTATTTCATAGATTTTGAAAAGGCATTTGATAGAGTGAATTGGAAAAAACTAATGAGTATATTGCAGAAAATAGTAATAGGTTAGAGGGACAGGAGGTTAATCCGCAACCTGCATATGTCTCAGACTGCTCAGATGTGAGTGGGGAATGAAGACTCCGGATGGGCAGTGTTAGGAAGAAGTGTCAGGCAGGGTTGCCCATTGTCACCAGTGCTGTTCAATGTATTGGGGAGGAAATGATTCAAGAGGCATGGGAAGAACTGGATGTAGGAATGAAAGTCGGAGGGGAATTTGTAAAATCGGTTAGGTTCGCTGATGACCAAGCATTAGTTGCTCAGTCAGCCAAGGGGTTGCAAACATTGCTGAGTGAATTGGAGGTTCAGTGCGATAGATATGGGATGAGAATCAATATTAATAAAACAAAGGTTATGCAATTTTCCAGAAAGAAAAAGGCTAAGCTAAACATTAAAATAGGAGGAGAAAAAAATGGAGCAGGTAGAACAGCTTACATATCTCGGAAGTGTTTTGGACCAATACGGTCAAAGTAGTAGGAACGTAAGGAGAAGAATTGCACTAGGCAAAGAGGCTTTCTCAAGGAGGAGGGAGTTGATGACAGGGAAGTTGAGTAAGGATGTTAAGAAAAGACTTGTTAAAACTTTGTTATGGAGCGTAGTTATGTACAGCGCGGAAACGTGGTCACTGAAACTGGATGATAGAAGTAGACTGGAGGCTTTTGAAATGTGGGTGTGGAGAAGAATAGAGAAGGTAGGTGAAACAAATGAGGAAGTACTAGGTATGGTAGGCAAAGAGAGAGGTTTGTTGGGAGAAATCCTAATGAGGCAAGAAAAATGAGTGAAGGGCGTATTAATCTGCAGTGGGATGTTGAAGACTGTGATTGAGGGGAGAATGTTAGGCAAACAAGGAAAGGGCAGGAACAGGTTAGAGATGTTGGATGGGATGAAGGGATATTAATAATATATTTCTAATAAATATGTTTTATATTATAATTTTATTGCCATTTTTGGACCTCAACAAAAATTAGTAGAATGATAAAATCACCTTCATTTAAGTATCTTTTCTAGTGATTCAATATGAGTAAAATGTAATCAAATTGGGTGCTTTTGTTAAAAAAATATTCACTATAAATTTACTGATTCCATGTAAAATTTCAACAAAATAAGCAGGCCAGTAAGAGCAGAAACATTGCCCAGAAAATTGCCAAAATGCATTAAGTTGAACAATTATTTCCTCTTGAACTTGAGTCACTTATTTCATGAATATGATAATTTTCCAAAAGTAAGGTCTTAACATCATGTAAATAAGTACAACTCTCTGCCAAATTTTTTATCAAATTACTAGCAAATTTCAATAAAAATTTGCAATGAAATGTGCTACTTAAGTTGGTTTAATGAAATGCATATAATCAAAGTATGGGAAAGATGCTGTTAAAGTAGAGAGTTATAATTTCATTTTATCCCTATCTGAAAAACTTTTCTCTGTATTTATATTAGCCAAATATTTTACAACAATCCCAGCTGGACTGTATATACCTATAGATGACTGATTTTGTCTTCTCCATCCATCATAAAATCTCTTAGTTGTTAATAGTATTAATTGCTATTTTATAATTATATAATTGTATATCACAATATGTAATAATAATTACCATTAAAAAATTAATAGTAACAATAAAAATTTTCGGCATTACGCCAAGATATACATTATCCTGGTTGAATTCTAGTATTTGTAACTTCTGTTAATTCCTTGGCCAAAATTTCTAATAAACAGCTATCCAGGTATCCATACCATTGGTCTATCACTGCAGCTATATATTACAATATGGGGAGAAAAGAAAACAACTGAGTTAATTCCCCTTAATTTTTTAATTTGACGACCTTCAATGCATAGTATGTATCATCATCAGGTGATACTATGTATTGAAATCTGGGGTGTAAAATTAAAATTTTGTGGAATTAACGTAATGTTTTTTTTTCTTTCCATAATGGATAACTTCCACAAAGTCAAGCCTGAAACTATAAGGTTTATATGCTACGTGATCCTTTTCATGGAATAGATCAAGTTTATGTCACTGCCATGATTTAGTGCGATTGACTCCCATGTAAAATGTAATCTCACCGGGATAGTACCTCTTGTAGGAAAATCCTACAATTAAAAAAACGGCTACTACTTTCCCATGACCCCATGAATAAAATATTGCATGCTGCACATATTATTTCATTTTTTAGCTAATTTCACTCTTTCTTTCTTTTCTCTTACTTTCTACATGAGCACATTGACAAAGAGGATGCTTAGATTTGTTTAATAATACCTTTGCTGCATTTAACAATATACTGAGTTGTTAGGAGGCCCAATGGTTGAATGGGGAAGGGTAGTGTCTTGAATAGGATGGTTAAAATTTTCTATTCTTGGATGATTTTGGGTAATTTGATGAAGTTATTTTAGGGCATATTTTGATTACACTGCAAATCAAACTTTCAACAATGCTGAGGAGTTGGTTTAAATTGATTCCAATATAAACTGATGCCATCATATAATAGTTTAACTGCAGTCTTTCAAAAGCATTCCTAATAGTAGCTAACACAAGTTAATTTGCTTAGCTTCAGATTTTGTTACAACTCTTTGGATTAAGATGGCCACTGTTGCAATGAAAACGACTTCATATCATTACATGCAGTTGTGTAAATATATTTATTGCATTAGCTATACAGAAAACTTTATAAACTGAATAACTTGAAAGATTTAGTAATTTCAAAATCCATCAATCATGAGTTGGAAGAGCTAAATGGTTTGTTCTGCTTAAATATTTGTGTGTCCAAGTTGCATTTTTGCCTTTTCCATCATGTAAGGTCCTTTTATGTTTTAATTTATTTTCTTTTGCAAAACTTTAGGTTAAGTTTGCCAAGTGCAGTACTATTATTTCCAAATGGGCCCCCTTGTGCTAATCATAAGCAGGGTAGAATGTATTTTTTTATTCATTGATTTCATATTCGTCCTTAGCCATTTCAGTTTGCCCCCCGTTCTATCGTTTTATAATCGTGTAGTACTAATTTGTAAATTGGGAAATTTAAGTCATCCAATACTTACTTTGGTGTACAAATTAACCTTCAAACTTATAGCAACTTAGAATTTCTACGAGATAGCGTTTCTTAAGCTTCCGAAGCTCGGTAAAGAAAAGGTAAAAAGAAATGTATTCATTGTGCATTTCTTCAGTTAATTCATTGCTGGCTTAGTAAAGGGCGTTAACATCAACGGCGGAGTTCATTCACCGCGGCGCGTCCTTGCCGTGCCGCGCTGTTGGTGTGTTGTTTTGGAACCGAATTCCTCGTTGTCATGGAAACTTATTGATCCGGTAGATGCGCGTAGCGAAACCTTGGTTGGTTCGACCCTGCGCTTCCCTGGACGTCGGAACCTCCTTCCCTCTCTCAAGCCCCCCACCGTTCCCCGCTGCTGTCTTTAGACGCTCCATAGATTCAAGAATCCCAGCTGTTGGACGTATAAGTTCTCCCCCATAGGCATCGGGATCTTCTCGTTCTCATCCCCTCCAACATCCATAGTAATCAGGTCGAATCTGCTGTCATGCTCTGTTTTGGTCGAGGGAAGGTATTTAAAACCTCCATCCCCTTCATCGGAACCCTTCAACCGTGAACCCGTTCCCATTGTGACTTAACATAATATAGGGAGTCCTAATGGTCTTTTTTGCATTGCACATTGGTGGCCGTTCAAGAGGTTCAGTGAAAGTGTGGGTGGCATCAACATTTTGGTGTTTTGATTGTTCCACTTCGCAAATTAGAAGTGGTTGATGGTATAGGAGAGCCTTATTATGTCTAAATGACCTTCAAGTCGGACGACTGAATAACAATGGCTCGTAGATTTCATTCTACGAGGCTTTCAAGTTTAACTTGAGAATTTACTTAATTGAGTGTATGTGAGTGCCGAAGGCAATTAATAATGGTGGCAAAGAATTGGACTGCGAAGCAGCCGGCCCACCAAGGAACCAAAAAAGAGGTAAAGAAACATTTTCGTAGCTATCTGTGGTAGTGCCGACCTTCTCACCTGTTCGCTCTACATATATATCTTATCTTCAGTAAAAGTGATAAGCACTGGTATTGTTTTGCGCGGTGTTTAATTAGGTTGCGGGTACTTTCTTCATCCTATCTTATTTCGTGTGAAGAAGGAATAACGTCATTAGCAATTTAAAACGAAAATAAGTCTTTCAGCGGCGAGAAATAGGTAGCTGAATCGCCTGTTGTTCATTGATTTCTTGCGAAGTAATTGGCCTAGGCCGATGAATATGAGGCTCTTGAAAATCATAGTTATTTCGTTTCAAAACGATGAGTCTTCGTGGCGAGTCAGTTCTAGGGGTGCTTAGTTGGGTGAAAATAGAATCCGGAGAAACGAGAAATCACGGAAATAAATCTGGCGAGTCGAGAGTTGGTGAACGTCTCGAGTGAAGTGCCCTGGTGTTGTTTTTTCGCTCCTGCTATGCTTCGAAAAGTAAGCTTTGTAGTGTATTTCTGTGCCGCAATTAATTTAGCTCATGGATTTTTTTCACTCCGCCAGGGTTACCGGTCTAATATCCGCGGGTTGTTATCACGACCCAGACTAGAATATGTTACAAACTTAGGTGTTTTTCATTGTCGTTGGAATCAATTTGTTGGTGTTTTAATGTGTAACATACTATATGATCTTGTCTCTGTTGCATCCAGTTTTTGGAATGCAATATGGATTGATCGAAGGATTAAATATGCCATTGTTAAGCGTCAATTTTGGGACGCCAATGCGTGTTTCCCAACGTTAACTCATTTTCTATTTCTGCACCTGTATCATCGGAAAATCCGGTTGCTATGAATTGTTTTAGTGAAATGGTAATTGTATAAATCAATGACTTACATGAGGTTTTCATTGTATGTTTAGCACATTTCTGTGGAAAATGGAAATTCTCACGATGATGAATCGTTTGCAAACGTTTTTAAATGCAAGGGAATGAAAACGTGCATATCCGAGTATATTTAGGAACGCTGGCACAGACTCGGTTTCCAACAAACCTTCAATAGATCGTTTATTAAATGAGTTTCGAAAGTATTTTTGCAGTTGTAATCGTGGGACGGTATCGATACATACACGTCGGTTAACTGCGTCGGCAATGATTCGGCGGTTTTACTTTAAGGAAGACATTTTAACCAACTAGATAAATTGAAAAAATAACTTTCATCTTTATGACATTGTCTCTTTAAGGAAATGCCGTAGCATGCATTTTAATTTATTTAATTTAGAATTTTATGAAGTGTTAATCTTTAAAGTGAAAGCAGAGCCTAGTCAATTTGAACTAAATGGAAAGTTGCCATATTCAGATTAACGAATTTTCAATGAACTGGTGGTTACAAATTACTTCTCAGAAGTCTTTGTTTCACCTTATCATTTGTCAAAAAACTAAATCATTGTTTAACAAGATGTTTAAGTATAAAAAGAGACGTTTCAGGCGTGATATGGTGGAATAACATGATTTTTTTAAAAATTTTATTTAATAAAGATGTTTAAGCCTGTGGAATATTCAAGAGTGGCAAATTAATGGATTTAACTCCTATTGATAATTGCATCAACATGTAATAATGATTTTGTTCTATTTGGCCATGTGACACAGAACATAATCAAGGTAAACATATTCCTATATCACTGGCACATATTTCTCTTTCACGTCATTACAAATTATCAATCCAAAAACCATATATACTAAAATAGTATATCACTGAATAAATAATCTTAGTATTTTTTCACGCAAAAAATATTAGTATACTACTACCGGTTTTGGAATATATGTGATATTTTCAGATATATTTTAATAAAATAACATTGTAATTTTTCAAGACAGCATTTCTTTTGCAAAAGCACTTGATTTCATTTTCATGTAGTGTGTAGTGTAACATAACACTTCATTCCAACCACTTGACTAATCTTATTCTCAGTCCAGTATCCATTCTGCTACCTATCACCTTACTTTTCCTGTTGAAAGCATTCTTGGCCATTGCTATGCTGATTTAAATTTCCTTTGCACTCCTCCAGCTTTTCGTTACATCTGAACCTCGGTACCTATGCACCTGTTCAAGCCTTTCTCGTTCCATCTTTTCATAATCTCCACCAACATTCATCACCTTTGTTTTGCTCCTGTTTAGTGTACTCCTCTTTCATTCAGAGGTTGCAACATCCCATCTAATTATTGTTCTTCCTCAGCAAAAAGGATCATTTCATCAGCAAACATCATGCACACAATTCTTCTTCCTCCACTGACACTCCTGTATCAACTCTCCAGCACATCCTGACCATGTCTTCCACATAAAGGTTGAATAGGGTGGAGGAAAGAGAGCACCCCTGCCTCAATCCCCTCCCAACCTCAAACCAATCTGTTCTCTTTTCACCAATTCTAATACACGTCCTGATTTAAGTACAAATGTCCCATTGGTCTTCTCTCTCTCCAGTTCACACCTTTTTCTTTTAGGATTTTCATAAGTTTTCCCATTGTACAAAGTCAAAAGCCTTCATCAAATAAAAAAATACACACACAAGCCTTTTCCTTTCTCCAGTTATTTGCTCTTCAATGGTACGCTCTACTCCTATTGCATTTCTTGTGCCCATTCCTTGTTTGAAGTCATGCTGTTCCTCCACTGTGTACTCCCATGATTTTGTTCAGTATTCTGTTCAGAACTGGGTTTCTCTCTACCTCTCCTCCTTTCCCACCCATCCCTGATGGTGCAGATGACTTCAGCTGTTGATTGCCTCTCTGAAAACTACTACTACTACTCTAGTGCCATCTCACAATATTCTTCACTTTGTAGTTCACCAAGTCTTGTCTTCATATGCGTTCCAGCTCTTCTTTGTCGACACATTCTTTGTTTGGCCATTTATCTGTAACTCTGTCTCTCTTCTTAGTTCAATGTTCAGTTTTCTATACAACTAGTTGCCCTTAACAGTCTTTTAATTTTTGTACTTTCTTCTCTCCTTCTTTTTATCGATCATCACTGATTGTTACTCAGGGCTTCTTTGTTATCTCTTCTTTCCTATAGCCCACCAAATCTTTGCTGATTTCTTCAATCACCTTATTTATTCTCTCCCACTGCTCTTACATTCTCTTCAGTCATTGTATCCATTCTCTTCATCTCCTCATACATCTTCACATTGATGTACAATTTATCCAATTCCTTTTATTTACCCAAATTCCACTGGTGACTGGTCATCTCACTTCTTTTCTGTCCCTATTTTATGCCAATATAAAATCTATCTGCTGTCTATACATATTGCCTGATACTTTTGCAGTGTACAATCTTCTCTTTGGATTGAAAACATCGTGTTTGTAACTATTGAATTATTTTCCCTACAGAACTCTACCAGTCTATTGCCTCTCTCCTGCCCAACCATTCCTTTTACAGCTCCTTCCCATATACTCACATACCAGTCACTCATGACAATTTTGCAACATCCTTGTCCTTGTTTCTCCTCATTTTACATACATATTCTCCCATACACAACCTCTACTTTCCCATCACTGTTGTAGCCTGTTAGCATGTACACCTTAATGACTAGAAGGTTTGTAATTGCAAACTCAATCTTCATACCCATCACTCTGTCGTTATTGAAGATTATTTCCTTGCTCACAAAAACCTTCATATTTTTATACCCAAAAAAATCTAACTCCTCTCTTTTTCCACTGTAATAAATTGTAGTCTCTCTGTATTGTTTTTTACCAAAACTTTCTGATCTTACTTCACTTATTCTAACAATGTCCATCCAGTTTTTCTTCTTCTACCTTCTCACATTTACTAGTTTTGGCTTAGTAGGATTCTTACATTCCAAGTTCCAATTTTAATTCTTCACATTTCCTTTCTTCTTACATGATGTCTTCATATACAGTCCTTTGTGGCAATCCAAATGAGAGGCTATTTTACTTCTGGAATATTTTCAATGTGAAGAGCCCATTTTAGTCCCTTATTGCTTATTTGAGGTCACCATTATCTTGGGAATCCTGAAGGATCTTTAATGTGGTACTTTCCCATTACTTTCCACATCCTAATTTAGCCTTTCATTTAAAAACAAGTTATTATTCTTACATCAATTACAAAATTAACTTAGTGTGTTTTTCAAGATTATTTAATATAAATTCTCCCCCTCCGCCTCCAATAAATTATCCCCCACACTTAGTATTGTTGTAGTATCACCAGCCTATAGGATTATTAATCACTCATAAGTAAAGAATAATGGAGGTCAATTAATATAGTAGATAACCTGACCCGTAATGGGGTCCTGTGGTATCTCACAAATTGTTTCAAGTAGGTTGGGTCTGATTGTGACAACATTTGGTTTCTATAAGCAACTGTACCATTTGTTTTTGATTTAGAAGGCATGACTTAATCCATGCTAAGGATTTACCTTTTATTCCAATACCACATATTTTGGAAAACAAAATAATGTGACCTATGGCATTGAATGCTTTGGAAAGATCAAAAAATATACCAATGCTATTTCTGGAGGCAATGTCTTCTTAGAGCACTGACAGGTTGTGTATGTACTCATAGGATTGCCTATTACTATATGGGGAACTTGTTGCGCTAGCAATTGCATCTGTTGATGATTCTGAGAACCTTTCTTACTACCCTGGTAGACTATCATAATTATGTAGTCTCTAGTTAATTTAATACCTACTGCAAAAGTTCCCCTGTTCCCATCCCATTATGTCTACAGTATAAGAGTCGTTACTCTTATAAAGTCTTAAAAGAAAATAACTACTGAATGTATACCCCTCAAATTTTTATTTTTAGCTACGGAAGTACTTTTATGTACACATATGTGCTACATAACCCATTGGCCATTTTTTATTCATTTAAAATGGACTACAATTTCTCATTTATAATTTGTTTTTCCATTTAAGAACTTAAGATGCTAATTATCTTCCATGTTAAATTGGGTGAAAATGCGGTCAATTCAGTTGCTTACAATATGAGACAAGAATAATTCTCTTACCCAATATTTTAAATATCACTGTAGTTTCTAAAAGAACGCTCTCCTAATGCCCTGTGATGGTTCAAATCTTCCTGTACCATGACTCTTGCACTCTCTTTAACCCAATTTTTATTGGCTATTTGTTTTATTTTATGTTGTTTTGGATTTGAAACGAACTTCAAATGTAAATATATATTTAAACAAATATCCAAGTTTATGGAAGTTCATTTCAAGGGGGGTTTAAGAAGATTTCATGCATTCCACATGTTGCTATAGGGTGTAGGGTGAAGACATACTAAAGGAAATGATAGGTGGGAGAATGTTATTTCAACAAGAAAGGAGTAAGGTTGTAATAAGTGCATTAATAAACCTTTATTATAAAATAAAATCAGAGAGTAAAGAAGGGGATTGACATAAATAGAAATCAAATGAAGTTATGATATGTTTTTCTTGTATTGTTTAAAGGATTCAATTGTAAAATTATATGATTGAAATTAATGTTTTGAATGGTTAAAAAACTACTGTAATTCATTATAAAACTCTTAATAAAAATATAGGTAATGGTCAAACTTCCCTCAAAGTAACTACAATTCCCTTTTTTATTGCTTCTTTTTATAACTTGGTAAAAATAGAAGAAAAAAACAGTAATTTACCCCTTGGTAGTTGATAGTAGAGTTCACCGAGTACTAAGTCCAACGGCATGTAAAATTCACACATCAGGGTAGGGGAGCCAGTTCCTTTCCTGTGCCAGCTATGGTTTCCCAGGAAGACCTAGTACCTGAAAAATCTGAAAGCTTGGCAGGAGCTGAGGATGCCCAGAGAGGCTTGCCCGGGACTTGAACCTGGGCCATCCGATCATTAGTCCAACGCTCTACCCCTGGACTACCACGATCCAATAAAATAAATACACTATTTAAATCCTATGATTTTAAATGTATGTCTTTGGAGGTTGTAGGTTTCATATAATCAGTGCCCTTGAGGAAATTCTAAGGTATAATATAATATACATCCAAAGGTACTGCAGTAAAAGTTTCTGAACATTCTGTGTGTATAAGTCTTTTCAAAAGACTTGATGTGCAAGAATAGGTGGAGAGATGATTTATATCAGAGACTTTTAACTAAGCTTTGGTTTATCAGTCAATAGAATTTGAATGTTACTACCTAGAAGTGTAAATGTCCTTATACTAATTCCAAATGTCCTGGAAAAAACAAACTCTAGGCTGTAAAATTGACTCTAAACGCATGCGAGTCCCTGCCGAAAATTAATTGAAATTTCTATTGCTCCTCTTTTAAAATTTTAGTTTACATTAGTGTGACTCATATTCATACAAGTTTGTGCGTATTTTTCCTTTGCTAACATGACTTTTGCCACTGAAAAAGAGCCTTTATCATTGAAATGAAATTGGAATTTGTATGTCAAATAATTTGAGCATGATGACTCAAATGATGAAAAGTGATGTTTGTGTTGTACTTCTGTGCTGTTTAAGACAGTAAAATTCTTTATTTTGTTATTTTTACTAACCAAAAACTAAGAAATATTTTACTTTTGCAGCCACAGGATGACAACTTTGTGTTGGCCGCACTTATGTGCGCATCAGAAGAAGGGAATCTCAAAGGGCTGGAGGAACTTCTATCAATGGCCAATATTGAAATCAACATGGCCAATAAGGTTAGTAATCATTTGTAGAAATGTGAGTTTGAGTTCTTGTCTGGGAGGCGTAATGTATTGATCGCTGGACAAATTATATCTATGATTTATCTTTTGATTAAAAGTGAAGGACCTAAGTGAAAAACCAATCATTGATCTTATTAATAAGTTTGAAAAGTAATTTGCATTATAAGTAGTGAAAATACTCTGGCTGTGCCACCCTAGTTGGTAGTAGGGTAAAGTTCACGCCTGCCAACTCAGAGGTTGTGAGTTCAATTTCCATGTAGATTGGTTCCACCTGGGGCATGGGTGTTCGTAATTGTCTTCAATCTTATCTTAAGGGGTTTGGTGGAAGATGGGACTATACATGTGTAATCTCAATCTCACCCCCAATAAAAAAATAAATAAATCGTCTTGCCTAGAGTTCTCTCTGAGCCAATGTGATTTAAATGATAATATATATTTGTGATTTTCTCTATATAGATATATTTGAAATTTTGACAAATAAGGGCATGCTGCAGTACTCAAGATTTAATCATGACCCTTTTCTTAAATTATCCTCTTGGATATTTTTGAATTTTTTGTCCTTCTGTGATGTGCAACACTTACCAAAATGTCCTTCTAAACAATAGCATGGTGAAACTGCTGCTCATGTAGCTGCTGGGCATGGTCACTTGAAAGTCCTTAGTGTTCTTGCGGCCAATGGTGCAGATTTAGGAATATCAGACATCCATGGAGATACCCCTGTGTTTTGGGCTGCCAGACAAGGCCATGCCGAAGTCATCAGAACATTGGCTCTTGCTGATATAAATATCGGTGTACAGAATAAGGTAACTGTAAATCATTTAATATCATTTGAGCATGTGTGATCATACCAGTTTTTATACAGATATCTTCTTTGACTGTTGGTGTTAAAACTTTTACCTTTCATAATGAAAAACAATATTGAGGAGGGAGTTGATGACGGGGACATTGAGTAGGGATGTTAAGACAAGACTCGTAAAAACTCTGATATGGGGCGTAGCTATGTATGTCGTGGAAACGTGGTCACTGAAGGAGGAGGATAGACATAGATTGGAGGCTTTTGAAATGTGGGTGTGGAGAAGAATGGAGAAGGTGAAATGGACCGAAAGGAAAACAAATGAGGAAGTACTGGAGATGGTGGGTGAGGAGAGGGGTTTGTTGAGAGAAATCCTATGGATGCAGGAAAAGTGGATGAAAGGCCTATTGAGCGGTAGTGGAATGTTGAAGAAGGTAATAGAAGGGAGAATGTTGGGCAAGCAAGGAAAGGGCAAGCGAGGAAAGGGCAGGAACAGGATAGGGATGTTGGACGGGATGAAGGGAAGAAAGAAGTACACAGAGATGAAGAGGGACCTGATGTAGATTAGGTTGCTGGATTGGGTTTTGCTTGGCGTTACAAAATGTTTATTTGATAGTTGTGTCCAACAAAAAACCTACCTTAACCAGTAGATTACCTAATAAATTGAAAAAAAGTGCACAAACAAGCTTGCGTTAGGTTTCCTATTAATATTTTCAAATTATTGGGTATGTTATATGGAGGTAAAAACATTGTAATGAAATTTCTTCAGGGGAGGAAAAAAAGGGGAGTTCAAATTTGCAAGCTTCAATTATGGTTTTACAATAGTAGATGAAAATCAAATCAAGACCCAAGAGATCTCAAGAACCCATTGGTTTTTAGTTGAAAAGAATGAATAGGTGTACTGAAGAGACTCAAACAACTAGTTGGACCAATAGAAATATTACTGATGGGTCAATGCCAGTTTTATTGCTACTCAATGCCGAGTACAATATGTTCCGTTAAGTATTTTCAATGCTAATACCATTAAGCACTAGTTTTATGTGTTCATTAAACATTTTTAGAAACATTTTATCCTTATGCAAGCTAATAAAATCTTTTAGGCGAAGAGAAAAATTGGAAACAAAATAGTCATGCAATTCTTTCGTATTATTTTATATATCCTCATCATAGTCATTTTCCAAAACACATCCCAATATTAAAAATGGTGCATAAAAGTCATTAGGTTGCTATGATGATGGTTATAATAAGCAATGTATTTATGATATATATTTGGAGGAATAGGAGACTTATCTGAAACCTGTTCATGTCTCAGATTGTTCAGTTATGAGTAGTGGATGGAGAGTTTGGATGAGCAGTGTTTGGAAGAGGAGTGAGACAGGTGTGTCCATTATCCTCTATGCTTTTCATTTATGTATGGAGGAAACTTTTAAAGAGATATGGGAGGAACTGGGAATATGAATTGAAAGTTGGTGGAGAATTCATGAAATTAGTTAGGTTTGAAGATGATCAAGCTTTAGCCAAGGGGTTCAAATCATGCTGACTGAATTGGAAAATCATTGCAATGGGTATGTTATGCGAGTAAATGTAAATAATACAAAAGTTATTCAGTTTTGTAGAAAGAGAGTCTAAGTTAAACATTGAATAAGGAGGGCAAAAACTAGAGCAGTTTATGTATTTTGGAAGTTTTTTGGATTGTAATGGTCAAAGTAATGGGGACATAAGGAGAAGAATTGCTTTAGGGAAGGAGGAGGAAATTGATGTATTGAGTAAGGAGGTTAAGAGATGGCTTGTCAAAAATTTGATATGTAGTATGGTTTTGTATGACTCAGAAATATGGTTATTGAAATAGGATGATAGGTATGGATTGGACGCTTTTGAAATGTGGAGAAGGATGGAAAAGGAGAAATGGACAGAAAGAAAATCAAATGAGGGAGTGCTAGGCATGATGGGGAAGGAGAGGGGATTGTTGGGGGAAAACCTCTGGAGGCAGGGAAGATTTGATGCAGAACATTATGATTGGCAATGAATAATAAGTATGAATAATAAATATGATAAGGGGAAAATGTTAGGCTAACAAGGAAGGGCCAGGAATGATAAGGGAGGTTGGATGGAATGAAAGGAGAAGGAAATATGCAGGATTGAAGATGGGCTTATTGTAGTTTTGGATGTTGGGTTGTGTTTTGTTAAAATTGGCAAGGAAATTGTCACTCTTCCATCAAAAACCTATTTTAGCTGATAGATTACCAATAATAATAATGTTCAAGTTAATTGATGGTGAGAAAAAATTTAGCTCTTTAATGTCTCTTTTCATTCATGTTTTTAATGACCCATAAGGTTACCAGTTGAATATATGCAGGAGAAAGTATTGCAAAAGCCTATATCTATGGAAAACTATTGTTTTCATCTACACCTTTATGTGGACTTAAATGTTTTGCTATGATAATTTTGCTTCATCATCTGGCGTCTTCATCAGAGCCCTGACATATTTAAGTATAGCATGGAAAATTCATTTTTATTGCCATTTTCACACTTTTTATCTCAAAATTCTTTTGATAACTGTTTTTGATGTAGCAGGAATGGAGGAGGATCTTGTTTTTTCTTTAATTATTATCTGGGTGAAGTTCTCTTTAATCTTTACTAGGTCAAAATTTTCACTTGTAAAATTTTGTTGCCCAAATCATGCATTTTCTCAAAGTACTGAGTCAATAAAAGAAATCCAATATCAAAATGTCTGCAATGAAAAGCTGAACTGCTTAACCAAATAGAGCTTAACCCAGATAATATAGGTTACAAGTACTTTTATGTAACTGTTTCTAAATAAATGATACTTATTCTGTCTCCTATTCTAATTTGCTGTTGTTTATGTTATAGAAGTAATTTGATGGAGTATTTTTATTTTTCAACAACAGTCTTGTTTTGCAGTGAAATTTAAGTATCATCTTATCCATTTTAAATTTCAATTCTCTTAAGTTTCTGCTCATAAAAGATCATATGAAAATGTGTTCCTTTGGTAAACGTGTTATTTGGATGATTTAAAAAAAATTCATTCTCTCCTATTTTTTACAGAATGGGGAAACATGTTTGCACATGGCTTGTCGATATGGTCACACATCTGTAGTCCAAGAACTGTGTTCATTGCCCATAAATCTAGATCAACAGGATGAGGTAGTGTTTTTTTTGCATTTTGCATGAAAGCTTTTGCTTTTAATATGCTCTTATGCTTTCTTATTCCAAGTTCTTATTGTTATTATCTGATTTAGTAGAATAATTGTAATGTTTTCCATCAATAGTCTCTCTCTAAAATGATAGTAATCAATGCAAATGCTTATGGAAGTTTTGCCTTGGCAATGCTTTGATAGTAGGTTATACATGTAACAGACATGCCAACTCTCCCGATTTAAGCGGGAGACTCCCGATTTTTCCTTCTTACGTTCTTGATGAACTGTTCAAATTGTGTACTTAGCTTAACATGTTAATAAAGTGTGACATTCATTAAAAATTGGCAAAGTGTCATAAAGGGATTAAGGTGCCATGCAAATATTGTGGTAATTAAAAGTGATTACTTCGTGATACACTTCTAAAAATCTCCCGATTTTTCATTTTTGAAAGTTGGCATGTCCTTCCGATTTTTCATTTTTGAAAGTTGGCATGTCTGATGTAATTATGGCTCTATCTGTTTTTGGAAGATTTTTGATGAAATTTCAGCCGCAAAGATTCAGTAAAACCTCTGTTTACCATATCTCTTTTTCTCATCAAATTAGTGAGTTTTTCCATGCCTATTGTATTTTAAATATACAGGAGAGTGTTTTACTTAAAAATTGAACTCCATTACTATTAAGTTTCATCCATGTCATAACTTATTTCCTCACCTCCTAACAGCAGGCTTTAGTATGAAAAGTGAATCTCATCTGGTCTACAAAAATGACCCGTTATTGTAATGTGAATTTAAAAAAAACTGTCTTTCCCTCAGGCATTTTAGGTTCCTCAATGACTAAATGCCTGGCCATATTCTCATACTGACTTGAATTCTATGTGGTGAGCACAGTCGTCTCACCTATGCTCCTAATGTGATGTCACCATACTGCTCCATTTTTGGAATTACAATTGATTATTTCTAACATTATTGGTTATTGCTAGGATATTTTCTACTTCTGTTTGACATAAAACATTTACATATATTTAAGAAAATTATGAGTTTGATATTTTATTGAAGTCTTAGTTGTTGATGTGTTAGAAACTTGATAGCGTAGGTTATTCTGACATTAAAATACATTATATTGTCTTGCTGCTTAAACATTATTTTTGAGGGAGATCTCTATTCTATGTATAGCTTACATTAACCCCTCGAACATTTAATAATCAAACTTCTTCTCAAAAATCAGACTTCTAATCAAAATTTTCTTAATGATTTACAGTTTCTAGATTATTAACGCTCAATTTTTTTCATTAGTTAGATCTGTTGTAAGTACCTAGATCTATTTTTTTTGTTGTCTCTGGCATAACTTATGGAATTTGCATAACATATTGAGATGTAATGAAATTATTGACTTTCAATACCACAAACTGTATTTAAAAACACGATCCAGGTTTCGACATTGAACGTCAACATCAGGTGGTGATGACGTTCAACATCGAAACCTGGGTCATGTTTTTAAGTAAAGCGTGTGGAATTGCCAAGTCAATAATTTCTTATCATTTCAATAGTAAGATATAGTTTCTTTTTTAACCATCTATACATGGCCTCACAAATTTACACTAAAATTAAATCAAAATCTCATAATGGTCATTTGGTAGTAAGAATAATGATAAAGATATATTTGTGAAATTTGAGTATTGTGAAAAAATGTGTACTCTTACCACTATAAATTCAATCAATATCATTGTCTGTGTATATTATGATTTTTTTTAATTTGATAATGTTATGAAGCCTATTTTGCATGGTCAGAAACTAGCAGTGCTTTTTCGAAATGTAACAGTAGATACTTTTATGCATATTCTTGGCTTGTTAATACCGCAGTGTTTTAATTTAGAAATGTTTACAGAAACAATAATAATGTATAGATTTCTAGAATGTAATTTCATTATTTCAATCCTGGGTAGTGGTAGCCTAGGGGGTAAGGCATTTGTCTACTGATTGGAGGACTCGAGTTTGATTCCCAGGCATACCTCTGGTCACCCTCAGCTTTTCCCAAGCTGTGTGATTTTTGGCTACCATGTGGCCATAGGTAGCACAAAAAAAGGATCTGCCACGTACCCTGACGCTTGAATTTCAAATACTTGGGCTTAGTATTAGGTGCTCTCTACCGTCACCTATCAAACCGACTTTCTGGTTGAAAAGTGTGTGTTTGTTTTAATGTAGAAATGATGGCCTAAACTGGTATTAAATTCAGTAACATTATAACATGAAATGAGGGGTCTGCAGTAGAATTAGTGGGAAATTTTTAAACATTATACTTTCTTTTAGATAAATGACATTATTATTAATGAAAAATTCATTACTTATGTGTTTTTGGCCTAACTTGAAGAAAAACTAAATTAATACATATTTATCTTCAGAAAATTACAACTTTTTTTTCTCATGATAATGTGCTTTTCTGTCTCAGGATATTATGGTTTCACTTAAGTTCAATCTTTAATTTCTGTCCCTAGAATAATTTTTATTTCCTCTCCATGCAAACATATAACGTACTTAATATAAGCTCCTAACTGACCAAATCTCACTCACTACTGTGGTCTGTGGCCAATGTGAACGACTCATTGTATCATGCTCCTTACTTGTGAAGGTTGACGAGAGAGCAGTAGTTACTCTTGTCTCCTTAGTTTTCATAAATTGGTTATAATTTTAAGGCTAATGCATGTTGTTTATATTTTGTTGACTTTCCATGGAAAATTCAATGCAAATTGAAAGTAAAAAATAACTACCACAATCAAGTGAACACACAAACTGGAAAATGCTAACAAATTTCTGCTCGGTTTGATATTGATTTAATCAGCAAAAATGGCATTCAATGTTACAGAAAGCTAATTTTAAAAATCACTCTATAAAATGAAGTCATTAGCTGTTGTGAAAGTACTAATGGAGAAGAATCTTCAAGAGAATTGATTGCGATGAAAAGTGTTGAGAAATCAAATGAGTCAATAAATGTATGAAATAATTACTATTGACATGAGAGATATATTAAAAGGGAATATTTTGTTTAGTTTGAATCCAAAAATAGATTTTTGGGATTGTAAAATTATTAGTATGTAATTGTTGGTCATGTTTTTTAGATAGGGCCAAGTGTGTTTGTTGTGTGAAATCAGAGGTTCTAGCATAACTTTTTGAGTATTTTCTTAGTGGCACAGTATTAATAGAAATTAAATCAAGCACATCTTGTGAACATATTTAAAAATATGTATCCAAAAAATCCATTTGCAATTTGTAAATGTTTAAGGGGTTAATTACTAGGCCAACATTTCAAAAAACCCTTGGCTATGTATACTGTGCTGTGCTATATTTCTTTATTTGTGTTTATTTATTCAAATAGCATGCTGAGAGTGCCCTACACATAGCTGTTTGGCATGGCTTTCCTCATATCGTCAAGTTATTATGTGAAGCAAATGCCAATCTTGACCTTCAAGATAAGGTATGAATATATGATTATTTCTTTTTGTGATGTGGACATAAATATTGCATGTTTAGCTTAATAGTAGTTATCTTCGAAATAAGTAAACATGGATTTATGATAAAGTATTAGTCTAGTGGATAGTTATTATGCTTACTTTAATCTAGAAAATAGTCTTTTTTAATAGCTGTTATTTGAAATACACATCCAGAAAGTAAAACCTCAAGTTGCATGGACACAAAGTAATATATGTTTGCAACATCCTGGCCAACTGTCTAATGCAAGTGGTTCTTTTCCATCTTGTATAATATGGAAGATATTATTTAGTCAGACAGGAAACATACAGGGAAATATAGGAGGGAAACATACATAGGAGGGAAAATAGTCTCAAGGGTAAGGGAGACCAGTTTCAAACCCTTTACCGGGGTAGAAAACTTTTTTACATCTTAGAATAATAATAAAATAATAATATACTCTATCCATTTGATAAATGGTATAACCATATCAAATGTTGTCCATATAAATATTACTCAATATGTAAATGTAAATTCTTACATGTGATGAAGGTTGTCACAAAAGAATTCATCAATTAGTAAAGTGGCTTAGCATGTAATGTATACAAGCTAGCAAGTAATGATTACATCTCAATAAATGTGACGTAGTACATTTTTATTTTATAATATAAACTATGTGGTGATTAACACTGTTATGCTCAATTCATCCTCACGAATAAAAAATTCCTCAAGAGATATACATGTAAGTTTTAAAGGATTTGACCTTTGGGACCTTTAAAGGACTTGACAAGAAAGAATTGACTTAGAATATGTGGTTTTTAATTAAAATACTTCATTTAACAAAATCAGCAATTATATGAAAGAACAAAACTAGAAATGAGACTATTCCCGGACTCTTCTTAATCAATATTGCTTACTGTGCTTGATATTGGACGCACACATACCCCTCAAAACTTTCCCCCTCTCCAACAATTATTTTCCCCTCTCACATGCCATCTTTGGCCAGTTTATTGATAGCACTTTAAACAGCCATGGTTGCTATCTAAGTAGGTGAAATTTATTCAGATATTAATTATGAAACTAATGAATTTCAAAGTACCATTTGGAGCACAGACAAGGTTTACTCAACACCAGTATTGTTTTAACTTGGGACTGAATGACTGAATTCTTTTTTCCATATTTGCATACACATAGTTATTGACCAATTCATGTGGAAAAATTTTGGAAACATCTAATTTCTCTTTCACCTATAGCATCTTTTTCTTCATCCAAATAAATTTTTAGTCAATTGGCATTTGCAGTGAAGAGTTGCAACAAGTTGTGATAAAGTGATTAAAATGTTTGGTATTAAATCTTTTAGAGATACTTTTCACGGTTACTAAGTTAGAGGTACTTTTCACACATTGTTCCTTAGTCCAGTAAGTATTATAATTTACGTAGAAGTTGTAGTTATGTAAGGAGTGAAAAGTTCATAACTGTTTCTGTGCAAGCTGTGTTGAATATTTAATGTGGTGTAGTTCTTATTTTCTTGGTGCATTTCATTATGGGTTTAACTTATGGGCTGCTTGATTTTTTATGCATACATATTTAAGATTTCTATACCTTTAATTGTATTAAAGGAATTGAAATTTGTAGCTTCTATGAGATTGATTCATGAATTATTTGCCATGAAAATGAAATTTTCTATGCATTATCATTTACATAATTGCACTCTATATTATTTATAATATTTATTATCCTTTTATGCAGGAAGGGCAAACACCACTCCACTGTGCGAGTGCAAGAGGTCATTTGGAATCGGTAAGGTGTCTTTTGGACGCTGGTGCAGGACTGGATGTCATTGATTGCAGACGGGCAACTCCATTACACTTAGCGTTAGCCAGGAGGCATTCTGCAGTTGCCATGCTCTTGCTGCATGCCGGGGCAGATTTTGATATGCAGGACTGGGTAAATTATAATTTTGAGTGCTAATTTAAGCTAATATCTTAAAAATGATAGCAAAGCATTATTGACTCTTCAGCACTCTTTTTGTTATCATCAAAACTTCAGTAATTTCTTTCTAAATGTATACCTTACTATGAGCATTACCCTGTCAGTAAAATGTTTAATGTTGAATTTCCCCATTTAAGGCTCTTAAAGTCTGTGTTTGTTGACATTATTCCTTTGTTCATCAAGGTTTTATTGTTATTCATGGTTTTGCACTCATTAGTTTGCAACATAGTACAGCAATGAAATATCTTTTAGTTTATTTTCATTTAGTGTCAGAAGTTACACATTTATTACTGTTGGTATTAATTATATTTTCAGAAAGGTGACACTCCAATACACATTGCTGCTCAAGAAGGATTATTAGCTGTATCACAAACCCTTTGTGCTTTTGGATGTAATGTGGATATACCCAACAAACATGGGCTTTATCCTCTGCACCGTGCTGCAAAATATGGTCACACAGAAGTTGTTAGGTTGGTCTCTTTTTTGAGATTTTCTCTTGGAATTGTGACTTTTCAAGGCTTTTACATGTTCCTCTGGAATTTAAGTGTTCAATTGCACTCTACAGCACCCACTGTCATCACTCTGAAATCTGTGTGCACATGCACAGATATTTGTAATAATCATTCTTATTTTGCCCAGTTTTTCAATCTCTCCTCTTGTGTCTGAGTTCCACCAAAGTGACTTTTATAATAGGACGACATATGGAATAATTGTGTAATGATCTTTCCCACCACTTAGGAATATACAAAGGTTCTATTGATACAAAAGCATATCCCAAGTACTTACTACCCTTCATCTGTTAATGAGGAAATCATGCCGACTCTTCAAATATCCTGTTGATTTATTTTGTTTATATGCACTATATTCTTCTTGCTTCTTTCAGCCTTATCCTAAGCCAATAGAGTCAGTGTTTCCATCTTTGATATTATCTATTTGATAAGTTTTTAAACAAGACATGAGTTGAGAATTATTCACATTTCCATATATGTATAATCATTAAGCAATTATAAACTGAGGTGTATATTGATTTTTATAATGAGACAGTGCCTCCAAATGTTTAATTCAATTTGAAGATTAGAGTATATGGATATGGGAGGCTATCCATACTTGTTCAAAGTCCATTTTGGGAACAAAAAATATGTTCATGAAGGGAATTTAACAGTTGTGAATGCTATTCCGGAATATGTTTGTTGCTGGATAAATTCTTAATTGTTAACATATGTGTGCTCATCTTCAGATATCTCAAATGGTATTTTTTCTGAATTTCATTCACAAAGATATAATTTCTTGTTTTTAATATGCTTGTGGTTCTTTTCAAGGTGTTTATGCTTAGCAGGCTGCAACATAGATCAGAAGAATAAAGATGGTATCAAGGCAGAGATTACAGCTTTAAAACAAGGATATAATGACATTGGAGATCTGTTGAACCGATTACGGAGTGTAAGTGTGCACTTGTTTTACCTATCCTAATTTATGCATGTTTACTGTTAACGTCTTGTTTATGGAATGAAAAGTATGTATAAACACCCATTTTCACATGAATAATGTGTGATAATTGCTGTTCCACCATATTACTGAACCTAATTTAGTTCTCAGTCTCAACTTAAGGTCTATCCTTCACTGTAATATTCATAAAATTTACTCTCTAGTTGCTGATTTGCAAAATTCATTGTGAAGTTCAATCTTCATAGTTTTTGTACAACCCAATATGAACATAAATTTAATAAACAGGCTACAGGCTTACAGTGAACCATATGCCAGTGCTAATAAATATGGAGAATTATTCTCTTTCCTGTGTTCGCTACTGATTATTTACTTTTTGAAAGAGGATACAGGGGAAGCTGGATGCTTGCAGATAGTATTACAGATAGTTCACACTTTGAAGCAAATACGATAATTTTAAAACTACTCTTAGGCTTATATGTTTATAAATATTAAACTTCACTTTTGATTTTTGTGCAGGAAAATGAGATGGGATGGAGGAGCTACTGTTAGTAATCAACCAGGAGTAATGTCAGCTGTATAAAGTGTTTTGGAAAGTTAAATACATTGAATTATTGGAAAATTATTAGGAAAAACTTGAGTAATTCACTGAAATGTGTGTGAAGCACTTTTTTTCTACATTCAAATGATATTAATTCCATAATACCCTGGCCATATCTATGTACCTATGTTATGTCTTTTTAGTTATTTTCCAGCATCTTCTCCTTAATTATTATGGATAGTTGATATCCTCTTGTACTATGACTTCCATACTTGAAATGATAAATTCTTTGTCAATCATTTATTTATGATTTCAAATCTAGTTAGAACTTTTCTTTGTATTTTGTGGCTGCTGCCTGAATTTTTATGAAGTTTGATTTATTAATTTTAAAGTAATATTTTGACTTGTTTGAGTTACAGCTCAAATTTAGTCAGCATTTTAATTAGAGCAAATTTTGGAAAAATTTTAGGAAATGCCCATGTGTATTTCAATTTAAAAAGAATTTGTGAGACCTGATGTAACAAATGGATATTTTATTTTCATTTAGTTCAGTATCTTAATTTCATCTAAACTTAATTTATATAAAGAATTACTTGTGTGGGAATGTCAGTTTAAAAATGATACCAATAACATTAGGTTGAATTCCTTTAAACATATTGTTTCGATAACAATTCATTTCCCTGTGGGAGTCTTATTTTATTTCCAATTATTTAGATCAAAAGTGATTGTCAGACCATAAATATTTTGACTTATTTATGAGTATGGCCTATTTGTATGTACACATTGAGATTTATGGAGTACTGTCAAAGCGTGATGTAAATGTTTCTCTTTATTGTGTTTATTTTCTCTAAATGTTTGCATGATATATAATAAATACATAGCTGCAATTAGGTGTTATTCAATAGTTTGTATTCAATATCTCTTTCCTGGAGAAATTAATGCTAAATGTCTTTGATATATCTTTTAGGGCCATCAGAGGGAAGAATACATCAGTCAATTAATCCCCACCTCGCAGCCTATTTCAAGAATAAAAGTTAAGTTTTTTGGCAACTCGGGTGTTGGAAAGACAACCCTCATTGATTCCTTGAAAGCTGGTTATTTTTCAAGTTTGTTTAAGAGAAGTAAGAGTGTTTCTGGTCCACCTTCACTACTAATTAAGTGTAAGTGCATTTCAATGAAGTCTTTTCTAATTTTTATTATTATTACTGACATAGCCATTAATCATTGTGTTTATTTAACATAAATTAACAATGGTTATTCTTAGCAGTAGTCTTCAGAGTAATGTTTATGATCTCTGAAAATGACAAGGTTCTTTACAAATGGTATATGATTGAAAGGGATGGAGTTACCCACCAACCTATGACCAAAATTTCGGCAATTTTATTTTTGTTTCCTTTTGAAATATATAGGAGTCAAGAGTGCTGGGTCTATTTTTTTCCACTTCGGTCATAGTTAAGAGTACTTTGGTAAAGAAGGTGGCTCAGTGGCCAAAATTATGAATATGCCTAATTATTTAAATTTCCCTTTATGACTGACACAACCTGAGAATCATGTATAAACAAATAAAAGTCATATTCTTCTGACCCAAAAGTTCTACCACTCATTTTTCTGGGTAGATTTTCTGTTCTGAAATACGAGCAAGCTTTGTAGATTGTCTTGCATGCATCTAAAATAAACTGGGACAGGCTGAGGTTTTAATGGAGGACCACCTTCAATAAAGTCATGCCATTCTTTCTTTGATGAAGTTTTTATTGCTGTGGTAATGTAATAAATTGATTGATTCAGATAATTTTGTCTCTTAAGAAAGTTAAGACAAACCAAACCACAGTTATCAACCCAAAGTTCAGTTTGATAGTTAAGAATAAATTTCACCTCTGACACCAAGCCCAATGGCATATGAAGTTCACATATTAGGGTAGGGGGGCCAGTTCCTTTCCTAATTCAGTCTATGATTTCTCAGAAAGATCTGGTACAAAAGAATCATCCAGTTTGGGTGAAGCTGAGGGTGCCCAGAGGTGTGAATGGGAATTAACCCAGACCCTCCAGTCAGTAGTCCAATGTAATAAATCAAAAGAGAGATGGTACTTTTTTCCACACTTTAAATAATAAAGTGTGGAAAAAAGTACCATCTCTCTTTTGATTTATTAGAATGGATTTCCACAAAGTGAAGCCTGAAACCATCGAGTTTATCAGTAGTCCAATGCTCTACTCATTGGACTACCTTGTCCCTAAAAGTTTGGAAATTGCTTATAATTTGAGAAATTATAATTTTTAATAATTTGATTAAATGACATTAGATAATTTACTTCCAATCCATCTGTAAAAGTTTCTTATCTTAAGAAAAGGATAAGCAATTAGGTAAATAGAGAAGATAATAGATATTCACAATTTTTCAGAAGTTGTAATTATGTACCATCATAGCCCATGGTTCTAGAGATTTATTATATTTTTTCTAACTATAATGAATGTAGAAACATTGTAGGAGCTAACACCAACTAATAGAATATGCAGATCAGGGTGTCTCCCAGCTTCATATGTGAGCAATTGTAGAATGGTATACAACTGAGCATATAAAGGTTAATTTTGGCTGGTGCAAACTCCTTGTAAATATGTATTTATAGGTTTAAGGCTTACCAAAAAGTATTATTACAAAATTATTTAAAAGATTAGGTTTGTGTAAACAAATAATTTATTAAGAAAGCAGGATAAGCTTAATGAACAAAGAAATTTACCTTAAAATAATTGGATAATTAGAAATGTTCTTAGAATGGATAGAAATAAACGGCTTACCTCATTGAATTTTTTTATTTTCTAATGTAGTCTAGCGGTAAAATAATGCATTTGGTCCAGCAATGTTCCAATGTCTTGATCCCATCTCAAAAATTAGAACCTTTAGGCCTGAAAAATACCTATCTACTTCAGCTGTTTTTTCTTTTTTGTTTGAAGAGAATCTCCATCCACCCAGGAAAATTTTGAGCTTGAGGAACAGATGGAAATCTGATGTAGCCAAAAAAGGCAGGTGTGGCAATAATTTATATCTTAGTTCACTTGTTTTTGCCATGGCAGTGACACTTGTGTGGGTGTGCATGTTTTTGATGAAAGATGGCTTTTCTTCCGTGCCAAACCTGGCCTTTTTTTCGTGTATATTTTGCTGTAGTTGGTCCACAAGTTTAGCATAGGATTGTCCAGTAATTGTTTTACCAGGAGGAAGCTAATCTATAAGCAGAATCCCTTTGGCATCTCAGATAACTAAAGTCATCACTTTTCCGGCTGACCATATTGCCTTTGTTTTCTATGGTGGTGGTGAATCAACATGTTTCCACTGCTCTGACTGCTGTTTTGTTTCTCGGGTATAGTAGTGGACCTAAGTTTCCTCTGTGGTCACAACTCGGAACAGAAAATCTTGTTGGTTGCTCTTAGAGCGGGTCAAACATTGTTCAGAAATTTCCATTATAATACATTGGTGATCCTGCATCAAGACCCGTGGCATCCTTCTTGAAGAAAATTTTCTCATATCCAATGTCAATGTTAAAATGTGATATGCCCATTTGGATGACATCCCCACAGCTTCAGCAATTTCTCAAACTTTCAGTCGCCAATCCTCCATTCAATCCTGAACATTTTATGCACTTTTGTGATAATTTTTGGGGTAAAGGGAAAGTGTGGTCAACCACTAAACAAATCATCATCTAAACTGTGTTGACTAAACTTAAATTTGTTTGTCCACTTGGCAGCAGTTGAACATGAAGGAGCAGAGTCCTTCAGAGTGTTCTAAAAGTCAGCATGAATTTCCTTTGATTTCATACCTTTCTCTACAAAGTGTTTAATCACTGCTCAAATCTCAATTTTTTCCATCTTCACAAATCTCCTCACAGGAACAACAACAGAGAGGCATCTACATCACAGGTCTCTTCTCAGAGCACTGACAGGTTGTGTGTACCCATAAAGGATTACCTATTATTATGTGGGAAACTTGTTGCGCTAGCACTGACATCTGGTGATGATTCTGAGAACCTTTCTAACTACCCTCATGCTAAAAACTCTTCCAAAATGAATTCAAGTAAAAATTAAATTTTTCTCTGGCCAAGTATTTTTTATTTGTTTCAATGTAATATTATGCTTTTTATTAATGTATAATTTCCATCTGAAAATCAAATTTAATTTTGAACTTATGTGTATTTTACTTTTGTCAAACAATGACAGAAGACTGGAGCAAAAGTTCTATCTTTCCTGTTCATACCATGAAAATGCTCTGAGAAAATTTTCTATTTCGTGCAGATAATCTAATTTTAAGAAGTATTATAGATATTTGATTTTCTCTTTGACAGCGAGGCCGTCATCACCCAGCAAAACCCAAATTGAAATGGATGTCACAGTGCAGTCGAGGCAGAATTCATTAACTTTTGATACAAACAACTACCAGTACACTCGGGGCATTGACATTCAACAGGTATGCTATGCTAGATTTTACAAACTGGCAGGCCGATGAATTGCCAAAACTCTATTAATCTAAAATTGAAATTATAATTTAAAGAGTGAGGAAGGCAATGGGAAACCACGTCAATTATCATTCCCAAAAATATAATGATGGCCAGTATAGGGAATATGAGTCATGGCAATTGTGGGACTTGGCCCAATTGGCCATGTGTCATGCCCGGCAGCAAGGGAGGCAAGGCTTCCACGGTGGTCATCCCACAAAACCCTTCTTGCAGGGGAAAATCAACAGCAGCAGGACAAAAGATGCAGAAGAAGAAGACGGAATTAGTTAGAATAGAAACCTGGAATGTTAGGAAAGTGTTAAGGACAGGAAAATTGGAGAATATAAAGGGAGAGGAGGAAAGAGGAATTAAAGATATTTTAGGTCTATGCAAGGTGAGATAGTAGGATAGTGGGGATTACTGGAGTGATAGTTATAGACTAATATACAGCGGCAGGGACAAGAGCCAACGAGGGGTTGCCATAATATTAAATAAAGAGTTAGGAAGAAGCATAGTCAACATAGAACAAGCAACAGATAGATTATTACTGGTAGAGATTAAAGTAAAACCGACGAACTTGATCATTCATCGCGTATATATGCCACAAGCAACCATTAGGAGGAAGAATTTGATAGCATATATACCATCAATTCAGAGGACATTATCACGTGTGTTCCTACAGGGAAACATTTGATAGTGATGAATTGGAATATGACGGTAGGTGAAGGTAGAGATAATGATGAGAATGGGGACTACGGTTGAGGCATAAGGAATGACCACAGGGAGAAACCAATAGAATTATGCAGGAGATCAGGTTTAGTAATCACCAGTACTTGGTTTAGACACCACAAAAGGTATCTGTGAGATTATATTATGGTTAGGCTCAGATCTAGGAACAGTGTGATCAATTTGCATAGCTTTCCAGGAGTAAATGCAGACTCTTTGACCACAATTTAGTTGTTATGAAGTTTGGCGTCCGTTTCAAAAAGATAATGCAGGGACAAGAGGCTAGGAAATGGAATGTAGGACCTTAAACTGGATTGACAAGGAAGGGGTATCAGCAGGCTGTACAGAAAATCATGAATGAGGGAAAATAGCTCAGTACTATCAAGGAAAAATGGAAATATATAAAAAAAGGGATATCAAAAGACACAAAGGGAGCTATAAGAATCATTAATGGGAAAAGGACAAGGAAACTAGATAGACCATAAATTTTGCAAAATGAAGTTTTTAAGGCCTCAGTTCCCATATTTATTGGATAGGGTAGTATATGGACTGACTTTTAGCATCTATGAGGAAGGACACTGGACAGAAGACTTTGTGAGATCGGTGTTATTTCTAAAGCAGCTAAAGCTGTTCTTAGGACCATCAACGAAAGGATGGATAGCAGGGCAAATGATTACTTAAGGGAAGTTCAGTTGGGTTTAGGAAGGGTAGAGAGGCATGCACAATACCATGGCAATAATGAGATCACTAATCGAGAGGAATATAGGATACAATCAGGACGTATTTGCCTGTTTCATAAATTTTGAAAAGGTGTTTGATAGAGTGAATTGGGAAAAATTAATGTGTGTATTGCAGAAAATAGGAATGGATTGGAGGGACAGGAGACTGATCCGCAACCTGTACATGTCTCAGACTGCTCAGGTGTGAGTGGGGAACGGAAAGTCCAGATGGGCAGTGTTAGGAAGAGGTGTAAGGCAGGGTTGCCCATTGTCACCGGTGCTGTCCAACGTATATGTAGAGGAAATGATTAAAGAGGCATGGTACGAACTGGAGGTAGGAATGAAAGTCAGCAGGGAATTCATGAAATCAGTTAGGTTTGCTGATGGCCAAGCTTTGGTTGTCCAAGCATTGCTGAGTGAATTGTAGGTTCAGTGTGATAGATATGGGATGAGAATGAATATTAATAAAACAAAGTTTATACAATTTTCCAGAAAGAAAAAGGCTAAGCTAAACATTAAAATAGGAGGGGAAAAAACAGGTAGAACAGTTTACCTATCTTGGAAGTATTTTGGACCAACACAGTCAAAGTAGTAGGGACGTAGGGAGAAGAATTGCGCTAGGCAAGGAGGCTTTCCCAAGGAGGAGGGAGTTGATGAGGGGGACGTTGAGCAATAATGTTAAAAAAAATACTTGTCAGAACTTTGATCTGGAGTGTAGTTATGTACAGGGTTCGTCCGGAAAATGTGTACTGAGCTCAGGAAAAAAAAATTTTATTACACTTTTACATATCTTAAGCTAATATTCCTCAAAATAGGACCCCTTGTGAGTCGATTAACTTGTTCCAGCGGTGTTCCCATTCCTGGAACGCTCCCGCGAAGGCATCATTGGAACCTCTTGAAGACACGTCATCACGGCCTCTTTGACGGCGTCCAAAGTCCCGTATTGCGTTCCTTTCAAACTCCTCTTTATCTTCGGGAGCAGAAAGAAGTCCGGTGGTGTGAAGTCCAGGCTGTAGGGCGGGTGCAGCAGCGTTGCCACGCCGTGCTTGGCCAAGAAGTCCGACACGACAAGCGCGGTGTGAGACGGCGCATTGTCGTGACGCAGCCGCCAGATGTTTTTGATTGCTGGCCGGACGCGGGCAACTCGTTTTCGAAGCCTGTCGAGCACTTGGACATAAAATGCAGCAGCATTTACAGTTTGTTGTTCAGGTACAAATTCGTAGTGGATGACTCCCCTTTTGTCAAAAATCCGGAAAAAATCAGTACACTTATCTTCCAGACGAACCCTGTACGGTGTGGAAACATAGTCACTGAAGCAGGATGATAGACGTAGATTAGAAGCTTTTGAAATGTGGGTGTGGAGAAGGATGGAGAAGGTGAAATAGACCTAAAGGAAAACGAATGAGGAAGTACAAGGTATGTTGGGCAAGGAAAGATAATTGTTAGGAGAAACCATTAGGATGAAGGAAAAATGGATGAAGGGGGTATTGATCGGCGATGGAATGTTGAAGAGTAATAGAGGGGAGAATGTTAGGCAAATGAGGGAAAGGCAGGAATAGGATAGGGATGTTGGATGGTTGAAAGGGAAGAAAGAAGTACTCTGAAATGAAGAGGGACTTTTTGTATAGTAGGATGTGGGGTTGTGTTTTGTTAGAAGATATTTATTCGGTAGTTGTTTCCAATAAAATCTACCTTAACTTAACATTTTAAAAAAGTGAATGTCTAGATCTTTAAACATTAATGGCCTCACTTCTGAATAGGAAAATTATTGATAATGTTGTTTGTCCACCTGCCTGTAAAAATCATCTTCCTTCCTTTCTTTGACTTTAAAGGCAAGTATTTTTCGTATTAAGCAATTAAGGTGATGACTGTTGTATTTAAGTGTGTTGCCAAATGAGTAAACTTAAACTGGATGGAAAGTGAAAGTTTGTATACAGCAATTGACAAATTAGAAGAAATTCACACTAATCATTATGTGTGGTGACAGAATTCAACAATGTGATTGCTGTTACAACCTGTGTTTCTCCTTGAGCCACATCAATTGAAAAAAACAGGTTATTAAATTCCAAGTCTCTTAAAACCTCAGAATGCCAATTCCCTTAAAATTTGGGAGTAACAAGTGTTTTGAAAACCAGGGGATGCCTTGCTCTACACCCAAGTACCCATGGGTGGGGTGGGTTTCTAGAAACACATGAAGTTTGGTTGATGGTGTTTTAAAACCTATCTACCTGTGTTACTAAAGTGCTACCTTGAACCTTATTATCCTAACACTGACTATTATTTCTCCATGGTGCACCTTTTCCGTGGACTTTTATGTGCCTTTCTCCGGGGGAATAATAGAGAAATACTGCCTTCTGGAAATTCCAATCAACTGGGCTTTATGGAAAGATTTTAAGGAATCAATGGACAAACATAGTAAAGCATGAGTAAAGAATAGATTCATTCTATTTTGAGGAAAGTAAGCCATTTCCCATTCTCTAAGGTTAATATTTAGGTATGCTTATTAAACTAATAAAAGGAATTTGTGATATTATTGGGTTTCTGCACTTGTTGTTCCTTATTTCTCTATGTAAGTACTGTGTTTTTTATTCTAAGGACCCAGAAGATTTCCTTGCACTGTCTATATATTTAACATAAACCTTTGTCTTTGTTTGGTTCAAATGATGGCTTATGAAATCAAAGTGCTGCCTTTTCACTGGAGTTGAGAGTAGATCGTATATTAATGCAAGAAATTTCACAGTGCAAAAATCATTCACCTTGACTTCTGGCAAAACTATCATGCCAGTTAAGCTATCAAGGTGTTTACTCGCATTGTGAATTTCAAGAGATTTTAAGATGTTTGGATTAATTAACATACCTACAGTGTTGCAGAGTATTTGTACGAGGGCTGCTCTATAACAAGTGATGATTTTTTAATTCGCAAAAATTTAATTTTGTGATATTTTTAGGGTAATATGTAAGGTATATATGGCACAAGTTTCATTGATTTGACTCCATTGTTGCATTGGTGGCAACCATTGCAAGTTGAAACATGTTCAGTTCTGATATGGTAATGATGGGAGGTAACACATGGTGGACAATATACTGCACTGAAATTTTGCTTTCTCCTCAACGAATTATCAATTGATGTCTCTGTAATGCTATAAGGGGCATATGGAGGGCCTTTTCTTCCCTATGGCACTGCTAGAAGATGGTTTAGAATGTTTGAAAAGATGAGACAGTTTCTATGGAAGTTTGCTCCAGTCACTGCTCTTAGAGAAGTAAACATTAACATGACTTCCATCATTTTGAGAGAAGATAGCTTAATAATGTTAAGAGCAACATCAGAAATATTGAAAACTTATGAGCTTATAATGGCTATTATAGTTGGATTTCCTGTAGATTTTCTCATCCTCCACTTTGTAAATGTGTTCACTGTTGTGAAAGGTAACCATTTTGTTTATGGGACAATGAATTTCTTTACTATTTCTAAATTTGCCATCTTCGACAAAAGAGGAGCTTTTCATCTACTACATTCCTCTCAGATCAACTATCACTCTACTCTTTCCATCATTAGGGTAATGTTATCAATTTAATTTGTATTTCAAAGGTATTTTTACAGAGTCATTCTTTTATTCTTTTTGTCTGTAATTTGTGTATTTACAGGTATCTGTTTCAGGTGTTGGTGATTTGAGCATATGGGAGTTTTCCGGCCAGGAAAGTTATTTTCCAGTTTATGACCACTTTATTGGTAACACAAGCTGTGTGCATGTAGTGGTATTTAATATGGAGGACCCACTTAGCACCCAACTACAGCAATGCTGTTTCTGGCTATCATTTCTTCAGGCCCGTATACCACCCATTGAACCTCTAGGTAGGTAGTACCTGTTGTTTTTAGTGGGCATGCCATGCTATTGGTGATGGAATTCCGTCCAAGATCTAACCACCTCCAATGTAAGACTGGTCTTAATCCACAATTTCAATAATTCTGCTTGTTATTCTACCTATGGTTGCTTGTTTTTTATGTACTGACTGTAATAACAAGAGTATATATGCTTGAAAATGGTTTTCCCTTTTCTTGAATCTTTGATTTGTGTACATAGGTACAAAAATTTATACATGTATGTATTGCAGTTTTATGAGTCTAATAAGATATGGTGAGCAGATTATTATAATTCAAACTTGTTCACCTTACTGTTTCATCTTTGCGTTTGCTTTTCTCACTTAAATTTTCTGAAAATACATTCATATAAGTGCATAATTTAAATCAGGAGTATGTAGTTTCTTTTTTGTTGTAGCTTAAGAAATGACAATGTTAATAGGTAATAATACATATTCAAATTACCTATTTAAACTAAATATATACATTAAATTGCAAATGTATTATCTTTCAACTTCTATGATAAATTGCATACAAATATAAATCACCAACAAATTATTCTCAAAATTCATTTATTTTAGTGCTTGAAAGAATATTCTTAGATTATATGATAGCTATATATTGTGTCAAGGTAGAGTGGTTCAACATACTCTTGGCTCATTAGATTATTGGATGGAAGGCATATCCTGGTTCCAAGGAAAATCAATAAAATAATATTTATTGGGCAAAAATCAGATAAGAATAAGAATATTTGAAGCCTGATCTAAATATTGGCTGATATGGAAACATTCCTTTTTTGTGGCCTATGAAAGACGATAAATAAGTCATTTTTTTGTCTTCTCTGTGTAAAATCTTACATCTAAAAGGTGTTATGACTAGAGTTTATATTTGGCCATGTGACTGCAGTGAAAGAAATTCAATGTGAATCTCTATTTACTATTAAGTCCGTTGATATGATAGTAGGAAGAGGAATACATTATGTAGGTATGTTTACATGCAATTTCTTTTGAATCAAGGAAGACAGCTCATTTGGTGGTCACTGATAAACTGAAGCAGACATTTCTCCTGCTCCTTATAAATAGTGATAGTGGAATTAAAATTAAATATTTGTTTTACTCTTCCCATAGTATTTATATTCAACACATTCATTCCTTTGACTGGACTGCTTGTAAGACCCCTCTGAAATTTGACCAAATGCACTATCTTTTTGGTGGATGCTAACTCAGAAATATTGATTTTGTAAAACTTTTTTGTATATTTAAATTGGAAACCTCCATTCTAAATATCTACAGAAGGCATATGGGTGTCATTATTCATAAGATCTTTGGTTTGTTTGAAAAATGGCTGGATTTGTTTTTAAATGTAAAAAATATTAAGAGAATTTATTCCTTTCAATATAGCCCCTTCATAATCCCACAAAAACCTTAGTGCAGTGTGTAGTAAACATTTTTGGGATAGGTAAAAAAGCCTTGAAAATAGCTCCAGCTGTTGCAATGTTTCTTTTAGCATTAATCATGTCAAATAGAAAATTCAATTCCATGGAAGATTTTCCTCAATCATTAATTAAATAATTGCATGAGTTTCAATAACAATGGAAATAGAGATCTGTTTAAAAATTTGACACTGTTTTGCAAGCCCTTGAAAATATTGTTTTATTGAGTTATGATTGGTGCAGTATCCTTATTATGAAGGAGCTGGTGATGCTCACAGCACAGTGAACTTTTATAAGTCATACCATTTTGAGCCACTCCGCTGGACAGATGTGGGAGATTTGTTGTGAAAAAATAATTGTCCAACTTGACAGGTGTCAGATCATAGAGAAGTTGATTTTTCAATGGGAAACAAATCAGGTGACTCCCTGATATATTTATGAGTAAAGCGGTTTCACAAATCCATGTCTCTTTCTTGAAGCACTTACAAAATTCTGGGGAAAACAATGATGACATGACCTTATTATTTAAGCTCTTCACACATGGATGTGGATTTAAATGTCTTTAAAGTTAATGGTCCATATTAGTCGAAGTATGTTTAAGCCATCTTATTTTTTTTTCAATTTCTCCCTTTGAACAAATAAATCTTGCAGCACACATCGTAAAACTTGCGAACTTATAATTAATTTATTCAGTCCAATTTTTCAATAATTCATCCCTCATGTGTGCAATAATTGGTGTAAAACTTGTAAATACAGATAAATAAGGCACTCAAATTCATCAAAAGTTATAAATGTTGGGGAATGAAAATGAAGGCAATATTGACAATATTTTATTCTGTGCACTCGGGTAAAAACCCAAAAATGTACATTTTATCTGTTTTTGACAAGGAGTTAAAATAAGGACAATTACAAATACCCAAGCTCTAGATGGAGGATGTCCACCTAGGTGGGAATTGAATTGTTAACCTCTAGGATGGCAGATGAGGGCATAACCCTGCCGTCAATGAGGCCAGCACATTTGTGAAGCTCTGCTGCACTTGGATTTTATCTATTACCATTGTTCATATTTATGTTTATTGACATCATTGTAATATCACACAGCATGAACACTGTGTTTTTCCAAAGTAACATATGCCTTGTCTTACCATGAATAGATGTTCAGAATGAGTAATTATCATTGTAATTATAATTTTTTGGCATTTTTGAATAACAAGTAGGCCCTCCATTATAATAATAATGTGTCTTTTCAAAGTTTTGTGTAACAGAATAAAACGTGTATTTTGGTCAATAAGGTATTTCACAACAAAATTTCCACCATTTTTGGAATTTTATCGAGACAATAGCTTTAAGGAAAAGTGTAAAATGTGCTTAAATCTTGTATTACATATTTGTAATTCTTATATTAGTTCACTGAATTTTGTGTGTTTAAAAAGTTCCAACTAAAATAATAGTATTTAAAAATAAAACAAAATAAAACCTAAAGAAATAACTACTCAAATAGGGCAACATTATAATTAGTAGGACTTCCAGGTTTTTTGTTTACATTAAACAATGTTACAATCCCAATTCTTTTACACATTAAATAGGAATAAGGATGTAAAAAGTTAAAACTATTAAATGTTAATGCGCTGGCATCTATAAAATTACCTATTCTCTTGCATAAGACAATACTTCAATATATTCTGGAGCAAGTTTTTCCAAGATCTTCATTGTGGTGATGACAATATTGAATCTGAGAATTTTTTTAGCAAATAAAAGGTGGGCGCACCACAGTAATAAGGTTTCAATTAATTAGTCCTCTAAAAATTTCATTCATGCCAAACTAATTTAATCAGGTTTCATCAATAGACCAAACTCTAGGTAGGTATAACTCCGACCTACAAACCTGAAGGTTTAGGTTGAAATTCCACTGTTAATAATGTATACTGCATAGTCACATGATAGATTTTTCTGACTGTAATTAAATCTGCGATGTGACAATGGGTCACAAACTTCTTAAAACTCCAATAACTACATTATGAAAGAAACTCATTTTTGTATACCTGAATCTGTGGTTATTGAGACTAAGAAGAGTTTTAATTGAGAATAGTAACAATCTCTTGGAACAAAATACTCTGGTCACTATTGCTAAAATGCATGAAAAATAGAAGTAATGAGTCTTTTAATTAATTTTTCCCAAGTATCACTGTCAGAAACTTATATTTCTTATCCTAATAGTTTTGTCTCATCATGTTCTTTCTGGTCATTACAATTTGTCATAAAAAATACTGACTTTTATTATATAATCATATCAAAAACATGTTTTAAGTAGTCAAAGAATTTGATGAAATGCCAACTGCATACTTCATTGTATTATATTTTATACATATATGTTCTGGATGATAATAGGAAATGAGAACAGGAAAACTCCTACAGTACAATGCCATGTTATTAGCTCCCAATAAAAATCTTAAATTGGCTTTGTAATTTTGCATTTAAAATTGTTAGTTTCATTAAAAACAATGTTAAACGCTAATGACTTGTGTAAACCCTATAAAATGCATTTCAATGAAAATTGATTTGTGCATGTTGTAAATGTAAAATTAATCATAATTATCAATTAATTACATATTTAATATGGTTGTTGTGATAGTTACTTAAGTAAATGCATTCATTATCTTACTGCTGTTTTGAAATTTAACTCATTCATAACATGTGCCAAAAATTCCTATATTGTGTTAAGTAATAAATTTTTAATAAACTTTTTAGTACTGTGGCAAGAAAAATTTCTGTGAAATAAGCAACAGTGGTTGTTTGTTGGCAAGTATTTATTTGTTGAAACTACATCCACTAACTGTAGCATATTTTGTAAAAATGTAGTGCATCAGTTTGTTTTAATTCTCTTGTAATTTTCGACCTTTCTTTTAGGACATCTTGTAACAGAGCTTAATATGTTACCTGTTGTTTTTTAATAATGTAAACACTAGCTTCTATTCATATATAGGTCTCTTGTGCTTTATCAGATTTTGTATATTTCATGTTTAGCTTTTCGAAAGTTAATAATGTGTGGTACATTGTCATGTTGATGGTATTTACAAGTTGCTAGAACTGAACAGTGAAAATGTTGACCCTAGAAAATATAGACATAATTTGTACTGTTGAATGTGTGACCATTGAATTTGGTGTTTTTAATAATGTATTTTGTCTTCTTTTTACACCTTTTATGTATATAAGTTAATATAGGCAATTTTTCAGTGTTGGTAGAATTCTATTGGTGATACTTCCCATTTAATTGTATTTTTGTATATTTTAGAAACCAAAATGCATGCTTTGTAATTAATAAAGAGGGTTACCATAGTAACATTATTATGTACCATTAAAAGTTGTAATAGATTATATCAACATTTACAGAATGCTTGCATGCTTAAATGAAGTTTAAATTGATAGATCATAGAATCATACTGTATACTTTTCCTTTTTTTTTTACATTTAAATTTGTCATTCAGACCCTTTACCCATGAGGCAATATTTGTCTTATACAAAAGTCTCTTTAGACACTTGGTGGGAATTAGGAATAGCAGGTCTCCTGAAAAGTATTGATATTCTCATACCTATACGGTGTAGTTAGACTATTGGAAAAGGTTGATTTTTACGTAATTCAGTCTTAATTGAGCATAGCTCCTTTTAAATGAATCCCTTGAATATAGCATACAGAAATTCATGGAAAATAGTAACAGGATATAATTATTTAACAGAACTTAAAAATATTGAAATCATATTATTTATTATTTCTTAGATATCACAGAAGATATGACAATGGAAATCCATCTGTGCATCAACACAATTCATTTAGGCAAAATTTATATAATACGCAGAAGTGAACGCCTGTAGTATCAAACTGTTTTAACATGTAGTGGGCCTCATTGAAAAGATTCTAAACAATCAGCTCATGATAATAATGAAAAACCAATTTAGACAAGTTAATGGGCAGCATTATGTCCATTGCATCCCTTATTTAACCTTCACTGATAACTTGAGTTTTCCTAATAGTTACGGGAGTGTGTACTTGAATAATTGGGAATCTCATGTTATAACCCAAAGTATTATTTATTGCATAAATGCTCATAACACTTCTAAAAATTTGAGGATCGTCAAGGTTTTTAATACAATGTTGCATATTTTAATGTTCAGCCTTGTTTTTTTCACCAATAATGTCCGGAGCAAGAATTTCTAAGAATACTTTTGTGTTTATTTTTAATGGTGGTTTTCTTCATGATATTATTTTCCCTGAATTTCTGGTCCTCCTTTATGTAGAAATCAGTCTTTAAATCAATTAGTTTATCTAGTCTAATGGGAAAATTAAAATCTCCCCTCAATACTTGAAATTTAAAGTTTCTAGTGAAATTAGGTCTCATGGAAGAGAAAGAATTTGGGTTGATTGTACAGAGGAGATGGTTAAAGAGAGCAGGAAGTATGTAGAGGCACTCTCTCATATAGTCTCTAGTGAAACATGTTAATGTATAAGACCCATGTCGTTTCTCAAGGGGCAGCTTTTGTTTTGCCAAATCCTTCATTAATGTTGTAGCCACCAGTGTCAGTAATAATTTTTGTCGCAATCTACTAGAGTTATGAAATTCAAACTTGAATTCCACGTCTCATGTGTAAATGGCCTTAGAATCCTTTGTTAATGCAGTCATCAATTGGCACAAACTCATTTAGCTTGAATCTTACAGGCTTCTGTGGAAAGTCAAGCAAACCTGCACGGGTGATATTAGTCGCCACCCATCCTGACAGTGTTCGGTGTCCTCGCAACCAACAGGGCGAGTATGTCAGTACGGAGGTTGAGCACCTACTGGAACAGCTGGAGAGGAGATTTGGGACCATATTTGATCTCCAGCATCAAGTGATAGTTGTGGATGCACATGTCCCATCTTCTCTTGGAATGAAAGCATTAAAAGTGTACCTTGCTGAAGCCAAACAAAAAATCGTTCAAGTATGTAACTGTGACTTTATATAGGCATGCATTTATGCATGGTAAGAATAATTTTTCCATTTTTACATAAATTTTTTTGAAGTCATTACTTTTAATTTTTCTGTTCAAAAGTTATGTGATACTTTGTTATTCACTCAGTCACTAACTAACATTTGTATTAGATATCTTGATGTTCATCATAGAAGTTTACTATGGTAAATAGTGTAAAATTAGTGTGTTTTAAGTGCATGTGAATTTTTCATTTTGATCTTATTGTTCAGAGTTTTCAAAGAGGTTGGTTTATACATTTTTGCTAAGGTGATATGCTCTTATCTAACAAACCATGCATCCTAAGATTATTGCTTACTAGTATTTCCTCAAGCGCCTTAAGCTTTAAATAGGCTAAAGAGGTTGCTTTTTTGTTTTGTGTTATGGATAAGGGGTTTTTATTCCTCCCACTCGTCTTCCATTGTGAAATGTCTGCAGGGAAACACTGCGTGTAGTCACCGTTTGACCTCTACATCATTCCGTGGATACAAGGATTATAATCTGCTAACAGATGGTGGTGATGGGGGACCAGAGTTAAGTACGCTTTAAGGCACTATTACTCATGTCACATTTTATCGCTTACATTTTGTATTATGTAATATGCAGGATAAGACAGAATGCATTGAGCAGCTCTGATGATAGACCAGGAGTAAATCACAAGCGAAGTAGAAATGATGGTGATTTGAAACATAATAAACTTGCTTTGGTAGCTTGTTGATTTTAAGGCATTTAAAAATTAATTTAAAACCACATGTTTAAATGTTGAAGTTGGATGTTTACGATCTGTAACATGTGGTATATACCATTTGCACCAATCAAAAAAGTGCATGTTACAATTATAAGGGTTTAAGATAATAGCAGGAGCATCACTGTAAAATTGAGGGGGGAAAAATAATTTTTTATGGTGAACATTTTGTAAGGGTTCTAGTTTTATTTTGCATAATTTAGTTCTGTGGGCCATTCCTTGCTGGGAATTTGTTGCAATGAAGTGAAACAGATTTTTCAGAATGAACCTAATGAAAGACTGTTGCTTTGATGATAAATAAAGAAGTTATTGATCTTTCATTTCAGTCAAATCACAAAATTACTGAAATTCATTGTTATTTTTGCATCACCCGTGATTTATCCCTGGTATACCATCAAAGAGGCATGGTGTATATCTGTGCCTGCATCTATTCCATGTGCACTGCAGATTTCTGTGCACCCAGCTAAGTGTTCTCTCTGGATTATAATCTTCTTTGCTTCCTCCTTTCAAAAAGACTGTGGCATCGTTAAAAGCTTTGCGAATCATTTGAATGAAATCAACTTATAGAGCAGTTACAATTCGGCGAAATGGAAAAAATTTCATATATCAAGTGGGGATTGCTTTTCTGCGGTCAAATTGTTCAACATTAGAAAGAAAGGGGGAAGCATTCAAATCCCTGCTTGGCTTATATCTCCACATGTCTTTTCATCTCTATATTCTGAAGTCAGAAAAAATATATAGGCATGAATTTCTTCGGTCACAACCCTGATGTGTATATATATATATATAAATATAAATCTATACATGTATTTAAACTGTCTCTTTGTTATTTTTTTAAGATGTACAGTTTTTATTCCTCATCGATCTTCCTTTGTAAAATTCTTATGTGGAGATTTATCCACATTTTGCATTCCTAAAATTTTGTTTCAAATGCTATTTCATGCCTCTAAAATGCTTTAACTGCTTCACATATAACTATTTCATTTCATTGAACATGATGTTTGCTTGCTTTCTAATACCTATACGTATATTGGTATATATTTGTAAATGTGTAGTGGTAAATAAGGTGTTTTAAAACTTGTTGAAAGATGTTTCAGGAAGATAGTGTCCTTTTCAATAGCCACTATTCTTCAGATGAAGACTTATTCATCCAAAGTGTTTTTTGTAAATATGTATATACTGTTTTTCTTAATGTGCATGAAATGTAGGTGCTTTGGGGTTGAATTAATAGTAGTGTATTAAAACCATGTAATTGTTAAATGCATGTAGTGCATGTTAAATCTCCTTCATCTTATCAATGTAACAAATGAGCTATCAGTCACTCTCACTTTATATTGGAAAAAAAGTCGAAGTAGAAATTTTTTCATTGTACTGACAAAAATTATAATTACTTTTGCTTATTTGATTTTATTTTGCAGGAGCTTCCAAAATCTACAGGGTTTTTGGAAGCAGTGGTGAACTGGTTGCCTAATTGGAGGAAAACATCACCCACGTTTCCTGTAGTGGACTGGTTTCAGTTTGTTGACCTGCTGCATGCCAACGTTAACCCATTAGCTGGAGATGAGCACATGAAAGAATTGGTTCAACAATTACAGCTAATGGGAGAGGTCAGTACTCTGTTTTTGCAGATTTTCAGTAAATTCATAGATGCCTCAAAGGAAATATTTAAATAAATTTAATATTGTAAGTAATCTAATTTTCTCTCATAACTAGGATTTGCTGTGTGCGTTAAGTACAAAGAGAAAGGTTTATTGAAATAAATTTTCCTACATACAGGGTAGCCAGTCAACTGTGTTACTGTGAAATTAAAAAATCGTGAATTAGCTGTAAATTTTAAGCTTAAACGTATAATTTGACCTTTCAACTTTTATCAAATTTTGATCTGGCACCTAAACCAATTTTATTTAGTTCCAGGAGCACATCATGGATCAATATACCGTAGAAATGAGTATAAAATATGTTCATTTTGAGTTTTCATCTTATTTGGCTAATCAGAAACTACCACTGTCAATATATTAATGAGATGGATATCAGTAATACTAAGGGATGTTAGTCACTTCAGTTTGACTTTAAATTTTCACAATGTTGCGTGATGTTGAACAAACTTTTTCCTTGTGTGTGAATATTTTGAGTTTTTCTGCAGTTAAACTCTTGAGTCTAGTATCAGTATTTTCTAGCTCTACATTCTTCCCATGTTGTTCTGCCATTAGCCAGAGCAAATTGAGCTACTAATTCAACATGGACATAAACCAAAGCTTTTCATCAAAATTGATGAGCTTTTCTCTGTAAGAATTCTTTCATGGATAATCTCATGTTAAAGACGTTCCCCAGTTTTCATTTTCTAAATCTCAGGACTCAAGGTGTCTTATACACTTACTTACTCTCAGATTCTAGTGCCAGCAATTTTCATGGACATAATGTTTTCTTTGTATCTGAACTTTAGTTGACGGTTCTATAATCATGCATTAGAAAATGTTGCTCAGATGAAAAAATTTGCAATGATACATACATTTTCTTATCCATCAGTGGCATTGCATCAGGAAATTTTGATATGATCAATGCTTCCAGTTCCAATCAAAAATGTGTATTTATCCCACCAATATTTTGTCATAACATTTTAATTTTCCTGGAGAAGTACCTACTTTTAAATGACTAACATATTTTAGTTCTAGTCTTCTGGGTTAGGGCAGGTTTATTTTAACTGGATGCCTGCACTACACATTACTATACTTCTAAGCCCTAATTAAAATGATCCAAAGCATCCGCAAACCACTTATTGCATATTACAATAACTTATATTTTATCTCTGCATACTTTCTAACTCCCTTAATTCCATTCAAATTGATTATTGTTTTCCTCCCTCTATCTTGCTTTCCCAGCATGCTCCCCTCAATTGCCATCTTCAGCATACCATTGCCTTCTTCAAATTTCTTCCAACAATAGTCTCTTCCTCTATCATTCGTAGAGTTTCATATGTTTTCCTTTTTGTCCATTTATGCATCCAAAATTTATAGGCTGATTAGTGCACAAACCAGCTTATAGTCCATCCCTTGTGACTTTTTCATTATTTTAGTACACTGGAATTGGATACTTAAAATTTTAGTAGTAGATAAATCACGGATTCTCACAATTATGTAATCTTCCTCTGCTCTGCACAAGTCCATTCTCAAGGATAGCTGACTTGCCAGAAAAGCAGTTGGAGTAAAACCTACCATGACCACTTATGAGTGGTCCCACATAGTCAGCTGATTAAAATCTGTTGGTACATCTCACAAGCAAACATGGTTTGGAAATGACAGCTTCCCATGGTAAATCTTTAGAGAAAATGTGAATAATTCCATTGCTATATCAATTATTGGTTTGGGGAAATGTTAATATAATTTACGTGAATTTAGAACCCAAAGTTATCTCTTTATAAAAATAAAAGTCACTCTCTCAAAACCCATCTTCTTAGTATAAAAATTACAATCATTTTCTCCTTAGAAATAGTCAGTGTAATTCACTTGTAATTGAGTTTTTTAATATGACTACTGCCTTGTTCTCAGATTGGTAAAGAGTTCGGAACTTTCATAATCAGAATGTTTTCTGATGATTCTTTTCTGGTTCTGATTGATTGTGTGATTCCCTTCCAGGTTTTGTATCTGAAAAGTCCTACTCAGGATCTAGTGGATTTATGTCCGCAATGGCTTTGCTCGCATGTTGTTGGCCAGCTTCTTTCCATTGAGTTCATGAGTGAGGCAAGAATCACAGGGTGCTACACTGTGGATGACTTTCAAGTTGCTTTTTCTGAATGTGATGCCTTGGATATGCTCCAAGTATTAGAAGCTCTTCAATTGTGTATTCAGGTCTGTTGGCTACATTAACTCATTAGGGTTGTGATAAAGAGTGAACTCTGGTGCATTAATGGACTTATTTTATGCTGTGATGTTCTAATTGCCTTCTTGCATCTTCCTCTCAACATTTAGTGTGAAAATGATGGAGAGATTGAATATGAGTTTCCATGCTACAATTTGGTGGAAACACTTGATGGTCTTTGGGATGAAACTGACCCAAGGTACATCAACAGTGCATATGGAGGAGTACGCCTGAGGCCACCTCCAAATACCTCTCACCTGCTCAACTATATTTTTCCTAGGATACAGGTAAACATTTCTTACATTGCCCTATCAAAATTTTGAAATTTGCATTAGCTGGCAAAACTTGGGAAAAATGATCTCATGGCAGTGTAAGCACAGGCGACAAGGTTGCTAGAAGCCTATTGTATCAGTTAATTTATTCATGCAGAAGATTGTATCAGTTAATTTATTCATGCAGTTAGGATTCTAGTTTTTATTGGTGCATAGACAGAATTGTATTAATTAATGGTGTGGGAACCATACCCAATTTATACCAAAACAAAAGAATCAGTTTGCTCCCTCAAAGTTCAATATTTGTGTCAAGATGTATGGTATATTCAGAACTTGATTTCTTTTTAAAATAACAAAAATCATAGAGTTTTTATTTTGGTGATTTTCTGAGGGTGGCGTCACTATGGTATTATGGCAAATATTACACAGCATTGGTTGTGTTATACTGAAAAAAGAGATTAAAAAAATAAAGGATTCATGTTTTCTTAACCCCCTGAAATACATTTACTTAAAAGTAAAAACCCCTGGGGGTTCTTTCATGCTAAGAGGGTAGTTTCTCCCAAGATTTATGTTAAATTAAAGACCATTCTCCACATATGCCCCTATTTAAGTATCATTTTAAGTTTTTTTCTACAATTAACCAAAAGTTCACCCTAATTTTGGAATTTTGTAAATGATTAAAAATGCTGCGAAAACTTGCCTGAAAGGTACTAAAAACTTTATTCATCTAATCATAACATGTAATTTATGAGGTTGAGGAAACTTAATTGTTTATCCTATTGAAATTTTAATGACAAATGTCTTCACAACTATATTTCAGGTTCACCTTAGAAGAGCAATTCAGAATACATCAGATCCAGACAGTGATCTCTATCAATGGCTTCGGGGCTCAAAGTTATGTTCAGGTTTGGTCGAGAGTTTGCTTACCCTCGAGGAAGATGGAGAAGCCATTGAGATAAAAGTTCGGGGGCCAACAGCCTCAAGAGTTCCTTGCTTTTATTTTCTCGAGGAACTTTTGGGAATAGTGGATCAAGTAGGTGTTTCCATTAAGTGAAATGCTTTCATACATTATGCATACATCGTCTTTTTAACAGATTTAAAAGGGAGGTAGGACACTCCAGTTTTATGTTTCTTCACAGCCTAATATAGTATATTAATAATATTTATTCTTGATTTGTCCAAGTATAAGTATTGAAGAGACACATTTTATAAGGTACATCATTGCCAGCTACTATTTTTAGAAAACAAGAAAAAATATATGCTAATAATATTCTTTATTCATTAATGATTCATAAGATAAAATAATAATATGTGCAAACGAGACAATTTTGAAGTAAATTGTCCAGAGAACTGTTAATCATTGTCAAATACATCATTCTGAGAACAGTTCAAATATTTTCACGGCGAAGCCTCATTTAATGAGCACCTCACATAACTTCTACTTTGTTTAATGAGCAAAAAATATTGTAAACAAAATAACTTGCAATATTTTGCATAATGGGTGTGAGGAGAGAAGGAGTCCTGGATTGCACGCCTGATGCATCAGTCTGTGTTAAGCAATCATTTGCTAGAATCTTAGTGTCGCTAGTGAACACACATTTTTTCCAACCTTGTATTCAGACTTATTATTTGTCATTATTTTGTGCAAAGTTTAATTATGTCCTAAGGAAAAGCCTCAAGAAGAAAGCCGTAAGAGAATAAAAATAACCATAGAAATTAAAAGTATAATCATTTAAAAGCGAGAATGATGTGTGAGTAAGGCTAATTTTGCCTGCACATTGAGAAAAATCATAAGGGAACAGTGGAAACGGTGCAGTGCAGTGGAAACGGATGTAAAGCATATTGATTGGCATTGGGATGTTGAAGGCTATGATGAAAGGGAGAATGTTAGGCAAACAAGGAAGGGGCAGGAATTGGATAGGTATGTTGGATGGAATGAAGGGAGGAAGGAAGTATACGGAAGTGGAGAGGGGCTTATTTTAGAGTAGGAAATTGGGTCGTGTTTTGTTAGGAGAGATAACAGAATTATTTGGTTTTTGTGTCCGTTCAAAATCTATTTTAACCGGTAGATTACCGTCAGTAATAAAATACAATTGGTTAACATCAATGATTTGCACTATCCTTAAGAACAAAGGCAACATTAAGGAGATAGATGCTTCAAACGGAGTGACTAGAATATTAGCATAACAGTTATGTACTCTCAAAAATATTGAAAGGCTGCTTCTCATATGGATAAATGAAAAGCCATTGTGAAGTGACACTATTAACAAGAGTATCATTTGTGAGGTGAAAGTGATTTTTGCTGACATATTAAAAAGACACCAGGATCATCAATGGCCAAAGAAGTGTTTAAGGGAGGCCGTGGGTGTTTTGAGAAATTTAAGAGAATAACTAGCATCCACAGCATTGTGAAACAGTAAGCTCCCATAAAAAAGCAGCATAGAATTTCATTGGTAACTTCAAGAAGCTCGAAGATTCTTAGGGTTACCTGCCACAATAGGTTTTTAAATGTGATGAGACAGGTCTCTTCTGAAAACAGATGACAAAGCAAACCTATATAACAACAGAGGAGAATGATGAAAGACCATCTCACACTGATATTTTGTGCCAATGCAAGCAGCTATTTGATTATTAAACTACTGCATATTTATGATTCAGAAACTCAAGGAACCTTTTAGGAGTGTTAAGTCCAGAAGAGTAGGTTAAATGTGATTTGTTTTCCGCAAATTGAATATGCATTCCAGGGCCTCTATGGTTCTATGATTCTATGGTAAAAAAAAAAGATGGAGGTTTCACAATCCTTAACTGTGTATGAATAAATCTTATTCATAATGCATTGTTTTTGTAATGGAATGCATTATTATATTTTACATTAATTTATATGGAAAAAATTATTTTTTAAATAATATTTTGCGTTATGAGTAAGATGCTGGTACAAATTATGCTCGTTGCATAATGCCATGAAATGGTTCCACTGTGCAACGATGTAATTATGAGGAATTAGTATTTGGAGTCTGTTATTTATATTCTCACTAGCAGAATAATACATTTAAAAGAACTTTTTTCTAAGTTTGGACTAAGTATTTATACAAGTACTACATTTTACTTTTCATGGTAATTTTTTGTGTTGAAATATATAAAGATGTGGTATCCTAGGGTTAGAAAATTGGACTACTGACCAGAGGCCCCAGATTCAATTCCCAGACACACCTCTGCTTCACCCAAGCTGTGCAATTATCCATGTACCAGAACTTTCTGGGAAGCCATTGGTGGTACAGGGTAAGGATCTGACCACCCTATCCTGATGTGCAGGTTTCATATGCTGTTGAGCTTAGTATTGGGTGCTCTCTACCATCATCTATCATACCGACTTTCCGGTTGAAAACTGTGTTGATTTTTATACAGAAATATAAAAAAGAATAGGGATGGATTAGAATGGGTCAGCTGGATTTACTACTATCAATGAATACCTGTCAAACCACATTATTTAGAACATTTCTTAAGTTACATGTTCTCCCAACCTCCCCTCTTTACAGTCATTTATTATCTCATGGGTCCTCTATCATAGTGTCCTAATGAGCTTTTTAAATTTTAGGCTAACTTAAGCCTTAAATGTGATATTTTTGTGTGAACTCTCTTCAGAAATAAAATATGAGCTAGGTGATTTCTTTCCTTTATTTATATTTCATTTAGTTCTTAGTCATGGGCTTTGAGCTGGTGGTTGCTTACCTTGTAGGGAAATGTCAAATTTTTTGTTGGTTGAGGTGAAGGTGAAATTAGTATTTTTATATTCAAAAAAAGGATAGAGAGTACGGCAAATGATTACATAGGGGATGATCAGTTTGGGTTTAGGAAGGGAAGAGGTACATGTGATGCCATTGCAGTAATGAGATCACTAATCGAGAGGAATATAGAATACAATCAGGACGTTTTTGCCTGTTTTGTAGATTTCGAAAAAGCGTTTGATAGAGTGAATTGGGAAAAATTAATGCGTGTATTGCAGAAAATAGGAATGGATTGGAGGGACAGGAGACTGATCCTCAACCTGTACATGTCTCAGACTGCTCAGGTGCGAGTGGGGAACGGAGAGTCCGGATGGGCAGTGTTAGGAAGAGGTGTAAGGCAGGGTTGCCCATTGTCACTGGTGTTGTCCAACGTATATGTGGAGGAAATGATTAAAGAGGCATGGGGAGAACTGGAGGTAGGAATGAAAGTCGGAGGGGAATTCGTAAAATCGGTTAGGTTCGCTGATGACCAAGCATTAGTTGCTCAGTCAGCCAAGGGGTTGCAAGCATTGCTGAGTGAATTGGAGGTTCAGTGCGATAGATATGGGATGAGAATCAATATTAATAAAACAAAGGTTATGCAATTTTCCAGAAAGAAAAAGGCTAAGCTAAACATTAAAATAGGAGGAGAAAAAATGGAGCAGGTAGAACAGCTTACATATCTTGGAAGTGTTTTGGACCAATACGGTCAAAGTGGTAGGGACGTAAGGAGAACAATTGCGCTAGGCAAGGAGGCTTTCTCAAGGAGGGGGGAGTTGATGACGGGAACGTAAGGATGTTAAGACAAGACTCATAAAAACTCTGATGTGGAGCGTAGCTATGTACGGCGCGGAAACGTGGTCACTGAAGCAGGAGGATAGAGGTAGATTGGAGGCTTTTGAAATGTGGGTGTGGAGAAGAATGGAGAAGGTGAAATGGACCGAAAGGAAAACAAATGAGGAAGTACTGGAGATGGTGGGTGAGGAGAGGGGTTTGTTGAGAGAAATCCTATGGAGGCAGGAAAAATGGATCAAAGTCGTATTGAGCGGTAGTGGAATGTTGAAGAAGGTAATAGAGGGGAGAATGTTGGGCAAGCAAGGTAAGGGCAGGAACAGGATAGGGATGCTGGACGGGATGAAGGGAAGAAAGAAGTACACAGAGATGAAGAGGGACCTGATTTAGATTAGTTTGCTAGGTGGGGAGTCACAAAATGTTTATTTGTTAGTTGTGTCCATCCAAAAACGTACCTTAACCAGTAGATTACCTAATAATAATATTATATTTTATAGAAGTAAAATGGTAAAGTTCAGGTTTTTTTATATTCCTTTATTGTGGCTACCGTTTTTTTAAATATTTTTAAAATTATAACAACAGGTTTTGCTTGAAATGAGTCCTGGTCTACCTGTAGAGAAGCATGTGCTTAGTGCCAAGCAGTTGGCAGAACATTGTGAAGTAGTGTACTGTTGGTCACCTGGACAGCTGTTGGAAGCAGTTTTTAATGGAGGGCTTGATGCCAAACTTTTAAATCCTCTGACTGAAAAAGAAGAATCCATGCTGGATTTAATAGGATTTGGAGCCGAGGAGGTAAGAGAAAAGTGATAAAGGGCTGGGGGTATACGCATTGCTTAGGAGGAAAATATATTATCAAAATGAATGATCATAGTAGAATTGAAATGTTCTCAGAATAATACACTAATTATAATGAGTCAACTGAAAAAGAATCTTGTTGTAATTCAAGAAACAGAATGGTTGTCTATATCCATTTCAATGTGAAGAATAGACAAAAAGATAAAAATGGTCCCAGTGCAGGAATTTCAATGAAGTAGATGATGATTAATAAGAGGTGGTATTACCATCTCTTATTGCCAGTGGCCTTGAATACCATAACTTTATTTAACGATCATTCTGAGTTGCGTTTTTATCAAATTTTTAAGCTCCGGCAAAAGCAAATATCTCGAGACAGCGTTCTAGTTAAAAGAAAGTCATTTCATGTTATAAATAATAAACAATTTATTTTGATTCTTTTTGTTTTTACAAATCGAGTTTTTATTCCCAGGTGCCTCATTCAGCGATAAAAGAATAGGTGAACATGACCCACGATCCTAAATAATGAATACATAATTCTCTTTGAGTAACCTTTGTACATAATTTATTTTTTTTGGCATGGAAGGCATTATCATATTTTGCATTAATTTATATGCTAAAATTTGTTTCACTAAACAAGTGTTTGGTTTTACAAGAAAGATTATGGAAGGGATTCTGTTTGTATTATAAGGTTCTACCATATTTACTCTGAAATTCCTGGGATGAATTCTTTACTAATGACCTTTCCCTTATCATAAAGAAAAATTATCTCCAATTTACCAAGTGATTAACATTCAGTGGGTCGCTGTAAATATACCAAATGGTTAATCAAAATTAAACTTTTAATTTAACTAGATTGCCAGTGTGGTTGTGACTGGTGGGGAATTACCAGTCACGTCACTGAGCACAGCTTGCCGTCAAATGCTATGCCGACTTCTTGACCCACCAGATCCCTTAGGGAAGGATTGGTGTCTCTTAGCTGTGCAGCTTGGTATGGCTGACAAGATTGCTTCCCTAGACACACCATCTGTGACACCTGCCCTTACTCCTGTCCTAATTAGTGGTCAACCAATCAGCCAAACAGCTCGCTTGCTGGATGAGTGGGCAAGATTTGGAGCTACCAGCATTGGTATGTATGGTATCACTTGTAGCATTAAAATTAAAGTTGCAAGAGGTCAAATTTCCTAAGAGTAGGTACACTGTCTTAATGCTATTCTTGTGTGTAACGGTAATTCTAGTTTCAATGAGTTATATTTAAAATAATAAAATTCATATGCATATACTAAATTAAAAAATGGGCAAAAATTGTTTATGAAAGGCTGTATCATTATTTTTTAAATATTTCTTTTATTTTAATGCTATATTGTGCTACATTAATGCACTACTTAAGTTTTGGGTATTAAAGTAATGGTTGACTGAAAATAATGTGTGAAAATTTAGTTGGAAAAATCAGAAAAAGTCAGGATGCAGGCCTTGGCAAAAACCAAGGCTGTACAAGGCCTAGGCCTTTGTCACATGTAATGATGAGGAAAAAATAATAAAGTAGCCAATCAGCGGACAAACATTTAGGAGAAAAATCCAGAAAATTTAGCAATGAGATTATAGAAAAGGAGTATCCACCCTGAATATTTTTCATGCATATCATCTGTTGTTGTAATATATCTTTTTAAATGTGTTGATATACTAAACCTGAATAATCAAATCACATGGGTATAATTTCATTAATATTGTCATTTGTGAAACCTTGTATTTTTAAGTGTATTATTATTTTCTGATGATGGTAGCTCACAAATTATTTAATAGTGCTTCATGAGACCTCAAGAAATCATCAATTCATTATATTCTTTAGTGCTATCACATGGCTTACATATGCTGAAACCTAATCTTTCGGAAATTGAGAATGGGAAAACTGCTTTCAGTATGAGAACAATTGACATGTTAATTGAAATGTTACATTTTTAACTATGCAGTAATGAATGGGCCAAGATGTTAACCTGTGGGTTTCTGAAACTTCAAACTTCGATTAATGCTTTCCCTCAATTAGAAACTTAAACTTGGTGGATCAAGAACTGCTAAAAGAAACTCATCCACGCCTTAACAGCTCAATTTTTATAGATTACATATATTTTATTTGTCCAAAAAAACAATATAGGTCAGGTTTTAAATTTAAAGAAATTGATTTAATATTATGTGTATTACTTAGGATCTGTTTCTCATAACTTGTCAATTTGCAAATCCTTGGAAAAATGTTTTATAACTTTTAACAGATTTAAAAGGGAGGTAGGGCACTCCAGTTTCATGTTTCTTCAAAGCTTAAAAAAGTATATTAATAATATTATTTCATGATTTGTCCAATCCTAAATATGAAATATATTTTATAAAAATAGGTCTTATAAAAAATATGTCTCGAAATAATCACCAGCAACTTTTTGACTCTGTAAATGGAAACATTGGGTAAAACTTTCAGAAAAACAGACTAAGTAAAAATGCAATGGAAAAACTATGGTTCACCAAAACAAATTTAGAAACTTGGTCAACTCATCCATTTACATTCCTTTAAATTTATTTTGGTCCTTTAATACGTTTTGTTTGTTTAGTTTGCAACATAAATAAATAAATATGAATAAATTCTTGCAAAGAATTAAATTATTTGTTTGAGTAAAACTTAATTTTTTAAGCAGAAATCTGTAGGAGATGAACATCTATTAGGATCTGTACTGATCTATTAAAATAGTTACTAGCAATATGAAGCTAACGAATAGGAAAATTGTAAAAAAACGTCCAAGGTAACCACAAACCCACTAAGAAAATCACAAGAATTATCAAAATGCTTATGATATGGTTTTTAACTTTTACAATATAATTTATTTTTGGATCGACTGTAAAATGTAGTATTTATTAAAAATAGAAATCAGCATTTTGCATAACTGGGTATCTGATTATTACATATTAAATTCATTATATGAAAATGTCATGGAAAATACATCATGAAATGTGAAAACTAATATGATTAACACAATACTTCAACATATGATTCTTATTTTTAAGGCCAAAAATAAATACAGCATTTAAAAATTTCAAATGGCAAATGTTCAAAGAATAAAAAATCCAATTCTTTAACCATTCCATATTTCAAATTTCACTTGAATAACTCACTTCATTTATATTTTATTAATAAAGATGATATTGTGTTTCATATAAATAAATATCATAATAGTGAAATACATATTCATAATATTATGTAGCTCAAGGATCACCAACTCATTTTATGACTTTTTTAGACAGAGTTCTTGTCACACATTGATAAAAAGCAAAAATGATCATTTCTGGTTAGTGGATGTAGCCCAAAATGTAGTAAGATCATTTACCATTAATTTTAAATGTTACATGTAAAATTTCATGTCCTCAGGTTAATAGTTTTTTAGAGTTGTCATGCCTGTTAAAAAAGCTGTATTTCTGTGCTGCTCTCATTCCATGATTATCAACTTTGGTAACATTTTTCACTTTTGACCTTTGAAAAAATTTTTCCCTTCTCCTTTGAAAAACAGCCAACTCCTAAATGAATCACATCCATTATATCATTGAGAAGTGGTACATTTTGTGATATTTATTTTTTATTATAAGCTCTTAATGAACAAAGTTCATGGATTTACAAATTAACTCGAAGGTGTGAGAAGTAAACATTATTTTGTTTCCCCCCACAAATGATAATATTTAATTTTTGAATGGCTTATCATCGTATATTTCCTTTTTTTCTTTTGGAAATAGGTAATTTAATAAGGAAACTTCGAGAGCTAAATAGAGAGGATGGGGCTCAAGTTTTATTACAGACTGCACCACTCTATAGAATAGTTCCACATGAAGATGAAACACCAGTGGAAGAGATTGCTGGTTCTCATACTTCCTGCTCAAATCTCTCACGATGAACTAGCATTCTGTATCCTCAGGGTATCCATTCTTAAATACACTTACTCTCTTGCAAATTTCTCCTTGGCAGAGGAGGTGGTTTATGTGTTGAACCACACTTGGCTTTTGAGAGTGTTTAGTGACTACTAATGTCACGCAAGTCTTCAATTGGTCAGGCACTTTGACATATTTATGTCGGTCCTTTCCATCAGCCCTCAGTTATTGGAAATAACTTTGATGCATGCAATCAAAAATGCCATGCTTGCAAGTCACCCTTAGGCAAGCATTCATGAGAAAGGTATGATAGAAACTTTCTTGAAGATCAGATGTTTTACTGAAGAACAGCTTCAGGGCTGTAACTGTTATAAACATTTGAGTGTCTTAAAAAACTAGTATTATTTTTGCTCATATATTTGTTTAACATTTTTCCTGTGTATAGACTATGATTTTTTTAAGATCCTAATTTTTCTAGTAAACAATTTTTAATTTGTTTTTTTTATGAAATGTTTGTTCACTATTTTTATTGCACTGATAAATTAATTTTAATTTTTTTGTACATTTCAATTACTATGGTTATTGTCCAACTTATTACTTCCCTAAGGCTTAGTCAATTATTGAGACTAGTACAATGAAATATTTAACCATTTTTTCAAGTAAAGAAGTTAGAATGGTGAATTCCCTCCCAAAGGCTGATCATATTCATCGTATTTGAAGAGTTTGACTCTCTGAATGTGATTGACTACCAAAGTTAACTATTTAATACTATTGCTTCTAATTATGATCTTTGTATTTGTGAAATTTTGGCAAGATTTTATGCTGTTTTTGACAACGTTTGCTGTTAATGTTGATTGTGTGTATTTTCCAAACTGATGCACTGTGAGCTTGAATAGTATGCACAATATTTGGGCAACTGAGTTTTATTGCTAATATTGATCAGCTTTTTAATATGTACATATATAGCTCCTCAATGCTTGTTCATATTATTTGAACATTATTCATCATTCCTGGAATTTTTTGTATTGTGCCCTTTTTATACTCCAACTAAAAGTCATTTACTGAACTTTCATCTTGTATATCAGTCTCAAAAGTATTCACATAGGGTTTAGAAAGCATTGACTTTTACGCACTCGGTAGGTATTAGTTCATTGGTCATCCTGGCTGTTAAATATTTAGTTTTCTTTCATTTGGAAGGAAGCATTCCACAAAACTAAATTTTAGATGATTTTTTATGTGTTGAATTAATATTTAATGCACCATAGCTATAGGAAATCATATGTTCCAGACTCAGTAGATTTGCATATGTTCACTGCTTGTTGATGTAATTTTTTAGGCCTAATGGTGTGCGACTTGCATATATATTAGTCTTTCAAGGATGAATTGAATTTCCTATGTGGCAATGTATATATCACTGTTGTCAATGAACTTTTTTATAATGTACGTGTACCATGTCAAAAATTTTATTTGCTTTTTTTATATTGTAAGAAAATCTATGTTTATTATTTCTTGCCTGTACACTTGAAAGTGTGCGTTAAGTCCTTTTCTTGTCTTGTTTTGAAGGCATTTTCTAAATTTGTCTGTGATAGAATTTGCTTAATGGTAATTATCACAGTATTTATCTTTGACCAAATTGTGAACATGTTTGATCCTGGTTTCCATTCAAAGAATGGATCGGATGTGAAGCTATAAACATTCTGTGAACATCCTAAGGTTTGGTTCACTCAACCTTATTATTTTGATTCCCTCCATAGGTTTTTGGAGGGTGCATTAGAAGTATTGCTGTACTTAAAGTCAGGGGTGGATAATGATTGTCCTTGTCTGAAACAGAAGCAGTTTCAATCTTATCATTATGTAAGGCCTAACTGTGCCGAGGAATGAGGATTTTTCTGTTTACTTTTAAATGGAAAAAAATCATTTGCTTCCAAGCAGATCACTCTTAACGAGTGTGAATTAAGAATTTCTAATCCGTCAAGGAGGCAACTTGCCTGTGATCAAAAGGTTTTTGTAAGTGTTTTTCCCCATTTTTAATGCATTTGAGAAAACTGTGAGAATAATGTATTAGAATGAATGAAATACCTGTTACACTATGACTTCCATATAATCTGTACTCCGTACATTTTTTAAGGCTAGAACTGCCAGTGTGTATTTTTAACTAGTCCATTGCTATTAAATTTAGCTGTCAAGTAAGAGAGATGTCATTTTATGTTGCCTATGTATTGTTTTATTGTGGTGAAAGTGATTTTTAATGAAATGTTTTTGTTATATTTTTTATGCTTCCATTTGGCTCAAAATTTTCCTGAATGCAGTGCGAGTACTTATGCTTTAATTTGGCTCAACGTTTTTCTAAATACAGTGTGAGATTGTATTGTATTTGAAAGAATCTATCCATTTATTTCCAATGACATGATTCAATTCTTCAGGAATTGTGTGTAATTCAGTTTGTTTGCCATTACTGCTCTCAGAACTACGATTAATGTAAAAGCCGTGTGCTAATTTTTGTATGGCATCAGATCCCTGGCACATGTAGTGTATAAAAGATCTCACTGTCTTTAGTTCAGAGCACAATAAAAGTATGGTTATTGTGAGAAGTTTAGTGAGTAGACAGGGCATTGAATGGTTTTTGAATGTTTGCTAAAATGCACTTATCTACTTTTGACTATAATGTGAAATTGCGTGTTGTCTAAATTATGTACTTACTAAATAACGAATATGATTTGTAACTGCTGTGTCAATAGAAGGCATTTGTGCTGTTTGTAAAATGGTCAAGTAAATGCTTTATACGTTTGTACTCTGATTGCTGCACTTTTCATACTTTTATGAGGCATTTGCACTAATGTAATGGTTATAAAATTGACTGTTTGTTTGGCAACAAAATTACGTATACCTACCTATTCTTCCATCCTATATTCAGGTTTATATTTTTATGGCGAAGAATAAATTTTAATTTATTGTGAACGTCATTTGTCTACTAACTTTGTCCCTTCCCACTGAGTGAGTTTCAATAAATCATTTTTCATATCTCTTGTTATTTTGTATCCAAAACTTAAAAATAATCGAATGGTTGACATTTTACCCTCTTGGATATTGGAGTGTAATATGGATGTGGCAAAAGTTTTTTGTTTTATGCATAAAGATATTTCCAAAAATAATTATGCATTCATATTCCCTGCTTGAGAGGCTGTGGTGGTCCAGTGTATCGAGCATTGGACTCCAGTTTCTCTCTGGGTATCCTCAGCTTCACCCCAGCTGTGTAATTTATTGGGTACCACATCTTGGAAACTATAAGCAACACAGGGAAAGAAACTGGCCCCCTACCCTGACTTTCACATGCGGTCAAGCTTAGTACAAAGTGAATTCTACCATCACATATGAAATCCCTCCCATGGAATAGAACCTTGACGTGTTGGAAGGGCTTGTGCATTCCAATGACCCCTAGAGTGGTGCTGGCAGGAGCAATGATAACGGCTCCTGGTAGGGTCCCTTATGCCAGATAAGTTGAAGGTTAGGAGCCAGATGAAAGGTAGTCAGTCCACACAATGTCTGTCTTCAGTGAGGTGACTGCAAAAGCAAGCATCATGCCCCACAGCAGGAGAGGCAAGGCTTCTGCAGTTGGCATCTCACAAAACCCTTGCAGAGCAAAGCAGCAGTGCAGAAGAAGGCCAAATTAGAAAAGGAACTTAGAATGTTAGGACAATGTTGAAGAGAGGAGAATTGGAGGATATAAAGTGAGAGATGAAAAGAGGAAATATTATTTTAGGTCAATGGAAGGATAGCAGGGATTACTGGAGTGATAGTTATAGAATAACATACAGTGGAGGGGAAGAGAGCCAACAAGGGGTTGCCATAATACTGAATAAAGAGGTAGGAAGAAGCATAGTAAACATTGAACAAGCAATGGATAGAACATTACTAGCATAGATAAAAGCAGAACCAATGAACTTGGCCATTGTTCAGGTACTGCCAAACAATTATGAGGAAAAGGAAAAAGTCGATAAGGTATATGATCAGCTATAAGAAATAATCGTGTGTACCTATAGGAAAATATTTGATAGTAATAGGGATTGGAATGCGATGGTAGGTTGGTAGATGGTAACAAGGTGAGGGATTATGATTTAGGTATGAGGAATGACCGTGGGGAAAAAGCAATTGAGCTCTGTACCAGGTATGGGCTAGTCATCACAAACACTTAGCTTAGACACCACAAAAGGCATAGGTATATATGAAAAATGCCAGGTGACTCAGAATCAGATTTTATCATGCTTAGGCACAGCACGATCAAGTCGTGGTTTCCCAGGATACGGACTCTGATCTCGGTGTAGCCATGAAGTGTAGCGTTTATTCAAAAAGGTAATACAGGGGATGCTGGTTAGAAAATGGTATGTAGAAGCATTAAATAGATTGACAAGAAAGAAGTATCAGCAGGCTGTAGAGTAAATCATGATTGAAGGAAAGGAGCAGAATATTATAAAGAAATAAATAGGAATGTATCAAAAAAGAGAGTGAATGCCTTAAAAGAAACAATGGAACTGTTAATTGGAAAAGGACCCGGAAACCATGGATCGTGGATGAGATGATTAGAAAGAATGAAGAATAAAAATAATGAAGTAAGTAGAGTTAAATAATAAATTGAGACGGGTAACAAATAAATGAAAAGAAACATGGTGGACGATGCAGTGCAAGAATATGGAAAGCCTCCAAAGGAAGGGTGAAATTGGAGCGCTCTGTAAGAAGGTTAAAACAATATTGGGAGGTACGAAGGGAAGATGTGTTAACGGTTGTTGGGTAAGGTAATAGTTTAACCAGAAAAGAAGCAAATGAAATGAAAATAAAGAACTTAGGCATAGAAAGAGAACGTGACCTAATATTAGAAATTTTCAAGTCATGTTCACATCAGAAAAATTCACATTGTGCATTCTTTCTCTGTGAAGTTTATAGTGTAGTGGGTGTGACCAGGGAGTAATTTATTTCATTTTTCAATATTTATTATATAAGCCAAGTTTCAGCAAGAACCTTTATGACATTGAATCTAGTCAAACCATTCCTAAGAATTCAACTACATATAATTCTTTAATATAATCTGACAACCATGAAAATTAATTTGCAAAACATAATTTGGATAATTATAAAATAAAGGCAATGCTGGACTATTACCATTGTAGGGAGCAAGTTTATCTATTTCAAGTCAATTTTTTGCCAAATTTGCGGAAAATGTGTACTGCTCTCTGGGTTTAGTGTAGTAAATTGCTTTGCTTCTGTCTTAAAGGTTCTGGATACGGTCATATAGTCGATGAATATTCCATACATTTGCCAGGACTGCAATAGCGCCGAACGATGAAGAAAATTCAGTCTCTCGGTTGAAAAACAAAATTTTAAAATTTACCCTAGTCGCTCCAAATATGAACATATCAGTGCTAACTTTGTCAATATATGTCTACAAAACAAACTTCATGCATAGGCATTTGTTTATTTTATTTAAGCCCTGGCGTCATATATTGAGTTTAGCTCAAGCCTCCAGATTTGCAAGGTCAACTTCGGTGTAATTCACATTTAAGTTTATGCTACTTCTTCGGCTGCCACTACACCCTTAGAAAATAAATTGTTTACGTGAAAAAACTTTTAAAAATTAGTAAATTTAATTATAATCTCCTTCGTTTCATATAATCACCATAATGACATAACCATAATAGGATACACTAAATTTCGACACATGAATACTCAAGCAATTCCGACGAAAACTAGAACTTTAGCAATAATTTCAACTGTTTTGACCCTCCGATGGGTCCGGGTAGTATGGCAAGGTGACGCAGGATGTCAGAAAAAATGGCCTCCAACACAATAAAATATCGTTGTCTTTGATTAAATGGATCGCTTGAACCATAAATTTTTGGTTTTTATACGAATCCTCCTCGAAGTGAAAGAGAGAAGTAGGATCACCGAGACCTCCGTAGCGGTATCGCAATAATCGAATACTGGCTACATAATTATAGAACCCATTATCATTTCTATAAACATTGAAACTGTCGATTTGATAAAATGGAAACTAAACGTTGGGAATGAAATATTTTCGGTCTGTCACCAGTAGTTACGAAGAATTAGTGTGATACGCGGTTGCATGAGTATATTTATGGCAAACATTTTTCGGTGGAAATGTCTGGTCACTCTTGTGATTCTTACACTGAAGAAATGAAATATCACTGAAACTTCATTCAAATCCGAATATTCACTTTTTGGTACGGTTAACTTACGTGCTTCTTAGACTAATCTCGAAAACTCGCCATTGTCTGTTTTTGGTGGTTCATTTGTTTTCATTGTTGACGTCACTTTAACAAAAATGGATTCCACAATGCGGGGTGTGTATTTGAGTCTCCTTTTAGCTTTCTTCTCGCAGCAATGTTTTTTAGTTGTCGGAAAAAGTAGCTTAATAAAATTGGATGATAACAATTGGGACCAAATACTCACAGGGCACTGGATGGTAGAATTGTAAGTTGTACAAATTTATTTTGTGTCATCTGCGGGATGGTTTTGGGTTTTTCTTATTTATGAATGCCTTTTCTAATACTCGTTGATCTGTGATAAAAAATTGTACCGTAATAGTTATAGATAAAAGGTTTGTATGTGTGGTAATTTATTATCTTTATTTCCTACCTTTATCCAAGTTATGCTCCTTGGTGCCCGGCATGCCAAAGTTTACAGTCTCATTGGGAGTCTTTTGCGACGTGGAGTGAAGACTTAAGCATTAAAGTTGGTCAGGTTGATGTAACACAGTCACCCGGATTAAGCGGAAGATTTATGGTCACCGCTCTTCCAACAATTTTTCAGTAAGTTCATTATATAATTGATATCATAACTGGCAGGTATGTATTTGGTTTTATAATTTCCATTCCTTTCATTTTAGTGTTTTAGATGGAGAATTCCGCCAGTACCGTAGCTCTCGCACCAAAGATGAGTTTATATCATTCATTGAAGAAGAAAAGTGGACAGCTATTGAGCCAATTCCCGGTTGGAAGTCTCCTTCGTCCATTGTCATGTCTCTGGTCTCGTATTTATTCAAGCTCTCAATGGTATTGCGAGTAAGTATTGTTGATTTTGTTTCCTTCTCTCGCAATTTTTTTGCCCGTAGTACGATGTTTTCATGCTCGTGAAAATTTCGGGGCAGTCCATTTGTCAATCGTAATAAGTCGTTTAAATGTCGTTGTGTTCATATTTTATAATTAAGGTAATACGAGATGATATGACAGCTCGTTTGTGTATAAAACTTACGGAACTTAGGGCTCATAACACTTACAGATGATGGAATGTTTCAATGCCTGATACATGATGAAAAATATCATGGCAGTCATTTTTGTTTGGGGAGAAAATGATCCTTAGAAATTTGATTTGCCCGTGCATGGAGAGTGTCCTAAGAAAAATGTTGCAACATTGATTTTATTGCCATTGTTGTTGATGTTGAAATTTCAATTTAGGTGGAAATTACGTGCCAATTCTTGTTACTTAAATATTAAGTAAAATTTTACTGTGTATTCGATGAATTTGTTTCTTTATTTTAGACTAGACATGCATTGGGCTGGTTATCAATTCCAAATTCGGGTAATTTGAAAGTTTCACTGGGAAATTGTTTTATTTATTGTTTTTTATTACCATTTTGGTGCTTCTTAAACCTTTATTGTTTAAACGTGTGAAGGTATATAATCTTATTTGAGAATGTTACAATTACATAAGGTTCAGATTTGGCTCATGGTTTGCCAAATCTTGGTTAATAAAATGAAGAATTTTCTTGGGTCTCATCAGTTGAGAGCAACTTCCCTAATTTACACCTTAATTTGTCTCTTGGTCTTCTTTGTGAGATATTAGCCTTCAATTTTCCCTTCCTGTGTTGTTTCTAGCATCAATTGTGCCTCAAGGTGTGTCCAATCTAGTTTTCTTTGCTTTAGAGTTAGTTATACATGTGGTTCTTTCCTATTTCTATTTATACTTCTTCCTACCTCATTTTATCTGTCCATTTAATATATAGCATTCTCCTCCTTCACCATGTTTTAAAGACCTATTCTTCGCTGGTTCTCTTTTCCCATGTACCATGCCTCTGATCCATTGAGTTCCCTATATGAATGTTTTGATGAGCTGCTTCCTTGTTCGCAACCTTTAATTCTTTGAACATAGTAGTTGCATCTTCTTCATGAATGCCTTCTTAGCTTGTGCTATTCTTCACGTGATATCAGTTGAATTTTTCTAACCCTAGTTATACTGATGCCTAGGTAGATAGAGGTTTCCAAAGGCCCAGGTTTCACTCCTTAAATTGTGATATCTATCTTCAACTTTTCTTTTCCACTCTTGAGGATTTAGTTTTTTCTTGCTGATGCTCCCGTTATGTTCTCAAGTACTTGGTCCTAATTAATAACTAATTGACAGATCAAATAACATTTAATCTGCTGCTTTCTTCAGGTCCTGGTACCAACTGCAAAATCTCATCTTTCAAAAGGTCTTTTCATTTCCACTCTTGCTTTGACTACTTCATTCTATCATATTCCTCAACAATCCCCAAAGGGTGATATATCTCTTTGTTTATTTCATTAATGAATAATTCGACTCCCATACTACATTGGTAGGTCGGACAAAAGTGGTGCAATTGGAGAGATATTCTTTCAAACAAATAGATACCAGCATTCATTTTTTCTCTAGGCAAGTAGCATGTCCACATACATGGTGCAGTTAGACCCTCATAAATTGATGTCAACCTTGTGACTTTTTTGACCTGACTACTTCGGTTTTGGTTTCTTCCAATACATTTAAATGGCTATGATCCTTACAACCTTTGCTTAAGGCAACTCATGGAAATTGTTTCAATATAGGTGCTTGTGATTTAAACCAATCAGAGATTGCTTTATAGGGGACAGATATCCCTTAAATGAGGGAGGGAGAAAGGTAATGTCAAGGAAATAAGCTTTGTTTTCTGCTCCCTTACATCTAAACTTCAACATGTTGTTACTTGTGTGGGTTATCCCTGTCAGTTTATTATTGGTGTAAATAGTCAAATTTGGAGTGAAAAATTCAGTGGACCTTTGCAAAAAACTATCATCAATTACACCTCCACCTTTCAATCACAGACTAGTGTCCTTCAATGTGTACAACTTGTTCATGAGTGTCCTAGTGTATGAAGCTATTAGGATAGTGGAACAGGAGCTAAAGAGTGCAGGAGTGGAACCACCCTTCCTCAGTGATTTTGAAACTTTAATGAGTGTGTGTGTGGAGGAGAATTATTTCCAATTCAACGGGGACTACTATCTGCAAATGGAAGGATTGGCAATGTTATCCCCATTATATCTTCTCCTGGCAGAATGGTACATGAATGACTGATTTTAAATTATTCAGTAACACCTCGGTAGGCCCCCATAATATTCATTGCTGGTTCCGATACATGGATGGTATATTTTTTAATATAGAAAAAAGTGAGATTAAGTGAAAATGCACTTGTGCAAAGTGAGACCTGTTTTGAAAGAATGCATCTCTTCGATTTCTCTTAAACCAGTAATTGTCACAAGGTCTAAACTTGGTGACATGAGGCATTGAACTGTAATGCATATGAGTGAATTTGTTCTCTGCTGCTGCTTGGTTCAGTCATTACTAAGCAGCATGGATTCTTTGGTGTGCATCCCCTGTTGCAATTTGATTGCACACCAACAAATCTGCTAGTACACAAATATAATTTGTTGAAAAATAATGTCTTTTGAGAATAAAGCATTGAGATATATGGAAATAAACTAGAGATGTCATAGTTCATATATGGCCAAACATTTATTACAAGCAACTAGTCCATAACTCCTGACATGTAGGTCGGTCTTACCAGAGGCATGCTGCTGTCTCTAGTAATAAGATATAGAGTCTCTGAAACAAAATTGGATACAGTGGACAAGGGCAGATTTCTGTAGTTGGCAATGTTACTGATGTCTTCGTCCAAATACTTATGCTAACTTCAAAGAACACCTATCATGACATTATTTAAGTCGCACACCACCAAATCAATATAACTCAAAGATTGATTGTAACATTTGAGGTCAAAACTGACTGCACAGTAAGTCATATGGCAAATGGAAGCCATGTATTCAAGTTAGAAGGGCCAGATGGTTTTCGTTTGCCACCTGTGCTTTTGTGAGCAAGTTGTGGTATCTATAAATTCACATGACTTTTTAAATTCATAATTTGTGAAAATTGTTTGTATTCATGGCATTTTTAGTGCAGAATATTTTCATGTGATTTTTAAACATTCTTTTTGTAGTCAATCCACACTAAATTGATGGAAGAATATGGTTTGCCAACATGGGGTTCTTACTTGATATTTGCAGTTGCTACCATTGTGATGGGTGCTCTGCTGGGAATTGTAAGTAGTGAAATTGGAGTACATCTTAATCTAATTTTTATGCTAGCAAGTCCATAGAAATAATGAAGCAAATTTTATTTTTATTTCAGTTGTTGGTGGCTATTATTGATCATTTTTACCCTCCAAAACCTCATACCACAACTAAAAGCATTGTTAAGCCTGATGACAAGGATAAGAAAAAGAAATCAGATGAGGTAGGTTTGTCAATCCTGTGTATCAATTTTTGAATTGGTCAAATATTTTATACCTTTGTGCAAAAATGAATTGAAGTATTTTGAAATGTTTAAGCTTTCCCTGTTGGCTAAGGTAGAAATTTTGTTCAAAAACTGTGAATTAGTCATTTTCTGTAATTGATCACCAAATACATAGCATCTTGGCTAACTTGTTACCCAACATTAGCCAATTTTCAATATTTTTAATTGTAGTTGATAATTTCATTCTGCTCTAAGTGCTTTCTGAACGTTAATTGAATGATTATATCCTTGAAATTTATGTACAAGTATAATCATTCAAATCTCCTTCACTACTGATGTTTTTAAAAGTAACATTGTGAATATTTATATCTGGGGAATAAAAACTTAATTGCAGTTGGACACAAATTGATATCAAATTTCTGGAGACAATTTACTTACTCTGTGAAACATAAGCCATATATATTAGGTGCATAACATTTTCTCCTATAAGTGTAATGGGCTTTACATATATATGAATTCTTTTAAAATTATCAAAAAATAGATATCATGTACCAGTGAAGTCTATCGGATCTATTCACTAGTTAGTTTCTGAAGGTTTTATTTATTCTTTTTAACACAATTTAATGAGTGATATTGATATATTGTGACTAAGGAAACTATAATGTTTATACCCTCCTCTGTTTATTGTAAACTTAATGCCATAGAAAGTTTTTTCCATTACTTAATCATTCTCATATTTACAGTGAATAAATATCAATTACATCTTTTTAGACTTAAATCAGTGGTCACTAACTAGTCACACAGCAGTGTGATGGCATCACGTAGACCCAGCCGTAGGCCAAAGGTTGGAATATTTGTATAGAAAATCTGGAAAAATTAAGAAATAGGAATCTATAAAATGACTAGGTACCCTTATCGATTGATAACTATCAATTATATTCTATCATTTTTCTGTTAAACAGGAAAGTGGTGATGATGATGCAGATGTCAATGAAGATGAGGAATATGATGAGAATGATGATAATATCAAGGATGATCTTGAAGAAGATGAGTCAGAAAAGAATGCTGCCAGTGCTAGTGGTTCTGAAGAGACCAGTTCTGTGGGAGGAAGCCCAAGAGTTCAGAAGAGGAAGTCACGGAAGGCAGATTAGTAAGGGTTTGCCTTAATAATTAACTCAGCATTGTTTGAGGCACATCCAGTTTGATTTGATGTACTTCAAGTACCAGACCTCATGAATTTTCAAAGTAATTTACTTAACAATAATATTTCGCTGAGTAACCTTTTTGGATGCTTGATGTCGGAGATTTGACTCATGCAGTATCATTTGTATGCTGAATTTAAGATCATTTCATTTTGTTGATTAATTTTCAGCATATCTAAAATACATAACATCGCCTTAAGAGCAACAATAACTTTTGTTTATATTGTGAAATGTGCCTACATGTTTGTTGGGAATGTTCTTGGGCTTGGAGCTATTAAACCTCCAGCACTGTAAAATTTATTTAAATGGTATTTCAATTGCCTGCTGTGTATTGTTAAAATCTACAAGTACCATAACATTCCATGAAAATTTGTGGTTGTGTTTTTTCACTTTTGTGTGGTTTCTACATTTTTGAATATAATATTAAAACAATATGCATTTTGCTAAAAGTTGTTTCATTTTCATTCATACGCGTTCACTTTATCTGTGATTTTTGAGCAGTTACTGGAAATATTTTTCACACGAAACGTAACATGTGATAACTGTTTTGTGTGTGAATGTGTACTTAAACAGTTGAATGATAATTTAATTTTTCATTGCATGTTCACAGTTAAGAAATTTGAACAAATAAGGTAAACATTTGCTTAAACCTGTGTTGAAGTTGTCCATGTTGGATTAAAAAAGCAATGGTTCCCAAACTGTGCATTGCAACTCCATGGTTAGATATAACTGAAAATTATTAGCTTAAAAAAACTACGAATAATTTTTAATGCTTTATATTCTAGTGTGTACAATACTTTGCAGGCTCCTGATTGAGTGCTTTTTGGGTCAGTTTTGTGAATCAGTAAACTTTGGTTGTTATTATTACGTCTATTAACTACTTATAATTTGTGTACTTATCACTTCTCTGAGTTAGTTCCCAGTTCTTAACACAGTACTTAGGGAGGCACATGAATTTTTTAAATAAGTTTTATGGAAGCATCAGTCAAAAAAGATTAAAGAATTTGTAGTGGAAAGTGACATTAATGAATGTGCAAAGATTTTTTGTGGCAGAAATAGGTGAAATATAAGCCTACAAAATCCACTCCAGATTTACAAAATTTGAGAAACTATATATATCAATATTGGCATTTGTTCTTTGATTGAAATTTTCATGAGGAAAGGCTCCATTAACTTTTGAATTCTAATGTTAATTTTTGCTTTCTTTTTTTTTCAAGGATGTAATTTTTATAAAATGAAAGTATATGTATAGAGAAATTTTCATATCTCTGCATACTTTGTGGAAAATTTCACTTCTATTTCAAAGCATAAATTGCTACTCCAAAATGCATTTGATGATGATGTGCTTGGCTTTCATCTTTCTCGAGAATCTTTTGGGGTATTGAAATAAATGGAAGACTAGAAACACTAAATCATCTCAGTCAAAATTCTGTGGTCAGTCTAAGCCTTTCTCACCTTCTCTGCTGACCATATTTTATAATGGCAATCATGACCTACACATCCTAAAAAAGCAAGAGATATTTCTCTTGGTCCTCATGAACTGGTGACAGTTTGAAATGATATTAATCAAATTATGTGTTGATTTTAAAAATATTTTTCACGTGGAAAAATTGGTAGACATTTAAGAATGGCATGCTGTAATCTATTCACCTTTATAAAAGTCATCATCTTGCAAAATTTATATAAATCTTTATAATTTAGGTAAGTGTTGTCATTAATTTGTTCTATTGCTGTGTTCATAGTTTTATTTCCAGGCTATAAAAACGTTTGTCAATCTACCTACTGGAAAAAAAGTTTGCCTAGGTTGTAAAGATACTTTGCTCTAGTCAATTTATTATGTTAAAACCATATAAATGTGCCATTTTCTATTTAGTTATTTTAAAAATTGCTGATCAATTATTACATTGCTTTTGCAATTACACATGGCTCTAGTTTGAAGAAATAGTGAATTAAATAATGGAAGCATATTAATTTTGTGCATATTGTACGCATAAATGCCATTGCACATTTTTCTGCTCAGTTGTGCCATTGGCAGTGTTCAGTTGATTGTGCAGTTAATTTATTTATATTCTTGTTGCACCACCCTAGTTCACTTCAATCCATCAAAGTTCAGCCCACCTTCTGTGTGCATGTGTGTATATTAGCCGGTTTCTGGGACTATGTATTTCTTGTGTGCCCTATTTCATTCATCATCATAAACATCTCTCATAACTTTACAGATAATGACGTTTGTTTCACATGTGTCCCATTTCACATGAAATGCTTCCCTTTCTATTAATGAACTTCCTCTCACAACTAGTGAAAATAGAAAGGCATAAGTCCATGTGCTATGCAGCCTTCAGCGCTCTTGTGGCCATTTCATAAGCATACAAGTAAATTTACTAGTCTACTAAAAAGTCTTTACTATAGTATAAAACTTTTAAATTTGCATGCTGTTTAATATAGGCAGGTAACATGTGCTGAACCATTTACTACCATTAATAACTCAGCATGTGCGAATTACAAGGAATTGTACCTTGACATGCCGCCTTGGCAAATGGGCTTCTGGTATAAAAAGGGGTATTTAACTCTTTCAGAAGAAAATTGCAACCAATATATTTTTGTTGTGCCAAGTATAAAGGTTCCGTTTCCTATTCTTGAACTATTTTTCCTATTGTAAATCATCTTCCTTGCTTATTTAGTTCTAACGTAATTCTTGTAAATGTGTATGTATTAAGCCTCATTAGTCAGGACTGTTTCACATGAAAATGCCCCAGAGACAAAAGTTATACCCTTGGTAGTACTGTGTTATGAGAATCATATTATGCTTGGGAAAAGTTTGTTAACATGAATTTTGTCACAGAAGGTAAAGTAAGTTTTAGTATTATGTTTTTGGAGAAGTTATAACTCGCAGATAAGAGAACATTTTTATTTCACCTCTGCTGCAATTAATCTACTTAAGGATATAAATAGAAATTTGTAAGAATATAATGCTTGATAGGAAGCACAACTATGAAGTGTTTTTGGGCATATCCAAGATTGATTTTCATTGAACTGATTCAAATATTCAAACCTTAAAATTCAAGCGATTTCTTTCCCACCTCAACCTAAGTTCAATCTTATACATAACTACATTATATTTTATGTTGCAATGCTCATAATGATATTTCAAACAAAATTTCAAATTGAGAGATATTGAGTAATATTTTGCAATCCTGTGTAGGTCAACTCTCCCTCAGGGTGGGAACTTCCCCATTAAAAGTTTCCACTTTAAACTCCAATATGTGTAAAATATAATTCTCATCTCACCTCAAGCGTGTTGTAGATAGATAGACATACTATTTGCATAACAACCTCATTCTAATGCCCTTGATTGACCTCACATAAAATCACTGTATTAATCTCTGGGTAAGTTAAAGAAGTTTAAACCACAATCTCAGAAATTACATTTTTTTTCAGTGAATCCCATTCAAGATAGTGTCCATTCTGAACATAAACATTATAAATTTTTTAAATCTACTGAAGCTCTCTTTGAGTGCTGTGTCAAAAAAAGATTACATGATTGCATATACATTCCTTAGTGTCACTGTGAGGAATTAGCCATCAACCATGGAATGCCAATACTCATTCAAGAAGTGTTAGCAATTTTATTTTTTCTGTGCAAGATTAGGTAGCTCGGATAAGAAATTGTTAGGATGAGGTAGGTATTATAGATACCCTAACTGAGAGAGGGCAGGTAACGTGCACCTGGAATTAGAAAGGCAATACCTGGGAATGAGTTATGTAGGGTATTATTACTTCATATTATTTTTAGGAATTTACAATAGGAATACAATGGAGTATTATTTTGTTACTTGGCTTATGTGGCTAACAGTAGTCTCTGATAATAAAGATAAAATTTTAAAAATTAATCCATCCGTACAATGCCTTGGAAAGGACATAGAATGATGCTGGTGCTTTTAATTTTTCACCTCTCCTTGTTTCTTATCCTCTGTAATCATTTCGCTCTAGTATTCACAGAAACCTGATAACTGAATAGCTATATATTCAAGTCAATCAGCTTATGTAAACACATTGGCCTGATCATTGCTGTGCCACTTTCATAATCATGTGCATGTGAAAACATCTTCATATATTAAATATAGTACTTTGGTGGGATAATAATTTGTAAAAAAAATTCATCAATTCTTAAAAGAGGTCAATCAATACCTTGGCAATAATCTCCTCTTCATAATTATAGATTAATAAAAACTTGTTTTTGGAGTTTATGAACTTACCTGCTCACAATCATTTCGCCATTGAAGAGGGTACATATTTTTTTCCCAAATTTCTATATATACTAGCATATGGAGTATCTTACATTAAATCAGCCAATAGCTCACCTAAATTATGCCATTGGAAATTTACTGAAGTCAACCAGAGTGATGCTGTCTTATGGAGGTTTTTAAGCTGCATAATGAAGAGGAAATTTACAATTTTATTGGCTAGTGGCACAAATGGAATTGCACAGTAGTGGATTCTCATTCTTTGTAATTGCGTTGAGTTTAAATAATTACCGTGAAAATTGCCACTATTTGTGACCAAAGTTGATAATGTTGCTCTATCAAAATTCAGTGTAAATATCTAATATAATTATTACCTCTTGAAAGATTTTAATTAACATTTCCTAAAATATTGTATGTTTTAAAAATTACTGACCCCAAATGCTTCTATACCATTTATGCCTGAATCCATGAACAATAGCATTTGCATGCCTATGTTGAAGTTTGGAAAACATTTGCTTTCCATTAAATAATGAGTACAGTAGAGTCAAGGAAAATCAGTCTTGATATACTGTCATTCCCTATTATCTGAGGTACAAATTTAATTAATAACATTATACACCTGCAGGGCATATTAATTACCTTTGTAATGGCTGTGTCAAGCCAGTTCAACTCAAGCTAATAAATGCTTGAAGTGAGGGCTGCTCTTAAACAAAGAAAAGGAATATTTTGTTCAATAAAGTATTATTTTTGTAGTTACTTGTTGAAAAAAATATCATACAGAGGCAATGTATGGAAATATCATCTCCTGTCATAATGCATGTTCACACACAACCTTTCCCTATTGTCATAATATTTGAGAATCTAAGACCTCAGTCTACATTACTTAAATTAATCAAGACTCTACTGTATTCATAAGCTATTTAAGTAGATGTAAAATAGTCTGGGAAGTCAATAACTCTGAAAATATGAACGCTAATCATTAGCGTGCAAATGGTGCTTGCTTAATGAATGAGGATTTAGTGTGTGGAGTTCTTATAGACTTTTTCATAAAACTTCACTTCTCCATTCAATGTGAAGGGTGCAAAGGATGAGGAAAGGTTGGGGAGGTGAGTTCAAAGTGTAAATGACCAAATATTTTCAGCAGTTTTTTACTTGAGGTTTCTCTGAATTAGGTCATTACATATATTGTAGTATCAATACATATCAATAGCTAAATGTCTTGTTTCTGTAGTACACCTAGCTTTGCTGTGGACAATGAAGGAAAAAATTATCTTTAATGTAATGCAACTTCATTTTTCTCAATAAGAAAGACCAAGAGACTAGTTAAATGTAAACTATATATTAACAAACATATCTGGTGAATTATTATAGAGCTTAAATCTAATTGAGTGAAGTTTAAATTTTTCTGTTCATTACGTATCCTCAAAATAATGAATGACCTACTTCGTATGTATTAAAAGTATTTCTAAAGAAAGGGTGGAATTGCTGTTTATTTGAAAGACAACTGATAAAATTAAATTTTCAGATGTTCTCAAATCTGTTAAAACTGAACTCTTGATAACCAAGTGCTGCTTAACAGCTTCAAAGCAAACTTTAATTTCACACATTCCATCACAAAACGTTGATCTCTTTTGGGAGTATTTTATATGCAATTTATGATGATTTGATAAAAGTATTTTTATTTTAAAAAGCACCAACAAATTTTTTAATGTTGCCATAGTGAAATTGATAATTGTTTAATAATAAATATAAGATGGAAGCTAATTGATACATTAGCTTATGCAGATTTTACAATGGCCTGAAGTTTTCCCCTAAACCAATTTTCATATCGCGTGAGTATTTCCCTTGTCAAGTCTTCTGCCATTGCTGTGTTTATTTAGGCTAGTCATTCTATGCAGCTGGGTTTCTGAGAGTGCAATCATCCCTTAAAGTTAGTCATTTTACCAGCTTCGCCAATTTTGTCCAATACTGGCATTACCTTGTGAAAACCTGGGCTTGTTCAGTGGAATTTATATTATCCATTAGGGAAAAATGTTAATATTGCCTGTCTGAAACATCTGTTTTTCAATTAAAATTGAAAGGCTGTGAAATATGAATTCTAATGGCATAAGGGGTCAGTTTCATGCCTTTTTTGATCCACTCTGTGGTTGTCCTTGTTTAGCTTATGTTTTCGTTAAAAAGGAACTTGGGTATCTCTTTCCATGGTGTTGTGTGATAAATAAATTAGTTATTCATTCTAAGAGAAAAAACTCATATCCCAAAATTAGTTCAAGAGTTATTTTAAAAGGACCCAAAGTGCCATGCATCATCCTTAGGTTATTAAGAAAACTGATGCCAAAAATAATGTACTTGAGTGTGTCCTGTCTATATATGAATAAAATATATTTATATGTGTATAAACATGAATAAAATAAAACAATGAAGAGCTTTTCTGTCCCATTCTAATTTAAATCTCTCATCACTATCCACTTGGAGCTATTGGTGCAAAGGGCCCCCATATTCATGTGCCTCCTTCACTAATTGGTGAACGTTTTAGGAATAACTTTTTTTGGTATCACCAGGAGCAATCAATTCTCAATTGATATTTGTTTCCAGATTTTATTATTGTTTTCCTTCCCAAAGTAAAAAGGAAGGCTATTCATATTTTCAATTTGATGAACACCAGACTGTTTGCAAAACCATGAAACAACGAGAATGGATGTGGCTTTTAATGCCTCATTATTTATAAGTGATAAGGAATGAATGATATCTGACCAAGTGAGTCAGGATAATGGAAATATTGGTTAAGTTGAGCCTTGGATATTTTTATTTGTGCTGATTGTTTGCTACAATCAATCAGAGTCAATCAGTATATGTATTACACTTTCTAACATTGAAGGGTGATTGATAATTTTAGTGGGTGAATGTTAATGGAAGCATCAGTTAAAAGATAGTGAAAAGTTGTTTTTACAATGCAGTGCAGTGTGTTTGCCTTTTATAAGTGTGCATTAATGTGTAATCTGAATGTAAAGAGCATTGGCAGTAGTGATGATTTTTTTACCAATAAATTGATTGTATTGTTCCCCTGAGGGTATTATGCACACTGATATATTTCGTGTTGGCATAGCCTTCACTAATTTAGCAAAGTTATAGAAGAAGTTGTTGTTGTTGAAAAGGCAGCCAAGTTGGTAAGAAGAAAAAATGTGACAACAAGAGGTAGTTGATTGGAGTAATGGCTGTGAGCAATATTTCCATGTTTGCCTGAGTGTAAATCTGTGGTGGACATGCCAGACAATTTGTTCTTTTGGGTGACAAAACTCAGCCATTTTAACGAAACCTGTAAATAAACAAAGCTAGTTTGTTTCCTGAGCATATTAATTCAGTGACCACAGGGATACAAAACTGTTGTTCAGGGCTAGTATGCCATCTCTTGAATTTAGTGCTTTTGTGTGCACATTTTTTTCCGAGCAATAACTTGATCATTAGTTGTGATACACTGTTCTAACCTGTGGCAGTGACCACCCTGGTTCATACTCCAAGTTTGGGTGCACTTGTGTTTAGCATGGAATAACAAATAAAGGGAAGGGATATTATAAGTTGTTGTATGGTAAAATGGAGAGGGCATCAGAAAAATTAGAAAAATACATATACTTTGAGATGATTTCACATGAACAAATCTTTTTAGAGAAAATATTTGTTACTTCCAAGATTTTCTTTGGAAACTATAAATAGTTTTCAATTAAAATCATGTGGAAACCCTGAATATTATTTAGGTTTGCAGTGCACTTCAGGGACATACCTGTATTACTCTACTTGGGTAATTTCCACCAACACAATGCCTTAAAACAGACTTGCTTTTAATATTACTGCCATGCATGACTTTTAAGCAGAAGAAAAAGTTTAATTCGGAAAATGCAGCACACTAATGAACTTACGACTGAATGATAGCTATAACTTCTATTAAAATGATATTGTATCAATGTAAAAATAATGGCATAGAAAGTCTGTGACTTCACTAGCCAACATGTAATTAACATTAGAGCACACTACTAAGTGAAAATAAATGTAACATTCTATATTTTGATGTACAATTGTAACAATGATGGCTGTTATTAATAAATTAAAACTATGTGATTGTTTTCCATGGGCTTTTATTACTCAAAAAATGCATATTTTTGGTTGTATTGTCCACAGGTAAGTATAAGTAAATTAAGTTTTAATGGTAATTAATGATTTAAAAATTACTAACAAGTCAAACTATTTCTTCCTATTAGTATCCCAAAGGAACTCTTTCCTATTTAATGATAAAATTTCTGGAATGTCACATAATGTGTATGCATAAATTTTAATGTATACTCTATGAATATTTGTAGTCATAGCTTGCCTTAATTTAGAAAATATCTCACTCAGAGGATTGTTACTAAAAGTATATGATGTATTCATTCCAGGATTCATCCAGAACTTCATCTCATGATCTGCTTCAAAAGAAGTTTTAACTTTGCTCTTGTTTCTTCAAAATGTTATGCACGGAATTTCATCCTCATATATATTCTGAATTAAGTATCTATGGAAATTACCTATCATTTTTGCATGACCAGAAGTTGCTTTGAAACTTCAGAGTAATTGTTCAAAAATTGGATTTTGAAATTAATTTCATTTTTCTATTGCTCACAGCATTATACATCTAATACCGTTTTCTTGGTAGAATTAGGTGATACAAAGTTTGGAACTGATTTTGAAAGTATTACTCATTAATAGTTCAACCCTTGAGTTTTTGCCCAAAATGTCCATCTTACAAATTTGGAATATACCAGAGTATGTATGGTATTTAATGTGATAGTTTTATTTTGTTCTCCAGTTTAATGTTAAAGCCTATCAAATGGAAAGGATTTTATGTGAATCATTTCACTTAGATGATTTTTTCAAGTGATGTGGCAGACACCACACGTTCCTAATCATCACAAAATGAAGTAATTCAAAACTAGACTCCTTCACTCATAGCTACAGTATTTGTTTGAAACTCTTGTGCATCAAATAGCTGCATTTTCATTTTAAAGGTTGAAGTCTCAGCTTTGATCTGGAAAGACTTATGAATGATATTATGGTATGTTCATATTTGGTACACACCCATATTACAGGATCTATAATGCACAACACAGGAGCCAGAATGATAATATAATTTTCAAATACTTTAAGCAGAATCGGAATCCACCAATGAATTCAAGATACTCTCATAAATGTGAATATATAAAAGAGTATGTACTCCAAATTCTGTTTCAATAAATAAAAAATATGTGCTGAAATTATTGGTATAATGAAAACAGAAAACTATCATCATTGATTTTATAAGGCCAAATATCATACTTGCTTATGAAAGATGGCACCTAGCTATCTGTCGATAGTGTTTGCTCTGTGAATATCATAATGATTGCGTATAAAATTTGTGGTAGGCTAAATTAATATTAATGAGATTGAAGGTTCACTTTAATTGAAGTAAATGCTCTCTGATTAATGGATTCAATGTGATTGAAATTCAAGAATAAAGATTTTCTGTAAATAGTATGTGTGTAAATGTATGAGGAATTAAGTAGTAGATGGTCCTTCAGCTTTGCCCTGACTAAAATTTGTTGAAGTTTCATCAGTACTTGGTGAAATCCGTAATTTTAACGACCAATAAATTTAAATTTTGGGTTAATACTGTATATATTCTGTTATAAAATGCTTCCATTTTCCAAAGTACTTTTCTGCTTATTGTGATTGAGTTTTTGATAAATGTGTGTATTGAATAAAGACATAGTGTAGCAAAATCAGGTGCAATGAACACATAGGTGCACTATTTGCATTTAGTACTAAGTAAGAAGTAGAAATTTAAGTATTTTGACTTAAAGAAAGAAAGAAAACACGGCAATTCCACATTTACACTTTTATTAAACGACCATGGTCGTCTAATAAAAGTGTAAATGTGGAATTGCCGTGTTTTCTTTCTTTCTTTACGATGGAAAAATTCCACAAAGTAATGGCTAAAACAGTCTCTTATATTTTGACTTAATCGTTTAAAAGAATAAATGGTATACTCAGAATATTTTCTCCTGCTGGTACATAATACATATTGATTCAAGATGTCTTGAGAAACTTAAGCAAATTGTATGGTATTCTTCACCTAATGAAATGTGTGTGTATATGTACCTCAGTTGATGGTGAATCCCTTGTGGTGTGACCTTTCATTCAACCTTTTCAATATTAAATAATTGCTTTCTAAGTTAATCATATTCCCATGTCAAAGAAGAAGCCAGCAATTTTTTATATATCCATGCAGGAAATAGACTTTTCTTATTTAATGTCAGTGCTACCAATTATAGGACTAAACTATCCTTTGTGGTCTTGCTGTCAACATCACTTTTCAGTGAAGACTTCAAAGGCAAAGGTTTCATTTTATTTGGCCTCTCATGAATGCTTACATTTTCTTATATCACTAGGTATTAATTCATCCTGGAGAATGGATTTGTTCATATTGTTCAGCGTGCATGTCTCCAGTGTCGAAATTCATTATTGTATAAAAAGAGTAAGTAAAATGAATGAAAAGGTATGGCCGAGTGAATCATGCTACTTAATCTGAATTTCAGGCTACCAAACTTCATTCTACCTTTAAAAACTTCTTGCAATTTTCTCTGATACATGATTTGAACTTTTTTTTCTTCTCCCGCAGTCATATTGTTATAGTTCAACACTCAACAATCTCTCAGTAATCAGGATCAAAGTGAGGAACTGGGCAACATTCTTATTAGTCAGACAATCTCATTAAATAATAATTAAGATTTTCAGGGAGTGGCAGCATTTCCCTTATATGCAGAAACATGGTCATGTATCCGTTTGAGTTGGATCTTAATCAGATGAGAAGGGTGATAAAAGAAATTAGGAAGATGGGATATTTTATTAGGTTCCACTTTATTAAAATATTTTATATCCATTATAATAGTAAAAGGATAAAAAAATTAAATTGTCACTCTTAATTAAATACATGGTTTCAACATAATCTTTAATTATTAAGGCAATGATTTCCCTTCCAGCTCAGAGAAGTCACAATGTGTCTAAGAAATATCGCAATACATTGCATTGTGATGTGACAAGATGTCTTTGAGGATATAGTACACTCTAGAAACATACATTTTGACCATGGAGTGATCTATATGTATACACATATCTGTATTTCTCTGATAGATATATGCAAGACATTGTGAAATTTTCATTTTATTTGAAACTGCGGAAACCCAGGACCTATATTAGCTAATGTAATGGTGAAAATTGACGCTTATCCTTTTATCATGAAGGAAAAAATTACAAAGGGATGGGTGACGAGAAAGGAGGATGAAGGGAGAAAGAAAGGCAGGAAGTGAAGATTTAATGCATTACACATATCATAGGTTATCCACCAACTTAAGCTCCCTTTCATAAACTACCCCATTGAGGTAAGTTTTTGAAATGTGGTTAAGTAGAGGAATTGAAAAATAAAAATGGATGGAAGGGCAAACACACAAGAAAGTACTATGCGTAGTATGGGATGGGAGAGTTGTTTAGAGAAATTCAAATGAAGTAGAAGAAGTGCATGCAAAACATTTCCATTGACAATAGAATCTTGAAAACTGTGATAGAGGGGAAAATTCAGGTGGATAAGGTAGGGTGAGGAAAAGAATAAGCACGTTGGACAAAATTAAGGGAAGCAAAATTGAATTAAGGTTGCCCACAGTGCATTGTCTCAAGGTGTGGATTAGAAATGTAGTAGTGGTTGGTTTGTGCCACTATCCAAAAGTTTCCTTAAATAGTAGAGTACCATTTATAGGCCAGTTTTGGTATATCCTATGCATGAATTAAGTTTTATAGAATCTTCAAGGCGTATCCATAGTTTTTCTTATTAAGCATATCAAAACACATATGGGGAGAAACTTTTTATTGGAAAGGTCAATTTTTAAGACGCTTGATTTTTATGAATACTAATACAAATTAAGTCACCAGTAAAATTGAAAGAAATAATAAATTAAAGAAGTTTAAACATTTATCATTGTGCACGTACTGTTTACCCAGCTGACAACTCGATATGTGGAAAAGGTAAATTGATTTCCAACTTTGCCTTGAATGCATTTTTACGAATCTAAAATTTTCATAAATTTTCTTAAAATTATCACTGAAGTTTCCACGATTACTACCTAGACGGTTTCGTGACAACCAACTATTAATAGACCTAGTAGTAACAGGCCGTGGTTTCATGCAACCCGGGAGAAAATTGACGATGTTCAACGCTCTCTTCGAGTAATTCATGAAGTACTACCGCTAACACCTGTTGCGTCTTGCACCTGCTTTCTCCGTAGCACACGAGATGGCAGAACACGTCGCAGTCAGATATTTCTAGTGCGCGAGAAATATAATCAAACAGCAAATGTATGTTAAATTCAATTTGTAAGTGGATTAGGAGGGTTTTCACTGTAAGGTGAAGATTTTGCTTTCAATAACTTTCAGAGTGTCTCCAGAATGGGAAAGCAGTGAATATATTTCTGTATCCATTCAGCGGAAATGTTGCGATCCGTTTCTACCCTTCCTATACCTCACTCTGCCGCACAGAAATTACAGGAATCAGGTTTTCAATATATTGAGGATATTTTGTCGAGCGAAGGTAGAATCTCTTTCAAATCTTGAATTTTAAAACGTGTATTTTGTCTGAATATCGAATACATGTATTCAATTTGGCTGTCAAAAATTCACTCGAGTGAATATTTGTTAGAAATGAACGAGGACTTACATTTTAGGGGGTAATTCAATATAATAAGCGTGAAAAAAGAGCTTAAATTGGAAAAGTGTGTGATGTACACTATTTCAAGTGCAACATTTTCAAATCATATTTCCCAGTCCATCAATGTTTGACGCAATTTAGCTCTTATGTAGAATAAGGAATAGATCCCAATTTCTTGCCATTACTATGAATTCATAAATATTTCTTTAGTTACATTTTGAAACATTTGTAAATGTCAATAAAATTCCAAGTTCTGTTTATCGGGGGAAATAGAATGGTGAGAATATGTCTTTTTATATTGGGATTTAATAATGGTGATGTCACTATTTTTGTCATTTTAGTTGCAAAGGAAGAAGTTAAACTTATTTTGCGTCATTGGGGAAAGGATATATGGGAATCCTTGGAAAGATGGAATTGTCCACCAAAATCGGAAACGGCTCTGGAAATCTGGCAGGTATGCTGTAATTGAGTGTCAATTGAATTTTGACTTTTCTAAATTCATGTAGCTACCGCTGGCCTTCCCAGTAGATTCTTGCTTTATGTGTTGGAGGAAAATTCTGTTTTTTATTATTTTTAAACTCTTAAGTTGCTTGTTTTAAAATGGAATTTTGCTGGCAAAACATGCACTGTATATAATTCAAATTAGGGCATTTGAAAAATCACTTGGTTGGCATAACTCCTGAATTTAACTTATACAGAGTAATACTATGAAGCCAGGCAACACTTACAACAAATATGGAGTGACCAATTATGAGTAGGTGTAAAATGGAAATTCCTCTGAGATTGATTCATTTGATTGTTCAGTTGACAGGAATTTGTATTGACAGAAGTGTTGAAAATTTTTCTTTAACATATATATTTTCAAAGAAGATTGTTGCTGAACTTCATAGTTGGTATAAATAAGCCGAGGAATTATCTATTGCTTATAAATAGCACTCTTAATATAACAGGTCATGTACAACTTGTACACCAAATATCCTACTGTATATGCAGCCAACTTTCTGAAAAGTCAGTTTATTAAGTCCAAATCACTCCCATTTTTTCAGACTGAAGCCAAATTGAGGCATATAATTACATTTTGTGAACAAGTGGATGATGTCCTTGGTGGAGGGATAGCTTTAAGAAGAATTACGGAGTTTTGTGGAGCCCCAGGAACTGGAAAAACTCAATTTTGGTAACTCTACCCTTACATGGTTAATGTTTTCATTTTTAATGTATGAGAAATTTAGTCAAGGGAAACTTTTTTTCCACGTGAAATATTTCCAGGAAAAGCTTTATTAATTTATTTTTATTTTCAGCTTGCAGTTGTGTGTGAGTGTCCAAATTCCTAGCTGTTTTGGTGGTGTCTCTGGAGAAGCAATATATATTGATGCAGATAGTGGGTTTTCGCCAGATAGACTAAGAGGTACTTAAAAAAGTAACTGTTCAGTTATTTTTGCGACTCACATCTGTGAATCTGCAATCAAAATAAGTTTTTTGTTTTTAAAAAGTGATTTGAATCTTTCTATAAATATTTTTTAAAAAATCTTAGAAATTAAAAAAAGTATGTTCTACCAATTACATTTATTAATTCTTACGATTATTAAAGTGATTATGATATTTATTGTTTATTTGTGTGTTCTGTGAAAAAGAGTTACATTCAATCATATAGCCTCTCGCAAAGAACTTCAACACTCATAATTTGAATTTTGTGAAAAAAGTTATAAAACTTCTACTTACTACCATGCAAGCCACTACAAGGGCATGTGGGGTTTTATGGCACCACCCGGAAGTAAGAAAAAAAAACACATGCAAAAGCCACAAACAAAACATTGTATACATTCATGCAAAAACCCTAAAAACCCACACACACATGCAAACAACAAACTACCAACTAACATAGACATGCATCTACAGATACACCTAACATCTTTGCAATGTTTCATTTGTTCCGACTTGTAAATTAAATGTTTTCAATATTTCTAAAGTGACTTTGGTTTCTTACTATTATGATTTCTGATTGTTCTGGGAAAGAATGAGTATTTGAATCTATCTCTCTTATTTTACCTTTGTGGTCTGATCTACCTAAGTAGTGTGGGGCCATTATAATTCCTTTAGTGTCATTTTAAACTCATTGGTTCTGAATCTTTCTCAAAGTCTTGCTTGTTCTCTTTGTTTCTCAAGTGGCTCCCAGCCTAAATCCCGTTAGAGACCTGTTACCCTTGTGTTCTTATTGTAACAATTTTAACACATCTGGCAGATTTTTTCTGAGCTTTATCTAATTCTTTTTGCCAGGTTAGTTTATTCCAAATGAGGTCTAACTAGAGCAAAATAACACCTTTTTTTAACTTTCTCATTACATTTCCCCACCCCCCATTTTGAAGCCGAGTTTCTTTAAAGCAGATCCGCATATTGTCCTGATATGTGCTTCCCATTGAAGGTATGGGGTTAGAACAACCCTCAAATATTTAACTTGTTTGCCTGTAGTTAGTACTGAAGCCTCGATTTCATAGTTTATGTCCTGTTCGCCTGTTCCTTTGTTCTAAAATTTTAAAACTGCACATTATGTCTGTATTAAGCATTAATTCCCAATTCTTGCACCAATCCGAGATTGTGTCTAAACCTCTAGAGAGTAGCTCGTGATCTAGTTGGCACCTTATTTCCCTGTATACCACTGCGTCGTCAGCAAATAACCTGAGATTGCTACTAATGCGTGCGCTTAGGTCATTAATGTATATTAAGAATAGAAGCGGCCCTAGGGGATGCCCGAAGTTACATCTCTGTCCATTGAGCACAACCCATCAATGACTACTATTTGTTTGCGATTTGACAAAGAAGTCTCCAATCCAATTAATGGTTTTCCCATTGATTCCATAGCATTTAAGTTGTGTAACAATTTATGGTATGGGACTTTATCAAAGGCTTTTTTGAAATCTAGGAATACTGCATCGACTTGTGCGTTGTTTTCTCCTGATCTAAGTATATCATGAATGAAAAGAACTAATTGTGTTTCACAAGATCTGCTCTTCCTAAATCCGTGCTGGATGTGGCTTAGTATTTTCCTACTATCAAGAAATGTAATAATGTTACTGAAAATCATATATTCTAATATTTTACAAGAGATCGATGTCAAAGAAATGGGTCGGTAATTAGTTGGCTTATCCCTATCGCTGCCTTTACAGATAGGAGATATATGGGCTAGCTTCCAGTTGCGAGGTACTGAACCATCTTATATCGATTTTAGGAAAACAATTTCTAAAAACGGGGCTATTTCCTTGGCTAATTCCTTTAATATTCTAGCAGGTATTTCTTCCAGACCAGGTGCTTTGTTTCCTTTGATACTATGGAGCAGATTTTCTATTCCCTTTTTGGTCAGTGTTGTATCGTTAATGTGTTCCCCAGGTGGGTGTGGAGGATTGTTTGGTGTGTTTGTGTCTTAATTGTAGATGCTCTGGAAAAACGTTTTTAAAATATTTGCTTTTTTCTTGCCGTCTGTTATAATTTCCCCATTTTCCGTCTTTAAAGAATGTACAGTTGGACGTTTACTCTGTATTTCTCTAACATAGGACCAGAATGACTTTGGATTTTCCTCAAGATATTCACTTTGCATTTTAGCTTTAAAAGAGCGTAGAGCTGTGCGCATGATACTTTTTGTTTTACTACAACATTTGAAGTTAGTGTATTGATAAAATGCTTGTGAAGTCTAATTTGAAACAATAATCAGTCCGGAAGTTGGTTTTGATAGCTGAAGATAGTACCTAACTTTACTATGCATACAGGGTATGAAATTAACGTATTTAGATAATAGTGCCTTTTCCTTTCTTTATATTACTTGATGGTGTGATGAAATTTTTAGCCTCATGGCCATAAAAATCACAAGACTCAAAAATCTTGCTGACTCAAAATTGTGATGCTTAACTTTTTCCTGATGTGCATAGAGTGAGAGTGCTCTTTAAATAATCTCTTAAATAGTGAGAAAGTGTCTGTAGAACTAGTGGAAGTGGCAAAACCTTATTGCAAGTAAATTTTCGTACATATTTCCGCAATAAAACCTGCTGTGTTATGCCTGACGAAGTGGTGTCAGTGGCTGAAATGTTAGGTGCCTGGAGTAGATTATGCCCTCCTTCACTTGTTGCCCTCTCTCTGTCTCTTGCTTGCCACTATTAAAAGGAGTCTGGAAGTGTTTGCCTAAGGTTGAATAAGTCATTTGACCTATGTGGGATTATTGTTTTTAAGTATTATTTACATTAAGTAGATTATCACTATGAAATAACTAAGATATTTGGATAAAATTTACTCTGTGTATTAATTGGTCCTTATGTACATAGTTTTGTCAATTACAGCTATTAATATTGATTTGTTCTGTCTCAGGAAGCTGTAGGTTGATGCATGTTAATGTCATGATAAACATGTAAAAGTAACGGACAACGCTGACATTGATATAGAAAGACATTTGACATGCACTTCCCCACAAACCTGTTCTAAATTACAGTCAGACATAAATATGGGCATCATTCAAAATAAAAATAATCTGTCCATCCTTGTAAAAAATTGCAGAAGCCTCAAAAATAAAACGGGATCTCGAGCACATTATCTATTGTCATTCCACTGATATAGTATTTGGCACAAAGAGTTGGCTGTTTAAAGATATAAACGACCAAGAAATTTTCCCAATAGATTTCACAATTTACCGACACAATAGAGATGCAAGTTTCCTATAAAATATGTTAAAGCAAATTGCAATCCCAGGTGGTACAATAAAGGCATTAGAGAAGCCCTTCGAAAGCGGAGAATGTTACACTCTAAGGAAAGGAAAGCAGGTGTGAACACATCATCCTCGGAAAATAAACAGTTATTGGACAAGTATAGTATCTCTATAATTGAGACCAAAACACAATAATGTAGCCCCTTACAAGACTTTAAACGTAAAGTGAGTATTTGGACACTGACCCCAAAGCTTTCTGGTCATATGTTAGGGAAGTAAAAGATGGTTAGCAAACTAGTGGAATCAGATTGCATTACTAAATTTTGTTCAAAATGGGGATTGTCATTAAACCCTAATAAATGCTTGGTGGTAAATTTCTATAAAAGATCAATGGTATTTTTTTACAAATTAGCTGGAGTTGCCTTAGAAGTAGTTGATACAGTGAAATACCTAGGTGTTACATTCACTGAAGACTTAACTTAGGGGACCTACGTACATAAAGTCTGCGGGGAAGCATGTAAAAAATTGGGATTTATTAGACGTATTGTTGGCAGAAGTGACTCCAGGGCTTCTTTTTTCCATGGACAATACAGGATGGCAGCTGTAGGGTTATAAATAGCAAAAATTCCACTTGCCACCCTCAGTGTCCAGGGAATAATTAGCTCTACACAATTGCATTCAATTTCATTAACTTCGTGTGTTTTGTTGTCAAAACCCTTTCTTTCCAAATGACCGCATTAGAATGCCTTTAAATAATGTATTGCTCTTTACAGTATTGCTTGCTCTACCTTTTCTGTTTTTAAGTTTCCCCTTCCACCCCTCATCTCTCTCTGTGGGGGGACCCTCTCGCTACCTGCAGTGTTGGGTCACATTCCGTACCTGTGTCCTTGAGGAGTAGACCTTTGGATGTTGCATGTCCATGTGGTGGTGGAATTTCACTTTCCTACTTTTCAAATTCTGACTTGCATGTTATTGGATGAATTTCTTACTGCATCTTAGGGTGTAATTATTTGTTACATGGTAGTATGTGTGTTTGCATGCGTGTAGAATGAGAGGATTTTTGCATGAATGTATACGCCACTGTTGGTATAATTTTACATGTGGTTTTGTTCCTTTTTGCAGGTGGTAACCTAACACCCCCCACCAGGCATCCTTGGGGGGTTAATGTAGATGTAGTATGGAGAAATTTGAGGGTTGCAGTATAGTTAGGTTCCTTTGTTTGAAAGGTTATAACGCCCGTCAAATCCATAATGAAATGATGACTGTTTATGGATATGACAACCTGTCACATGACAAAGTTGTAAGGGGGAAAAGGAACTTTCAATCTGGCCACATGTCTCCCAAAGACAATCCAATAAATGGACGACTATCGCTCACAGATGATGTTGCCACAGTGAAGAAAGTGGAGAACTTGATCCTGTTAGACCAAAGAAGAAGCAGCCATCCAAATGATCATGAATGAGAAAATTTTTCCCTGTCTTAACTATTCTCCTGATCTTGCCCCAATCAACTTTTTCTTATTCCCAGAATTCAAAAAACCACTGTGGGGTTTAAAATTAGACAACACAAACGATATCGTTGCAGAGGTAGAACCAGAGTTTTTGATGCAATCTGCTGAGTTCTTGAATGATGCTCTTCGAAACCTCAAGATACACTTAAAGAAATATACTATGTAGAGAAGTCAAGTTAAGAAAGTTGCCTCTCTTAGTTTTTTTTAAATGGATTTTTCACACAGCAGTATCCAAGGTTTGAACCTGGAGAATTCATGTAGCTGCCGCTAAAGTGTTGACTTTTTAAATAATTTAAATCCCATTGCTTAGCGTACGAGAATGTGTCATCATATATTTTCTCTACTTGCTTGCTTTAACAGTCATTGAAATTGTGTACCAATTAGGTAAGATTTGCTGTAATGGTGTTCTGGATGCATGTAAAATCCCCCCACACTACGTAGGTAGATCAGACCACAAATATAAAATAAGGGAGATAGATTCCAATACAGATAGATTCAAATACTTATTCTTTCCCAGAACAATTGGAAATCATAATAGTAAGAAACTGAAGTCCCTTTAGAAATATTAAAAGCATTTAATTTACAAGTCGGAATAAAATGAAAAATCGCAAAGATATTATGTTTATATGTAGGTATGTTTGTTGGTAGTTTGTGTGTTTACATGTTTGTGGGATGAAAGGGTTCTTGCATGAATGTATGTTGTGAATGAATGAATGTTTGGTTTGTGGACTATAAATTTGTGGCTTCTGCATGCGGTTTTTCTCTTTTTAAATTACGGGTGGTTCCCTAACCATCCCCCCCCCTCCCCGCCCCACGCCCTTGCGGTGGCTTGCGGGGTATCGAGTAGATATAGATGTGAAAATGTGCATTCAAGGTTACATGCCAATTCAAAGAAGACTAAACACCATAATGTGACTACGAACCCAAGTAATTTTGGCTGTTGACAAGCTGGTATTTCCAGTGGGCAAAGTTGACCCATACAGAAGCAGTCATTGTGGACATGGGATTGTGGCATAGATGTAGTGAAAAAATGTATACCCTGCCAGAGAGATTATGATGAAAAGTATCTGAAGTTTAACTTACTAGTACAAACAGTGTGTCACAAAATATTAGTAGACATTAGCACTTGAAGGCACGTCGTATAAATGATATCCAAACATTTTTTGCTTTCCTAAAATTTTTCCTAAAAATAAGATATAATATTTTTCCTTGGTAGGTGTGGCTTTCCCTATACTCTTTACATTTTCATTTCCTCATATATATTTTCTCTTTCCCCTCATGTATTTCTAAATGTGTATCCTAAATATTCTCCCCACAACTAAAACTCACCCTCGTGATAGCCTCTTCTTGAACCTTGTGAAACGCTTCTTCCTTAGCCTTCTCCTCTGGCGCAAAAGTGAAATGGTTTATCCTACTCATTTTACAAAGATATTATCCTATTCATAAAATACTGATTTCAGCGATCCTTATGCCCTTCCAGATATTGCCAAGTCATGTGCCAAACACTGTGAAGTATTGCAGAAAGGTTCATCTCCCAATAATTCAGCAAGCATTGAAGAGTTTTCAGAGGAATCGATTTTAAACGGAGTGCACTACATTGCGGTGAATGACCATGTGGAACTCATGGCAACAGTGTCACTGCTTGAAAACTTCATTGAAAGCAATGAAAAGGTTAGCTAGAACAGTTATCACAGTTGTATTCAGTGACATGAAAATAGGTTTTATAAGTTTCCATGTAATTTGTTCACTGTAAAAGAAATTCACAACTAGTGTTTGTTTATGTCAATTTGTTCAATTCCATTTCACCATGGGAATTCTTTTTATGTTTAGATTAAGATTTTAACCTGAGTTAATACTGTTCTTGCATGCGTTCATGTGTAATAACTAGCATACTCATGTGTAGTCATATGCAGTTTTTTCCAAAAATTAAAGTTAATTATAATGCAGTCAATTTCATTTCTTAAGTTCTCATATGAAAATGGAATTTTTGATATAGCAATTCCAATGTAGCTTACATCAGGAGAACTTAAAGGATATTAGAGGAGTGGTAGATTTTTAGGATATACTACCTTGAACAAAAGGTTCCCGGAATAACCACCGTGTGGCGCTCCCATCGTTCCGATTTGAGTTCTGTTTTTTTTTGTTAAATTGGTACATCTGTTGTTGATATTCCCTTTAAATCTTAGTGTCATAACTTGAAATTTGCAAAAGTTACGTAGCCAAGAGTACATCTATCTCTGTGTGTGTTGGCGATTTTTTACAATTGCAGAAATGGATTTAAATTTGCAACAACGAACTTGTATTAAATTTTGCGTAAAAAACGGATTTAGTGGCGCACGGACGTTGGAAATGTTGGAAAAGTGTTTCGGCAACGATTCTCTAAAAAAAACGGTCGTTTACCAGTAGCACGAGCGGTTCAGAAGTGGTCGTGAGTCAATCGAAGATGATGAACGCAGTGGCAGACCATCGACATCGAAAGTCGGTGAAAAAATTGATAAAGTAAAAGAAATGTTGGTCAATAACCGCAAATTAACCATCAGAGAAATAGCGGAGGACTTGAACATTGCCTATGGATCCGCCCAAGACATTGTGGTTAATGATTTGGGTTTCCGTCGTGTAGCAGCAAAGTTGGTGCCAAAAGACCTCAATTTCATGCAAAAAAGAGACCGTGTTGACGTCGCAAAAGACATGATTTGCGAGGCTGAATCCGATCCCACATTCATCAAAAGGATCATTACTGGAGACGAGACGTGGGTTTATGAGTACGACACGCAATCCAGACATCAGGCAAGTGAATGGCTTTCACCAAATGAGCCGAGACCAAAAAAACCACGTCGTTTTCAGTCAAAAAAGAAGGCAATGCTGACGGTTTTCATGGATTACAACGGTGTAGTGCATCATGAATTTTTGCCAGAAGGCCAGACAGTAAACAAAGAGTATTATTTGGGCGTTATGAGACGTTTGCGTGAAGCAATTCGCCGAAAGAGACCAGAAATCGTCGCACAGTGCGTCGAGACCGTCGCACAGTGCTATCATTATTCGTAATTTTTTGACGAAAAATGCAAGAAATACCATCCAACAGCCACCGAATTCACCTGATTTGGCTCCCTGTGAGTTCTTTCTGTTCAATCGAGTTAAAAAACCATTACGGGGAACGCGTTTTAGCAGCCGAGAGGAAGTAATGGAAAAATCGCAGGAAGCACTGATGGACATACCGAAAACCGAATATAAAAAATGTTTCGAGGATTGGATCAAGCGCTGGCATAAGTGTGTTGCAGTCGATGGGGATTACTTTGAAGGGGACAATATAGATTTAGATGAATAAACTTGTATTTTTAATTTTCTGAATAAATTCCGGGAACTTTTTGATCAAGGTAGTATAGAGTTTATCAGAGATGAAGAGGGACCTGATGTAGTTTAGGTTGCTGGATTGGGTTTTGTTTGGAGTTACAAAATATTTATTTGATAGTTGTGTCCATCCAAAAACCTACCTTAACCGGTAGATTACCTAATTAATTAATAGAGTTTATATGAGGGTTGCTATTTATGTTGTTTTGGCCAAATAGCTAGTTCTTTCAGCCAATCTGTGAGAGCTTGCATTGCCATGATGAAGAATGATCCTTCACTATCGCTTCTTTTTCTGTATTCCACCAAGCACTTATGGCAAAAAAATGCTCGTGTACCATTTTCAATTGACGGTTCTATGTTGCTCCAATGGCATGGTTGCCACATGTCCAGTTATTCTGAAGAAACAGGCGATCATTTGCTCTGATGTGCTTCGTGCACAAATCACTTTTGTCAGATTTGCCTCATCTTGGAAGACTCATGCAGTGGATTGCTGTTTTATTTCAGGCTCATATGCGTAGGTCTAAGATTCATCACCTGTGTATGTTATACACAGCTTTTGATGCACCGGGATTATATTTCTTGAGTATTTCTTTGCACCAATTGATACGAGCATCATTTTGAGCTTTTGTAAAGTTATGCTAGATCGAACACCAACATTTTTTTTTCACAGCTGAATGTTCATGCAACAACTTGTTGATGCTCACCATACTAATCCCCAAGGATGCCTCAATCTCACAATAAGGCACATGATGATCTTCCTTCACTAGTTCTTGCACAGCATCAATGTTTTCTGGCAAAACAACTGATTTTAGACGACCTTTGCGACTTTCATCACCAACCGAACAGTGGCCAAGATGGAGTTTGTTATACCAGCGTTTCAAAGTAACAAAGGATGGGGCTTCATCACCAAAAGTGGAAGTAAGTTGATCGATGCACTTCTGTCTTGATAATCCTTGTTGAAAATCATAAAAAATCATCGCATGAAAGTGTTCATGAGTTGACTCCATTTTTTCTCTGTGACCTATTTTTCAAGTCACTGTAAGCAGCACAAGTTAGGATCAAACAAAAAATGTTCTCAAGAAAGTTAGCGTTAAAAGGGTCAAACTTTCAGATGGAAAGTCGGATGGCGTCTAAAGCACTTAGTGTTGTCTAGGCTCAAAATATAAATAGCAACCCCTGTATCAGGATTTCAACTTAAAATTTGAATAGTAAATGTTGGTAAGGTTTAAAATTTCAGTAATTGAGAATATCACTCCAAGTGAATTTTTTAGTTATTGTACACAAAAAAGCATAATTTTTTGGTTTTACAGGTAAAACTTGTTGTCATTGATAGCTTGGCTTTTGTTTTCCGCTATGGTGCCACGTCTTTCAAAGACAGAACAAGACTTCTATATCGGATCATGTCAGATTTGCAGAACCTGGCTTTGAAATTCAACGTTGCTGTATGTACTACTTATGAGTTATAATTTTTCCCAATATTTTTCTTTCTATTCTTCTAATTTTTTGTGAGTGAAAAGTGAATAGTATTCCATTTACGCATCACTCATTGTATATTAGAATTCTTGGAAGTAGTAATCTTTGCTTGGTGGACTTTCAAGCTTTATACATAAAAATATATATATATGTTGCGGTAGTCCAGGGGGTAGAACGTTGGACTACTGACCGGAGGGTCCCGGGTTCGATTCCCGGGCGAGGCACTTTGGGCACCTCCAACTCCACTCAGATCTTCCTGGGAAATCATAACTGGCACAGGGAAAGGAACTGGCCCCCCTACCCTTATGTGTGAATTTCACAAGCCGTCGGGCTTAGTACTGGGTGAGCTCTACCATCACCTACCCAATTGACCTTAGGATATTTTATATATATAAACCATAAACACAGTAATCAACCCGAAGGTCGGTTTAGTAGGTGATGGTAGAGCTCACCCATGTACCAAGCCCGACGGCGTGTGAATATTCATACATCAGGGTAGGGGGGCCAATTCCTTTCCCTGTGCCGGTTATGGTTTCCCAGGATGATCTGGTACCTGAAAAATCAACTAGCTTGGGTGGAGCTGCAGGTGTCCAGAGTGTCTTGCCCGGGAATCGAACCCGGGACCCTCCGGTCAGCAGTCCAACGCTCTACCCGCTAGACCACAACGACCCGCCTATATATATATATATATATATGTATGTATGTAGGCGGGTCGTGGTGGTCTAGCGGGTAGAGCGTTGGACTGCTGACCGGAGGGTCCCGGGTTCGATTCCCGGGCAAGGCACTTTGGGCACCTGCAGCTCCACCCAAGCTAGTTGATTTTTCGGGTACAAGATATTCCTGGGAAACCATAACCGGCACAGGGAAAGGAACTGGCCCCCCTACCCTGATGTGTGAATATTCACACGCCGTCGGGCTTGGTACATGGGTGAGCTCTACCATCACCTACTAAACCGACCTTCGGGTTGATTACTGTGTTTTTTATATATATATATATATATATATATATATAATATTATATATATATATATTCATTCACACATAGAAAGGAAAGGGGATAGGAAAACACATAAAAGACGAACAACTTTGTCCGTCTTTTATGTGATTTCCTATCCCATTCCTTATATATATGTATATATATATATATATATATATATATATATATATATATATATATATATATATATATATATATATATATATATATATACACACACACACACACACACACACACACACACACACACACACACACATGAACATTTTTAAAAAAGATATAGATGTACGTTAAAGTGTGTAATAAAAATATAATGCATTATAATGGCATGCATAATGAAAAAACATGTCAGGTAATCCCTCAAATTTAGTAATGAATTCTTATAAAATTGTGTGATATGCACCTCAATAATTTTTTCCAATAAATTAACGTAGTAGTTCAATAAATTTGGAGCATTCATTAAACTAATATTAATAATTAAGTTAATTTTAAAAAAATGCTTCATTATGACCCAGCATTTGAATTCAGCTATCCACAAGATTTTGGGACAAGTTTTACTTTTTAAGGTTTTGTCAAGGGCTAGAAACAAAGTTGCAGCCTAAAAATCTTTCCTTGAAATTTCTAAAATTGATTACATTAATGAAATTTTGCATTTTGAGAATGTCAAAATGATTAGGTGTTTGTTTCATTTTTATTTCAAACTGGAGATGAACTTGTGATGCAGGAATCAATCTCAAACTATTCCTTGGTATTTTTGTAGTAGTATTCTGCTATGCATGTGAATGTTAGTATTAGCGTACAAAGTTTTCTCAATTTTAATTGTATATTTCTAATGTTGTGATTTTGCTAGGTGGTTGTCACAAATCAGCTGACAACCTCCCTAGAAGTTTCTCCTGAAGGTGGGAGTGTCTCCAAGAGCTCCTTGATTCCTTCTCTTGGGGAAAGCTTTGCACATTTGGTTGGGTTGCGTCTGATATTGGGCCCTCCTCCAACATCTGCATCCTGCTCCCCCAATGGAAGTTTGCCTCTTATGCTTCTAGTGGCCAAGAGTTGTGAACTGCCATCCGCATCTGCACTTTTTGAAGTAAGTCTGTCCAATATCTTATTGTACCACATTAGGTGGACAAAAGGACTATGTTGTATCAATATTGCTCCAATAAAGACATTTTATTATTATTATCAGAGTCAGAATGGTGGTGTTGATATACTTTACTCCTGTCTAATTTGTGGATGGAGTTTCTTTTAATATAGGGAGCATGTTTTTAAGGTTTAGATTCATGTACAAAGTCAAGCTTAAGCCTAGTCTTGACATATTTTAGCTACTTTTTCTGAGTTTGGGCTGGTATATTCAATGCAATGACAACAACTGTCTTCCTCTGGAGTAAGGGTGTACAGGGTCTGTCCCAAAAATAAATAAAATAAATCCGGGAAAAAATGTATTGTAGATTAAAGTACATATTACTAAAAAATTCTTCAAAATAGCCTCATTGTGTATTGACACATCGATGCCAGCACCTCTTAAATTGCAATACACCTCCTGGAAGGCATCAATGGGAGCCTTGTTCAGGAACCGCATCACTGTCTCTTTGACATTATCCAGTGTTCCAAAATGGTTGCCTTGGAAGCTCCTTTTAATTCTTGGGGTCAAAAAGAAGTATGGTGATGGTGCATCAGGGCTGAGGGGTGACTGGGCCAGCATTGCCACCTTGTGCTTGGCTAGCTACTCAGGGCTATTAGGAAGCTTGTTTGGGATGGCACATTGCCATGTTACAGCCTATAGAGGGTAAAGATCTCCTTCCTGATGTGTGGCATAATTCTTTGTGGATAACACTTTTTGAGTAGAAAAAGAATGCTTATTTTTGGGACAGATCCTGCAAAATGGGCTAAATGCAAATTTTCTTTGTTTTATAGCTAGTTTTTGTTCAATTAATTTTTTATCACAGCTATGGGTTGACATTTTTTATCATGTTTGTCTGCTCATAGGGTGGATACATTTGGTATTCCATTTGTATTTGACCTCATACAGATAAATCTTACCTGGTGACAATTATCTTTCATATTTATAGCCTTACTCTGCATGCCTTTGTGTTAAAATGTTTTTATAAAACTGTTTGCTTGATATGCAGGTGGAAGAAGGAGGGATTCGTGATGTTGCATAAGTTTGAGTCTTCATGTGAACCATAGAATAAGTAGAATGTGGGCATCATCAAGTTCATGGATGGAAATGGACTAGATATAAACCTTGAAAATATCCAGCATTTTTGAAAACACATACCTACAAAAATGTGGTGATATAAATTTATAAAGTTGATGTTGTGACATGGATATTTTTGTTACTGAATCTTTTGATGTCTTTCAAGGTATGTTCCTTACATATTATAATTTTTTATACAAAAATGAATATTTTATATATTATGTATTACTGTTTGGAATGCATAATAAAAGAAAGTTATTTTGTTTTACTATTGTTTCAAGAATTTTATTATTGTCAATTTATTGATAGTCAACATTGACTATGTGTTGTTTAAAATGGTGGCCTCAAAATGCTGACCAGTGATCTTATATGCTCTTTAATATGTATAAAGTGAATTAAAAATTGAATCATCTTTCCTTCTCATCAAATATAACTTTGATATGGTGGAAGGACTCGCTCATTCTTATGATTGTACTTGTGGGAACAATAGCAATTTCTCCTCTGCAGGATTACCCATTCCAAGCCAAACAAACAATTTGAAATTCTAGAATGATTTTGGGTCCAGTGAAAGTTTTGCCTGTGGAATGTTTGCTAAAATTTTGCTACTAATAGATGATTACTTAAAATGTGTATCCTCTACACTTTGAAGTACATATGACTTTACTGCATGGGCAATTTTAAATGTTCTCAGAATGGAATAGAAATAATCAGCTTACCTCAGTTATTTTTTATGAAATATAAACTTTTTTATTTTCCAATGTTGTCTCCTTGTACACTAATGAACTTCGTTCAGCAATGTTCCAATGTCTTGACCCCATCTCGACAATCAGATACCCACAGGCCTGCAAAATACCATAATGAAAAGAGAAACTTTATAATTCCACATAGATTTATTAGACGGATGACCTAGGTTTCGACGTGTCACGTCATCATCAGGTACTTTTTGCAAAGAAGACTCTCTTTTTGCAAAGAAGAAGGTCTTCTTTGCAAAAATTACCTGATGATGACGTGCCACGTCGAAACCTAGGTCGTCCGTCTAATAAATCTATGTGGAATTATAAAGTTTCTCTTTTCATTATGTTAAGTCGATTCCATGAAGTCACGCCCGAGACAACGAATTACTGCAAAATACCCATCTACTTTGGCTGTTGATTCTTTTTTTAAAGAGAATTTCTATCCACCAAGGAAAATGTTGAGTTTGGGGAGGTGATGGAAATCTAATGGAGCCAAATCAGGTGAATAAGGTGGGTGTAGCAAAAATTTGTATCTTAGTTCATGTATTTTTGCCTTGGCAATGACACTTAGGTGTTAGCATGCATTGTCTTTATGAAAGATGTCTTTCTTCCTTGCCAAACCTGGCCTTTTTTTCATGAATCTTTTTCTGTAGTTGTTCCAGGAGGTTGACATAGTATTATCTAGTAATTGTTTGACCTATGGGAAGATAATCTATCAGCAGAATCCCCTTCACATCCCAGAAAACTGAAGCTATCACCTTTCCAACTGACCAAATTGCTTTCTTTGATGGTGGTGAGTCAACATGCTTTCACTACTTAGACTGCTGTTTTGTCTGGGGTATAGTAGTGGACCCAAGTTTCATCTGTGGTCACAAACTGGCCCAGAAAATCTTGTTGGTTGCTATATACAATGTATTCAGGCTTAACTTTGTGGAAATCAATTGTCACTGAAGTACAAAAAAACAAAACAATCTATCTTTCTGCCAAATTTTTTTTAGGTATAACTATGTAGTTTCAATGCATCAGTGACATAACTGTGGATGTCACCGCTGTGTTAAAACTAGTCATACTATATAAAAAATTTGGTGGAAAGATACATTGTTTATTTTTTGTACTTCAGTATTGTTGGTTGCTCTTAAAATTAGTCAAACATTTTTTGGAAATTTCCATTCTAATGCATTAGTGATCCTGCATCAAGAGTCCTGACACCCATCTAGCAGATATTTTTCTCATATCCAATTCCACTGTTAAAATGTGATATGCCCATTTGGATGACATCCCTACAGCTTCAGCAATTTCTAGCACTTTCAGTCGGTGATTCTCCATAACCATTTTATGCACTTTTGCAATAATTTCTGGGCTTTAGGAACATTTTACCAACCACTATGTGGATCATCATTTAAGCTGTCTCGAGATAACATAAACTTGTTTTTCCACTTTGCAGCAGTTGAGTATGAAGTAGCAGAGTCCCCAAGGGTGTTCTGAAAGTCCACATGAATTTCCTCTGCTTTCATACCTTTCTTTATGCAGTATTTAACTGCTTATGGACTCTCAATTTTTTTCATCTTCTCCAGCCACTAAATGGGAACAGCAACAGAGAGGCATCTGCACCACAGATCTCTTCCCAGAGCACTGATGTATTATGTATTTTCTCATAAAGGTTTACCTATTACTACTTGGGAAACTTGTTTTGCTAGTACTGACATCTGATGCTGGTTTCAAGGACATTTCAAACTACCCTCATAATTCGATATAGGCCGAGTATGGAAAGGAGAAGTCAATATTTGATCATTTTGAAATTAGAAATACCATCAAATCCTAAACTAAGTCACAGTGCCTAACCTGATCTGAGAACAAAAGTATTTAATGCACTAAATTACCTCTATTCATGTACACCAGATAATACCTGTCAAATCCATAACTAAAGGATGCCAGAGGTGTGTTAGCAATGCTTCAATGGTAGAGCATAGTGGATATGGGGTATTAATCATGGCAGATAGGGGTTTTAAAAATATTGACAGATGCAAACCAGTTAGACCTCTAAGATTTGTCTCCAGTGATTGAGTTAGCTGTCAACAGTTCAGAGAGACCAAGGAAATGGCTAGGCTAAGTACATAAAAGGAGTTTATTCTCAGTAGGTAGGGATATTCAAATATCTATGGCCTTTTGTCTGTCTTTATCACAATGTTATCTGGAAAACTGATGACACTGCTGTTATAGCACATAACATGAATGGTCAAGTTAAGATTATTTAATACTATCACAAGAAATGAATATATATCAAAGTAATGAAAGTGCTTTTGCTGTACATATCTATCTACATAACATTGATGTTTTACTTGCAGTGCATATATGGATGGCTTTGATTTGACTGCTGACCAGAGGGCTCTGGTTCGATTCCAGGTGATACCTCTAAGCACCCTCGGCTTTACTCAAGCTGCATGATTTTTAGGGCACCAGATCTTCAAAGTGCCTATCATTAATGATGCAAATGATCTTGGCTGTTTGTCGCATCCCATAATTATTACTACTACAAACTGGGTCCCCTACACTGATATGTGAGTTTCACATGCTGTTGGGCTACTAGATGAGCCCTATCCTCACCTATTGAACCAAACATCGGGTTGATATCTGTGGTTTTGGTAAATTTTTGTTAGAAGTTTCATTATTTCTACCACTTCTATAATGAGTCTTGGGAAATAGCATTTTTCTCTAGCCAGAACTTTAGTTGTTGAACTCAATTCTGTCTCCTGGTTTCGACCACGCATTTTCGGCGATTGCCGAGAGTCTGAGCTATTTCTAATCTGTGGCCCTTCATTGCTCCTTAATCACACATCTATACTATAAAACATAAATGTTGCTTATAGAAAAATGCAATTTCTCGAGACTCATGAGAGAAGCAGATAAGTAGTGAAAAATCCCAATAATTTCAACCGTGAGGACGGCGCCATCCTGACTTCGACGTGAAAAAGAGTAATTTCACCCTATCTCCAAGAAACAGCCAATCAGAGCGCTGGGCCTGCCTGCATCTCCTATGTATATTGGCCAAGTTTCAACGAACATCGCTTTGATCTGAAAACGCTTCCAGGACTCGGGGCGAAGCTTTGCTCAACAAGCCAACCTGCGCGGCGGTGATTCTCAGAAGCAGTACGGAATCTTCATCAGATAGATTAATTTTATGTATGAATTGTTTTACTAATAGTTTGGACCTTTTCCCTAAATGATCGTGAGTATGCAACCCATCTTACATTTTCGTAATGCGTGAATGCATAGTAATTAGGATAGAATCATGAACAACTTAAAAATCTTTTTGAGGTGGGTGATTTTCTGTGAAATAAAATTGCGATATTATTTCTGCAAAACTAAAATACTCTGGCATTAATCTCTCAGGACGTTTGTGTAAGCTTTGGGAGGGAATGAATGCCAAAAGAGATATGACACTCAATGAAACTTTTTAATTTGCAATCTTCTCATTCAATTTATACTACCCATTTTTTGGTAGATTTCTTTTTCATTTATTTTTAACTTCTGTCTGATTTCATGCTGTCCAAAAAGTCTTCTCTCTTCCTTCCTCGATCCCACTTACGCAGTTTTCTCCCTTATGTCATGGCCTTGAATGTACCACTATGCTTCAGTATTTCTACCATCAGCTTTTTCTTATTTCCTCCCAGTACATTCCTCTCTTTTCCCACCCTATTCAAAAGCTCTGTATTTTAGCATTCTCCTCTGTCTAAATGATTTTCTTCATTCTCCACCAAAACCACAGCTCAGAGGCCTCAAATCTAGCCTCATCCTCTTTCCTCAAAGACCAGGTCTCAATTTATTAAAGTGCTGAGTTCCATGTCTTTACAAATCACATCTTCATTAAGTGTACCCATCATCAATCTTATTCTTCTTACAAATACCTCTTGAGTCCATGCAATTCTTCTCCTGCTGTCCCTACTGTTTTGCTCCTTTTCATCTGAAAATACTTCCTAAATATATGAACTGCTCTAGTTTATTCCTTCATATTTAAATATCTAACTTAAGACTTCCTACCTCGTGAATATCTCATTGCTCTAAATTTCTTGTAGCTAATCCCATTCCTCTTCTATTCTCCCTGTAAAGAACTTAATTTAATCATTACACTGCCCATCTTTATTCCCAGTTCAAGAACTACTCATGCTACATGGTAAAAAATTGAAACACTGTAGACTTCCACATATAGAAATTATTAAACGACCCGGGTTTCATCGCTGAGCGACATCATCAGGTCCTGATGATGTCGCTCAGCGATGAAACCCGGGTCGTTTAATAATTTCTATTTGTGGAAGTCTACAGTGTTTCAATTTTTTACCATGAAGCAATTCCACAAAGTTACGCCTGAAACCATTACTTTTACTCATGCTAGTTTTTCTTACTCCCCTTCCAATCACTTCTCATACTGATACTCTTTTTGTTACCCTCCTCTGGTTCTTGTAAACTTTTATCATGAGTCTCCTATCTCTCCAGTCTCCTCATTTACTCCAAAATAACTCTTATTGATTTTGCCCCCTCTATACTGTCAAATGCCCTCTTAAAATTCATGAAGAGCATAAAAACATCCTAGTTATATTTGATATTCCTTTCTAGTGATGTCTATATCACTGCATTGGCATCAAGCACTTCTCTCCCCTTTCTGAAGCCAAAATGATCTTTACTTAGGTATTTTTTAGCACTATTTTGTAATTTTCAATTGATGATACTTATAACTACCTTTTCTACATGTGAAATAAAACTTTTCATTCTCACTTACAGCTGCTTTACACTCCTCAGGATAGGTTTCAATATTGATCAAAGTAAATCTTCTGGCCATATTTCTTTCTCATAAATACTGCATAAAGAATCCCTTTCTTTCATGTTTCCTGACTCTTTGAGTAATTCCACACAGATATTATCTTTACACACTGTCTTGTATGACTTCATATCCCTTAGCATTTTTTCATCTTGATATTAGTATTCCTCGACCCAGGCTATCCTCATCACTCTTATATTCCCTTTCTATTTCTGAACTGGCTGGTTTAATATCTTTACCATAAAACCAATATTCTTTTCACCATCCTTGAATCTCTTTAGGTTCTATTAACAATGCTTCTGACTTGAAAAAAGTATTTAAGATGACGACTGTGATGGTGATGCCAAAAAAAGTATTTAAGATATTGGCTGTTGATAATATTTGTGATATTTGCTCCAAGACTGATGGAAGCCAGATATCTTTGGAATGCGATTTTGGCTTTGTCATTTTTCCATCATGGATATATTGGCTTAACAAAATCAGTGGCATATACCACATAGCTCACCTTAATTCTATCGATGTGAAAAGTGTTTCTTTGACCCATGTGACACCATTAAAAAAATGGAGCGTAAACAAAGCAAATTTCTTCAGATAATGAAAGATCTACAGAACAAATTATTGAACTGTCTTGATATAATAAATAGTCTAAGGGAAAGCTGTGCTAAAAATGTGCCCTGTGAAACCTTGAGTGTAAGACCGGGTGATGTGAAAACATTGATCACTAGTGTATTCAATGGAAAGTGAAAGATCGCAACCTCCATAGAAAAATCTCAAGGAGAAAAAGTGCATGCTTTAATTATGTATGTGCCACAACTGATGATTGTGATAACAATTAAGATGAGCATGTTCCCAAAGAACTGCTACTTTATTTGTCAGTAGCTTGCAAAGAAAAATTTTAACCACCATCCAAGGAATCATGAACCACTATGCGCTATACGAGAAAACAGGTAGAGGGATACACCACAATTACATAATAGTGGAGACACAGGTTGAAGCCAATAGTTGGGATATCAAACTCCGACAATTCTTTGGCCAGGCTGCCAAGAATGGTTCCTTAACACGCTTAGCGATTTAAAGAAGACATGGCAATAAAGCTGTCAAAAGTATATTTCAAGCAAAATACCTGGCAAGTACTTTGAGATGAATTGAGTACAGCTGAAGCTATCTAAAGGCACCTACTTCTCCTTTTGCATGTCTGTGTGCAAAGACTTAAAAGAATTAGTGAAAAGGATGTGCATGTCAATAGGTATTTTTTTCTGAAAGCTCATCTGACCTTCTCGGAGGGTTAGACAAATATAGGCAGCTGTTTAAACTTATGCAAGTTAATATTTAGTGCTTAAGGAATAAAATAAACCTGCTGGAAGTGACTATCAATGAGTGTGAACCAGACATTTTGTGTATTACTGAGAATTGGTTAAAAACCGAAGAATTAAGGGTTATCCCACTTTAGCTTTATTCTTTAGTGTCCTCATTTTGCTGTACTACGTATAAAAATGGTGGTGCGGCCATATTTGTGCACAGTAGAGTAAAGGGTACTATTGAATCCATTGATGTGCTAGTGAAGGAAAAAACCTTTGAGTGTGCAGTGTGCTTCTATGAAACACCAGTTAGGTTGCTCATGCTCATTTACCTTTGTCGCTCAACAAATGGAGATTTTCGTGAATTTATCAAAAAACAGAACCACCTCATTTGCTCCTTATATGCAAACAACTGAATATTTGTGGTGAATAGTGACCTCAATTGTAATCTCTTTGTAGACTCCCCTCACAGATCTGAATTACTGAATTTTTTTCAACACTTATATGTTATGAAATGATAATAATCCTACCAGAGTCACATCCTCATCGGCCACCCTAATATGAAACTAAACTAGCCTTTATAACATGGTGCTGGAGGAAAATACTGAAGATTAAATGGACAGACTAAGTAGGGAACAAATACATAGAAGAGAAAAGAACAAAACAGAGAACTATGGCAAATGAAAAGAAGATGGATTTGACTTCCCTTGAAGCACTATGGATCAGTAGGAAACAAATTAGAAGGGAAAATTGAAGGGAAGGTCCCTCATTGGAAGACCAAGAGACAATGCCGTAGGAAAAATTATGAAGAACTCAAAAAGCTATAAAGCGAATAACACATCAAATTTTCCCTATATGCATGTTAAATTTTCTCAGAGAAGATGGTAATTATAAAGACCATATTAGGCAAGCTAGAAAGAAAAAGCCTAAGCTAAATATTAAAATAGGCGGGGAAAAAATAGAGCAGGTAGAACAGTTTACATATCTCGGAAGTGTTTTGGACCAATATGGTCAAAGTGGTAGGGACGTAAGGAGAAGAATTGCACTAGGCAAGGAGGCTTTCTCAAGGAGAAGGGAGTTGATGACGGGGACGTTGAGTAGGGAGGTTGAGACAAGATTCGTAAAGACTCTGATATGGAGTGTAGCTATGTACAGCGCGGAAACGTGGTCACTGAAGCAGGAGGATAGACGTAGATTGGAGGCTTTTAAAATGTGGGTGTGGAGAAGAATGGAGAAGGTGAAATGGACCGGAAGGAAAACAAATGAGGAAGTACTAGAAATGGTGGGTGAGGAGAGGGGTTTGTTGAGAGAAATCTTATGGAGGCAGGAAAAATAGATGAAAGGCGTATTGAGCGGCAGTGGGATATCGGAGAAGGTAATAGAGGGGAGAATTTTGGGCAAGCGAGAAAGGGCAGGAACAGGATAGGGATGTTGGAAGGGATGAAGGGAGGAAAGAAGTACACAGAGATGAAGAGGGACCTGATGTAGATTAGGTTGCTGGATTGGAGTTACAAGATGTTTATTTGATAGTTGTGGCCATTCAAAAACCTACCTTAACCTGTAGATTACCTAATAAAATAATTAGGCAAGCGCATAAGGCGGCACTGGATTATTGTTGACATTGTCAATTGATGACGTCGATATCTATGGCAACTTGTGTCCAACAAGAAACAGTTTGTTTACATTCCTGAAAATTCGTGATAGATTTAGAACTTTTAACAAGGAAGAGGAAATGGCAGCAGTTAAGTCATCAAACTTTATATTCGGTTCAACTCCGATAGACGCAGTTCTTTCCACGAAATTCGTTGGGTAAATTCCATTTTTCAACTTCCCAAATAGCTCCTAAAATTTGACGAAAAAATTTGTTCATGTTGAGGGATTAACTTGAATCCTATATTATTTTGCTAAATAGGTCGACAGCATATAATTTTTGCGCAGACAGAGTGCTTTTTCTCATGAGTAACATTTTACGAGATTTAGATGTGGATGCTCGAAATATTCCGAGGCGATTCGGAGAGGTAAGCTGCTTCTTCACTTTCACTTATTAGGGCACCCAAAAGTTCGTTCTCGAGCATACGGGTCACACTCTCAAGGGGACAATTATTACCAAATTGTTTAGCGACTCTGCAGAAAAGTAGCTACTCAAGACGCGATAAGAGCAGAAGACGTGCTAGCCTAGTAGATGATACAGTGTTTGGCCATTGACCAGAGGGTCCTAATGGTGATGTCTCTGGGCAATGGCTAAGGCCTAAGTTGAGTGGTTGTAGTTTTTTGGGTATCGGAACATATCACGAAACCGCAAGCAATTATTCGTCACGTGTTGTTAATCAGAGAATAGGTTTCCCCGGAGTAACCGAACTTATCAAGTTCCAACCCTAAATTTACTGTCACATTTAATTGTTGTACCTACTGTCTATAAAAAATCCTGCATGGAGATATGAATGGGGTACTAGTTTCATTTAAAAATATTTTATTCAAAAGTGCTCCATGTTGCATGTTACTTAAATCAATGCAATAAAAAGGTAGATGGCTGCTGCACTCTCTTCCTTATAATGAGCGACTTTGGCGGGAAACCCTGAACAATACACGGGGCCTTCTTAGAGTTTCGTGGAATTCTTAGGCCACCCTACTCAAGTATACTTTTCTACGTCCTCCTAAGCGTCGTCGTTAATTATTAATGACATTTTATTTGCCTAGTGTTTGCGTTATCGCAGATGATTTCTTTGTCTGAAGGTCGCCCCATCATCCGCAACCCGGTAGATGCATTCCATGGCGTAGAATTCACCCACGAGACCACAAATGGAATAGGTAAATAAAACTGGCCTTGTAGCGTAAACGTCCGAATATCACACACCGTAGAACGTGTATTTGTAAGTATGAGTGAGCTTTGTCATATCCAATCAACTGACGCTCGAGCTGTGGAATGGGATATAAAAGAAATATTATGCTATAAATAAAGGTACAACTCATTAAAAATTCCTGATCTAAAGAAATTTCCCTATTGATTGTCTGATAAGATCTTTCATCGGCCATAAATCATGTATTGATACTCTTATGCACGCTTCAGGACTTCACAAACAGTTTTCGAGTAGTACTGCAGAACAAAAAAGTATTAATAAACTGAATATCTCTTCATCGTCAAAGAAAAAACATTGCATTCATAGCTCTACTGTTAATTATAACGCATATAATTATAATAAAGAATATTTTAAAAATAAATTTCCAAAAGATTTTGATTGAATATATTTTATTTGTATAACTTTTACCATCAGGTTTTTTGGCAGGTGGGACGCATCCCCATCTCCTGCTTATTAATTTTTTTCGTTTTACGCAAAGTTACACGTAACTCAAAGACTTTTAGGCGTTGTTACCAATGAGTGTCTAAAGTAATCAAGGGAATGCAAAGGTGTAAACTGAAGAAGTTTGCCTTCATATAAATATAAAATAAAAAGTATTGCCAGGAGATGGTTTTCCGATTTAATACTAACACCGAGGCATATTGAATGCTCGTCCTGGGACAGAGTTATTATTTGTGTGGTTGACATATAAAATTGCATTATGTATTGAAATTAACAATTTAATTAACTGTGAATGAATTCTGATAGCTAATTTTAAAATCACTTTTGAAAATTATAAAACCATAAATGCAGTAATCAACCCGAAGATGTTGGGTAATGAAACAGTTTAGATAAGAAATGCATATTAATACTAAGTTTTATTCATTTAAAAATTATGTTTACAGTTCTTAATTCATGCATAAATAATCTGGTTTTTCCTGTCTTCTTTACCCTTATCCGATAGAGAAAGTGGGGCATTATATAAAGCTATACGCAAGAACACCTCATGACATAAAGTAGGAACTGAATCCATTCAATTTGAAGTCATTTGCAGCATTTAACTGGTGGATAATTTTAATTTTTATACTCAGAATTTTGATTATTATATTCCTCGACATTTCTATTTCGTTCTTTTTAATCCCTGCAATCTGCAAACAAGCATGTACGAGATATTAAATATGGTTGCAAAACTCTTAATATAATTTTGATACTCAGTTTCATTAAATATTTTGATTTTTCTAAATATTTATGCTTATATAACCTATTTCTGGTAAATCATGTTATTTCAAGTCTGAGTCACCCAAATGTCAACACAATAATCCCGCCCCAAGAGATCTACACATGGTGCTTCGAGTAAGTTGAGCGTCGAAATTCGAGTGAAGCAGACGATGGTGTGCTTATGAAAATGTGTTGACGATTTTGATTTTTTGCCATTCTTTGTATTTTAAGTATTCCCCGAATATAAAACGGAGAGGTCACATAGATTTTCAGCGTCATACCTTAAAGTTTGCGATTAAATTATAATCATGCCAAGACTGTTTCATACGGTTGATAGTTCAACCCCAATCAATGTTTTGGCTTCAGCTAAGTACAGAAGGTACATCTTTTTATTGAAAATCTGATGAGCAAAGGCAATATTATATAGTCATGTTTTTTTCGATATTCTTACTGTTCATTTATTGGTGTAAATGAATGTGAAACGTTTCTTACAGGAGTTTTGCATATGTTTTTACAAAAGACAGAATGCCTGTTGTCATTACTCAAGTCATTGATTTGCTCTGTCGGGATAAAATTGAGATTGCAGAAAAATATCAAGAGGTATAAAGTCGTTTTCGTAATATTTTAATTTGTAACATAGCCAACTGAAGGTAAACATTTATGTTTCAGGGTAGTTCAGAAGAGTTGAAGGGTGTAATTGGGATGCTATCAAAATTGAAAACTGACGTACAGACGAACAAACCACTGGAACCACTGAATGACTCTGCAAGAGATGCTGACAGATGGAATCAATATTTGGAAAAGCAAAAGGAAAAATTAGATGGCCGTGACCTTACGTGGTTCGATTCGCCATTTCTCTTCGCAGACTGTTATTTTTACCGACGAGTCTGCGAATTTTTTGAAACCAGGTAAACATGCTTCCTCATTTTCTTGGGAATTTTTTAGGAGGCACTCAAAAGAATAGACGACGTGTTAATTTCTTTGTCATCAAGATCATTTTAATAACTTGCAACAAACGCTTTTAAGAAATTAGTGTTCATATTACGTTAACAATTAGTATTAATCTAGATTATCTTACAGATAAAAGTTCTGATTGGTCCTTGAAAGTGTAATCTTGTTATTACCCATTAATCTAGATTATCTTACAGATAAAAGTTCTGAATGGCCCTTGAAAGTGTAATCTTGTTAATACCCTGCAAATGTTATGATGAAAGCGGCAGTGCCACATAATAATCTTGCAGCAATACTGAATTATGTTTGGTATTTGGCAAATACTTGCTCATAACAAAGTTGATCATTAATCTGATGAGGTTGCATTACGCACTGTGCATACAACATCGCATTACACACTATCATCTATCGTGTAAAACAATACCAGCATTGCTAACAAAGTTTTGTTAAGATACTTGGGTACCAAATAATACCCGGGATTCTTACCCTAGTCTCCAACAGGGAAAGGACTTACAACTTTAGCTCACCCAAGAAATTAAATTAATATTTTTAATTGATGTAGCACAAAGCTAATATTAGCTTTATCCTCGTAGTGCTGACCAAATTGTTAGTGGTAACAGATGAGTTGGGAAATAGTTTTTCAGGAAAATTTGCATAAAAATATATTCTTATAATTTTGTCTTCAATATCCTTCCATATGTATGTCTTGTTTGTAATTCTTATTGACCTTGTCACAGTATTCTTGATTGGTAAGTTTCCAGAGGACTCTTTTCTACTCCCTCTGCAATGGGTATCCATCTTGTCTGGTATGTTTATTAACTTGATTGTTTCTGCTAGTAATCTCTGATAGTACTGCTTTACTATTAGCACCACATGCATCTCATCAGATTTTAAATTATACATTTGTTGACTGTGCTCATGTTGTAACTTGGAAAAATTTTGAGAGATAATGAAGGGTAAATCCATATCCAATAACCTTTATGAGGATGCATACCAAAAATTGTTAAGCCTTCACACCAATTTTTCAGCATCAATATTCTACTTAAGCTAGGTTTTGGATGAACACAGCCGAAAAAATGGTATGACAGTATATTTCTTTGCCTCTCTTAAGAGAACACAACCTGATATTTGAACCTAAAGTAAGCTCCTCTTCAACTGCACCTGCATTCTTCCTTGCTTGTCTATTAGTAACCCCTATATCACAATTTTTAGCATTTCATAGGCGATGAACATGATCTTTATCCTTCTCTCCTGCCTCCTTAGGGCTTCTTTGTGGTAGTCTTATTAATTTTAGGCGAAGCAACTGACAGCTAAGGTCATTTGGGCCATTAGGGATGGATGGGAAAGAATGAAGGATAGAGAGGAACCTGGCATCGGCATTAGCTTACTCTTATCAAAAGCCACCAAGGTGTTTGTAGTTAAACGTTCCATCCGATGGACGGTGTACTCACTCAAAATGCTCTCCACGAAGCACTTCAAGTAGGGATCGGGATACCGCTGCAAAACATATGTCACCTCCAGGATTTGCACCCGGACCCTCTAGGTTTGAAGCCATTATGTTAGCCACTGAACTATCAGAATCCCTGGGTTTATTTTCTTCCCAAGCATACCTAGCTCTTCCTCATTTGTTTTCCTTTCTCTCCATTTCACCATTTTCATCCTTTTCCACACCAACATTTTAAAAGCATTCAATCTAAACTTATTGTCTTGTTTCAATGACCAGGTTTCTACTCCATACAAAACTATGAGCCATACCAATGGTTTCACTAATCTTTTTGTGCCACCCTTATTCAATGTCCCTGGTATCAATTTCCTCCTCCTTTTGAAAGCCTTATTCCTTAATGCAATTCTTCTTTTTGTATCCTGACTACTTAGACCATATTGATCAACTAATAAGGCTTCAATGTATGAAGGTTGTAATGACCTTAGATTAGATGGTTGCACTTTATAGTGCATAGGGTTTGTATAACTGCCATTAGAGTGAGAAACAATGTCAATAATTGAAATTACATTTATTGTACATTAACATTGTGTAATTATCCATTTTCTTCATACTTGGTTTAATACTTATGCAAATGCATTGTCATTTGAGTGAGGAATGCAGTGATGATGTTCAAGGCGTGAAAAATATGCGTTTATTGGTGTGTGACAGTTGAAAGAAGGCAAAATGTCTTGTGACAACATATGCAAAGAAGCCTTGGCCAATGGGGTATGTTGAGAGATAGTGAAATTTTTAAGATATCAGTAAAAAGGAGGATGTTGGATAAAAGGGATAGATAAGGTATTTTAGATGCTGTGGAGGGTGTTATCTAGCATAAGAAAATGGCGTAATGCAGAAGGTGTTCATGTTTTACAGAGATATTTTATAAGTTCACATCATGATGCAACAATTTTCAAGGATCATTCGATAAAGTTCCAGTTAGACAATTTGTAATTATCATCAACTTATTAAAATCATGGATTTCTAAATGGATTAAAAGTTTTTTAAACTATTTGCCTTCATCTCTGTGTTGCTGTATAGTCTGTAAAATGTGAATAATTTAAATGACGATGCAGGCATTTATGTGGTATCACATGTTTAATTCATGTAAAAAAGGTGTGCTGACAAAGAAATTTGGAAAAAATTATTTACTCATCATTTAGGTGTTGTAAAGTTGATGTGTCTTCTGCATGTAAAAGAGTTCACATGTTAACTCCATGGTAAGAAGTTATTTCAAAATTAATGTACTTGTATTTTTCCCTCCACATTTTTAAGCAAAACTTTGTCAACATATGATCCCTATTTAAAGCAGAAAGATGATGCTCTCAAGGGGTCAATGGAGTCTATCAAAAGTTTAGCCAAATATTGCAATGTGATTACTGAAAAAATTCCATCAATGAGTGATGAGGAGATAAAAGAAGAGACAATGAAACTGTTTCAGGTGATGAAATTATAGTTATCATTAAGAAATGCATTAATATTTTCCATGAATTTATTATGTAATGAAATCTGCAGGTGTCTATGTGGGGAAATGAATGTGATCTTGCACTAGCTGTTGAAGGAGCTGGCCATAAAAGTGCTAATGCATTACAGCAGGTGATAAACAAGAAAGAAAATATAATTTCAAATGATTTGGATAGCATAACTTTATTCTTGAGTGGTGTAAGGACAACTGCACTTCAGGAAAACAGGAAAATAATTGTAGGCAAGTATTCACTATGGAAATGACTTTCCATTATGAAATCAGACCCTCTTGTTTATAAAATAAATCCTTTAGTGCTGTAATTTTTGTGAACTCATAGAATCAGTTGTGCCCATGATATGTCCATTGTGTGATATGTGGTATGCCGGTCAGATAACATGCCTGCAGCTTCAGCAATTTCTCATACTTTCAGTCTGAGATACTCCATGACCATTTTATGCACTTTTGCAATCATGTCTTTGTTTGTCTATTAGGCAACAGTTGAATATGAAGGAGCAGAGTTCCCCAGAGTATTCCGAAAATCGATATGAATTTCCTTTGCTTTCATACCTTTCTTTATGAAGTATTAATCGCTGCTTGAATCTCAATTTTGTCCCTCTTCACAAATCACTTCTTGGGAAAAGCAGCAGAGAGGTGTCTGCACCATAGACCTCTTCCCAGAGCACTGACACATTATGTGTCTAATCATAAAGGATTACCTGTTACTACGCAGGAAACTCGTTGTGCTAGCACTGACACCTGGTGGTGGTTCTGAGAACCTTTCAAAGTACCCTTTTATTACGATTGATAGCTATCAATCTACCTTACCTTAAAATTAAATAAAAACCTACCTTAAATGATAGACTATAGTCTATCATTTAAGGTAGGTTTTGGATGGACACAAGCATTTGTGTCCATCATTTCACAACCTTTCCTAACGATGTAAACTTAAAATGAATGTACCTACAGTCATTAAACATTGGGAAACAAAATAGCTAAGACCGTAAACTTGATTGGCACAGGGTTTGTTTAAGGGGGTAGGTAAAAACAATGTGACAAGTCAGAGGAAAATGGAAAACACACCCTCGGTCACTTGGTAAAAGTTTAACAGTGACTCGCACGTACCTCAATGCAAAAATAAATGAGGAAACACAACCACTTGATCACTGTGGTGTGTTAAGGAATAACAGTTACTCTCATGAATCGAATTCACACAATCACTCAGGGTTTGCAAGGATATCTCCTATGCCAGGGACCTATTGTACTCACACAGGAATGAAAATTAATTAAAAAATCAAAAAGGACCCAAGTTTATGTTCACAGTCACTCAATCACGTGGGTGTGTTTGACCTTTGCAAATTGCACTCCCTCACTCATTCAGGGTTTGCAATGATTCTTCCTATGCCAGTGACCCATTAATTACACAAATTAATGCAAAATTATAAAATGGATGCACACACCTCCTTGCTCATTCACTCAATCACTCTGGTGTGTTCGGAAGCAGGGACCTTTGTGTATCTCAAATACACTTTTGGGGTTACAAGGATTTCTCCTATTCCAATTGCCCATCAGTCACACAGAAAATATAAGTACGAAAAAGAAAGGACATGCATTAATGCAAAATCTAACTTATTGATCTCCATAGTCTTCACATATGATTGCCAATCCCTTTTTTTGGAAAAGGAACTGTTTTTGGAAATGAACAGGAACTGGAAAAGGAACAGAAAACTGGACAAATTCCTCCCTCATAAATGGTACAAATTATTTCATAATGACTCCTCCTTCCACCTTTTCCTAATCTTTAAGTGATTCAATGGGAGTATTTTCTACCCCCCTGACCTTATTGGATTTCATTTCCTCTAACGCTCTATCTATCTCACAACCAAGTATGAATGGAACTAAGCTACTTCTATCCTCATCTACATTATATTCCTTTTCAATGTCTAAATTTGCTTGGAACCTGAGCATGCTTATACATTTGCTTGCTTAACCTGAAATTAAGATACTCTATTTTCATGAAAACTAGTTTCATGAACAGGGTTTTTATTTTGTTTTAAATATTCCTTTTGAATATTCTTGCAAATTCTTTTCTGAAGAGTTAACCATCCCACCTTCCCCATTGTCACATCCTTTCAACATTCTTCTCACATGGCTTTACTCATGCTTTCTATGCCTATTCCAATCTACAAGTTTTGTACAAAAAAGATGAGACTGGTCCTTCTATGTATGAATTACTTGACAAATCACAATCAGGGAGGTCACCTTCTAGTGGCATCTGTGAAACATAAAACACCACCTTGCTCATGGCTCTATCTCAACTTGTCTCCACACAACATTGATTCTTGTCTGAGCTTGCACATGCTTGCTGTACAAATTCTTGTATTGGTGAGAATGATGGTGTTTGAAAAGCAGCATGTGTGCACTGAATTTTCTTTTAACCTCAGGAAGAGTGCAACTGAAACTTATGCAACGATTCAAGAGGTATTTGCCAATGAATCTATGAGTTGGGTAGAGTGTTTTCCATGGTAACTGCTTCAAATCTGGACAAACCTAGACCAATGAAGAACTTAGAAATGAACGACCAATGCATGATGATGTCAATGAACGACACCCATGTCAACGTTGTGAACGATTTAGTGCATGCTAACCGAAGGTTAATCATCAGAAAGATTGCCAATGAAGTTGACATTTTTGTTGGATCATGTTTCACCATTTTGATAGAAATTTTGGGCATACAGTACGTCATGTCCAAATTTGTGCTGTGTGTTAACGAATGAACAGAGACAAAAACAACTTGACTTCTCACAGGAACCACTCGATCATTCAAATGATGACCAAAACTTCTTCAAAATAATTATCACAGGTAACGAAACCTAGATTTATGGTTGTCATATGAATACCAATTCCCAGTCTTCACAGTGGAAGGGGCCATAATCCCCAGAAATCCACCTTGAATGGATGCTTATTTGAAACTATTGAAGACATCCAACAAAATTGTACCTCAGACTTAAAGGCTATCCCAAAAGTAACATTTGAAACCTGGAGAAAACATTGGGAGCATTGTATTAGCAGCTTAAGGGCTGTATTTTGAGGGCAATAAGTATGATTAAAGGGTAACTAATGAAATCAAGTATTCATTCAAAGAGTCTCATATTTTTTTGAAAAGGTCTTATATTAATAAATGAAAGTAGAAAAACTTTGTTACAATCCACCACTTTATTTTCGATACTACTAGTTTCGACGCTACGGCGTCATCCTCAGGTACAAAATTAAAAGTCACAAACATGCATATATATACCCTCTTGCATGTTTGTGACTTTTAATTTTGTACCTGAGGATGACGCCGTAGCGTCGAAACTAGTAGTATCGAAAATAAAGTGGTGGATTGTAACAAAGTTTTTCTACTTTCATTTATTAAAATGAACTTCCACAAAGTTGAGGCTGAAACTATTGAGAGGTCTTATATTATTCAGTTGCCACACATTAACCTTCAGCAGTGGTACTTCCTCTACCTGTTGTCACCCACCATTCTTCTCCCTCCCTTCCACTGCGTAACTTTATGGAATTTGCATAACATATTGAAATGAAATAGTTTACTTTGTAATTCCAAAAACTTTATTTAAAAAACACGACCCAGGTGATGATGATGATCAACATTGAAACCTGGGTTATGTTTTTTAAATAAAGTGTGTGGAATTACAAAGTAAACTATTTCATTTCAATCCATATCCTCTTTTTAATGACAATAATATCTCTCTATTTAGACATCATCATGGATAATGCTGGCTATGAACTAGTCTCAGACTTTTGCTTGGCTGATTGGCTTATTAATTCTTCCCTGGTGGATGAAGTGAGATTTCATGTAAAGAATATGCCTTGGTTTGTATCTGATACGAATAGTCATGATATATTATGGGTTCTTGGTGCCTTTGAAGTGACAGATTCTGAAGATCTTTTGGCCATGTTAAATCGTTGGAACAAAAATTTTTCATCAGGTGAGTTATCAACCTTAATACTCTTTCTAAAAAGATGAATAGTATTTACCCACTTTACTCCTTCTATTTATTTAATGAGATGTATGCTAGCGTATGGCTCTCAAATTTTGAAAGCAATGTGAATTTCTATTTCATTCAATACCAGGTATTATTGTGGCTATTGTACTGAAATGGTAAAAGAAAAGCACAAATTTTAAAAACCTACCTACCTTGGATGTACATATATGATTTAAAGCTCATGAAATGTCATTCGGCATTATACCAAAATGTCCGATTTACCTACGAATTACAAAATTTTACATACCAGTCAAGAATTATATTTTTAATTATTCAATGAAGCAACTGTTATTTTTTACTAGTTAAATAGCCATTAGTATTATGTAACTAACACTTATTAACCTCAAAACTTATCAATATGATTAATTGAAACAAGAATACATGTATAAAATTCATTCTAAAAGCTTAGCAAGGCCACATTATCACCACATGCTAGATTGTCACTTCTCATAATGAAATCCATATCTGATAAAAATGTTTTCTGCTCATTGCCGGTCTGCCTCAAGTTACTATTTTAAATCTTTTAACTGCCAAAAAAATCCCATGCAAAATATGAATGGTTATTGTAAACTTTTAATTATTACTATAAAATAATCAAGATTGAAACTTAATTTTTATTTATTATTCTTAAAACTTCTGAACATAGTCGCCTACCAGAGGAATACATTTGTTGACCTTTTGAACTCCATTATTGTAGAACTCAGCAGATTGCATTAAAAACCATTATACTACCTCTTGAATGACATAATTCGTGTGGTCAAATAAATTTTATAGCCAAATCATTTTGTTTTCTGATTGTGCCGTGGCCATGATTGTAGATTGTTGTATGTTCGCTTCTGAAAAGGAGTCAGTAGTCACAGAACCTGGCTTGCTGACACCTATGACATGTAGTTCTTCATGAATAATTTTCCACCCACTGCCATAGCTATGATCACTCTCATTCATGATCATTTGGATGGTTGCTCTTCTGTCTAATAGGATAAAGTCCTCCACTTTCTTCACTGTAGCAGCATCCTCCATGAGTGATGGCCTTCCACTACTTGGATTGTCTTTGAAAATTCATTTTCCACCTCACAACTGGGTGATTTAATGGGCTATCATTTCTGTAACCAAGCATCATTTCCTCGTGGATTTGACAGGCATTGTAACCTTTAAATGAAGGAGTGTGATCACACTATGAGCCCCTTTCTTCTTCATACCACGAGTTACTTCAATTTATGGCTTCCTTAAACATGACATATCAAAATTAATAGATGTAATTTAAAACATTATGCAATTAAGGATAAATTAATATGCAGAATTTATTTTATCTAGGTATATCAGTTATTTCTTAGGAATAATTACTTAAAAACGATACCCCTGTATGATTGTTCAAAATCTCAATCAAAGCAGCATTTCAGTGTGGTAACTTCCTACCATTCAATTGATTACCATTTACGAAAATATGAGGGAGAAGTTTAAATGATATTTTAATGAAAATAATTCAAATGAAATAATTTTTATCATGAATACTTATATCCTTGGAGTTATAATTTGGACATTTTCCAAGTTGTCTCATGTGCTGGATAGCCTTGGCAGAGGGGCCAGTACTGTTTCTTGTCACCACTTACTATTTCAAGAGTTTTTCTCATTGTGTAAGTTTTAATACATACACTAAGTGAAGCTTTCTGGAGAATAAAAATAATTCTGGAGTATGCTTGGGAAGTACTTGTACTCATACATAGTTCAAGATTTTAGTTGAACTGAGCATTTATAAATATGTATCCTGCAGATTAAATAAGTTGTGGACTGCTTTCAGTGACCATTATCTTCCACACATAATGTGAACTTCCTTTTGCTTGCCCTGTATCATTTCCTTCAGCCTTTCTGTGTAACTTGTCCTCATGCTGTCTGAAAAGGCCACTCTCTCTCTTCCTCTACTCTGCTTACGCAACCTTACCCTTCTATCATGGTGTGCAAAATAGCTCTACCTTTCAACATTGAAATTAGCATAAGAATGTCAAAAAAAATATTTACTAATACCTTTATTCTAAACTTGTATCACAAATAAAAAAAACATTTACTAAAAGAGCCAAGAATCTCTCAAGCCTCAAGTTTGCTTCATACGATACATTAACTGTTAAATTTAATTCTCGTTTTATGTTAGCATTTAAGTGTCATATTTGTGATATTCATTCATGTTATAATTCATGGTTGAAACATATAATTAGATGCATAAATTGTGATAATTAAAAATACATTATTAGGTTCATAAACTGTACCCTTTTCATTCAGGTCAGTGGAATGTCATGGACAAAGAAACTTACTGGACCCTTCCATTCTCATATCATGAAATGCCCACTGAAGATCCAGAACTTTACAGTCAACTCTCATCATCATCCTTACTAATTTTTAAAGGGGATCTAAACTACAGAAAGCTGCTTGGTGACATAAACTGGAAGTTCTCAACTCCATTTGGTGCTGCACTTCAAAGTTTTACTCCAGCACCATTGGTTGCATTGCGTGCCGTGAAAACAGAAATATTGGTTGGTGTGGACTCTGAGGTGGTTGTGAAAAATAACAATGTGGATTCTTTGTGGATGTTGAAGGGAACACATGGTGTGATACAGTTTCATATACCTTGATCTTCAATAAGAAATATTTGAAGTGTCACAAATTATCAGACTGTACTATAATCTACAGCCTGAAAATGTGTTAAAGCATGGAATGTTTCAACTGATATTGTTACCATCATCTCTGGAGATGTCTTGAGAATTCCGATGATTGTTAAATGGTTTTTATACTGAAATCCACCCTTTTTATCTCTCTGGCAAACTCCTACTCTAATCCAAATCTCATTTATTATTTTTTAATAATAAATTATATTTATAGTCATTTAGGAGTTTTCTAAGGTTAATTTTAACTGAAATGTAATGACAAGCTTTTGAACTGTTTTTTATGCATTTTACATATTTCAACTAACTAGGTAGCTCTTTCTCTATTACTATTTTATAAAGCCAATCTAAATTCCTTAATCTCAAGCCATTGCTGATACAGGTTCACTCTTTCCTTCACTCTGAATCTTTTCTGGCCAAAAAATAAATAATAAATTATTTTGTTGAAGATATGTATTTATTTTAATTTAAGCTGCCCAATTTCCCATTTCATTATTATCTTTCAATTCTCTTTTCTTTCTTATCCTATGTGGTATGGTTATTTACAGTATTCTCCCATTTAAGGTAGGGTTTGGATGTATACAGACTGAACAATGATAACTTTCTTAAAATCTCCAAATAAAATACAATCTGACTCTTTGATAAACCCATCTTCAGTTCCACATGCTTCTTTCATGCTTTCATTCCATCTAACATACCTGCTGGTAGGACTTGTACATTCTTTGGACCCCTAGAGCTCTGCTGGTGGGAGCAATTATTTGCTCGTGGTAGGGTCGCCCATGACAGATTGGTTGATAGGTAAGAGCCAGGGAAAAGGTAGTCAGCACAGCATCTGTAACCCAAGGAGGCCCCTGCAAAGGTGACCCCTGTGACATGGCCATTGGGTGGATAGTGTCACATTAGAAACACTATTGAGGAAGGCAATGGGAAACCTCAATTATTAATCCCAAGATTTTTATGATGGAGGGTGTAGAGAAAATGAGTTCTGACAACTACTTAACTCAGACCAATCAGACATATGTCATTCTCAGCTGTGGGGGAGGCAAGGCCTCTGCAGTTGTCATCTCAAAAAATCATCACTGAGTAAAATTGAGAGTGGCAGTAGCCACATGAAAGGAAAACAAACGAGTTAGAATAGGGACTTGAAATGTTAGGATGTTTTTAAGGGCAGGAAAATTGGAAAATATAAGATGAGAGGTGGAGAGAGGAAATATAAATGTTCTAGGGCTGTGCAAGTTGAGATGGAAGGATAATCGGGATTAAACAGAGGGAAGAGAGCCTGCAAGGGATGGCAATAATATTGAATCAAAAGGTAGGAAGAAGCTTTGTCAGTAACGAGCGAGCAACAGATAGAATATTACAAATAGAGTTAAAATCAGAGCCTATGAACTTGGTCTTCATTAAGATATACATGCCACCAAGCAATCATAGAGAGGAAGAAGTTGATGGGGTATACAATCAGTTAGAGGATATAATACAGGGTGTTCCTGGAGGGAAACCTTTGATAGTGATGTGGTGTTAGAATGCCATTGTAGACAAAAGAAGAAATGATAGAGAGGTGGGGAACAATGGTATAAAAACAGCAAATGTCTGTGGAGAGAAAGCAATAGAGTTCTGCAGGAGACAGAGCTTAATCATCACAAATACTTGTTTTTAGGCATCACAAAAGACATAGGTACTCATGGAAAATATTGGGGGATTTAGAAATTTATCAGTCAAACTATATATTATTGGTTAAGCAAAGATTTAGAAACGGCATGATCAATTTGCACAGTTATCTGGGAGCAAAGGTGACCTCAAACCATAATTTGGTATTCATGAGGTGTAGTGTCCGATTAAAAAAACAAAACAGTAAAGATGACTTAGGACCTGTAATTTGGAATTGGTAAGAGGAATAGCAAGAAAGGAGTACCATTGGACTTTGAAAAAGGTAATGAGTGAGGACTGAGTACTTTCTACGCACTGAGTAAGGGTTGGATACTAAAGAGGACAAATTGGATCATATCAAAGAAGGGATATCAAGGCTTGTAAACAAAAAACGAAACCAAACGGGAAACAAAAACCAAATAGGAAAAGGTAAGGAAATCATGGGTTACGGATGACATGATTAGAAAGATAGACAAGAGAAGGGAATGGAAGAATATAAACACAAGAGTTAAGTAGAAGGAAATATAAAGAGTCAAATAATAAACCGAGGCATTTAACAAATAGATCAAAAGAAGGAGGTGGAAGATGTAGGAAGGAAAAATCTGTGGCGACAGTGAAAGAGAAGTCAGGAAAAATGTTAGTTGAACTAGAGGAGATTCCACAGAGATGGAAATAATGTATAGAGGTATTATGAGATAAAGACATTAGGTCAGCAAGCTTTGATATAGAAAGACAATGTGATATAGATGAAGATAGCTTAGATTCAGGCTTACTTAATGGAGAGATAGAAAGGGTATTGAGGGAATTGAAATCTAATAAGGTTTTGTGGGTTGACAGCATTCCCTCAGAACTACTTATGAATTTAAGGAAAGGTGAGAGAAAGAGTTTTTATGGACTGATTTGCAGCATTTATGCATGGCATGAACAAAGCCTGAAGAAGTTCTGGCAAGGAAGAGGAAGGAAGAATTATTTTGGTATCTAAGAAGCTAATATTTGTAAATGTTTGATGGATTTTAAAATTGCCATTTATGTGGAATTTAAAGCAGATATCAGTGTCTTAATTGTTCATACATCATTTTGCAGTTTTTATGGTATTTGCTTGCCAGGAAAGCATCTATTCATAACTCCCTCTCCACAGGTAGAAATGAGCTATTAAGCATGGTAGTAGGTTTTTGAAGATAAAGCTATGACTTCGCAGGTATTAGAGAAGGATTAGTGAAGCAAGAGAGGCTCCCATGAGCGCATCAATTTTGTGTATGTATTTCATCCTACAGCATACAATTCTGAGTGAGTTAATATACATGAGTGAATTTGTTGGTGTATGGCTTGCTTGTTTTGTGTGTGAATGGCATGATAGATGCAAATGTTGATTCTGGATAGAGTAATTTAGAATTTTAACAACTAATCTGGATGAATGTATTATTGTGGTGACTGTTTAGGTATGTCTGAGTACTTAAAACAATGCCAAAAATGCACTGATGCCTAACAATAAACAGTGGGTAGGAGGAACTTCAGTTTAGCTTGATACATAGTTTGTATGAAATCACATGATTTTTGCAGCAGGGTTAATTAGCTATGAACAAAAGTAACATACCAAGAGTGAGAATAAATATTTGTCATTAAGAAAAATTTTATGTTCTACTAGTGTAATTTGATTGTTAAGTTTAATGTAATGTACACCTCGTTTTAAGATAGTCATTTAAGGTAGCCTGTGAAGGTTTTTATGGGTTTCTCTTCACTTATGACAAAAGTCAGTCCACATGCCATTCCCATGCAAAAGATATGAGGTTAAAAATAATAAAGACCTTTCCAACTAAACTACTATGTATACTTATTATTTGCTTCTAGTTATTGGGATTGGATACGTATTTTGTCTTGTCGGTAATGAGACAATCCTTTGTTATTGAACTCCTCTTAGGGCTTCTGCAACACCCCTCTCTCATTTTCATATATGTTGACAAATGCTGTGGTTATTCTTTTCTCCATTCCCAAATGGAAGATTACTTCTGTTAATAAAATCAAAGACAATAAATGTCAATATCGAAGTCTTTTCCATAGGTTAAAGTTTTTTAGATGACCTATATTTTAAGATAGCGAAATTCAGTATAAGAACTTGTGAATGTAGATGAAAATCTGGATGTAGGAAAGTAGATGAAAATGCACTGAAAATGTGAGAAGTAATTGGCATGTCAATGCTTGATTAATGCTCTATGTCATATTGTCTGAAGTATTTAGAATTGTTGAACTGTGAAATTTTTTATTATTATTATTAATGATGATATGTTTTTTAACCTCATTAGTACAATTGTAACATATTCTGATGTTTGGCTATATATTAAAAAGTATTTTTTATTGGAACACAATAGATAAGCAGGTAAAATTAATTCTATGAACCCTATTCAAACTGAAAACCTGAATGAGACTTTTTTGCTGGACATATTTAATTTAATAATGGAATAGCAATTCTAAGCAATGGCAAGTTCCTCTGGATTGGATGATCTTGAAATTATTTTATTAGGGATTAATTAGGCAAATCAAGGCTGAAGTAATTGGATTACCTTAGATAAGTACTATGATGTTATCAAGGTTCAATTGTAATCATATTGAGGAATAGTGATGTGTTTAACCCAGTAGATTACTATAAATGTCAGGCTTCCAGGTTTGCTACTTCATTAGTGATGCTGGAGTGCACTATAAGGAATTAATATAACTTTGCACCACAAATCAAAAACTGCAATGTGAAATGTTATTAAAATAAAGTCCACATTTAGGTTAAACATATCCATAAACGAGATTTTGTTTAGAGGTCATCCAATGTAGTCCATGTGACTACTAACGATGATTAAATATCATGGTGAAACCCGTAAAATTGTACAGTAGCTTTGAAATCAGCTTTTCAGTTTCGCTCCCACATTTTGAAAATTAATAATGTAATAAATCAAATGAGATTTTCAGTCTTTATTTTCCCGTCCTTCATAAGAAATTTCTAAATCAATACCGTCATGCTAATTGCATACCAAGTTACTTTGCAAGAGCATACCCAAAGCAAAAACACTGCATCACTTAATTGCTTCGGAACGATTAGTTTCATATGCATTAAACTAAATTGAAGTATTTCATTAGTAGCACCGCCTCGATTTGATGAGAGGTAGCATGTTTTCGCAAACAAATTTACGCAATTTTCTGTTAAAGTATTCCAAGCAGATTCTCAATAACCTTGGCATTCAGTACTTAGTGGCGATCGCAGTTGTAAACGCTGTCAAAGTTAATTATTTATATTTTAAAATCACCTTGGTGATGCAAAGATTTTGCTCGCAACATTAATTTACATTAAGCATTCTTAAAGAACTTTAATAAAAAGTTATTTATTTTTTTGATTTTGAAGAAATATGATACTTCCACTTCTGTACCTAATATTTTGTTCGTTCGTGGAAAGTTTAACTCATGAAGGTAAATGTTCTGATCATTTTTCATGTTTTAATGTATGTTTCATTTTATGCCCCTGAAGAAGGGTATTTAGTTCAGTATTTATGAGGAATTATTTTAGTTTGGTTAATATCCCTTCCACGGACATAATCATATGAATTGCATATCATGTTTGCAAATTGTTAATTGTTTCCACTATTTATCCGTCTCCAAATAGAACGCTATAGCTTAGACTATATACATATTTAAGATATGAAAATAAAATAAAAATTTTCATTATTAAAAATGCTATTGCTTATATATTTAATAATTAGGTGTTCGAATGTGTAAATATTTTAATCTGCCAGTAATAGCATATTTAAGTCAACTTCTGTGGACTTTAGTTCTGACTTCCCATTATGAGCGCTCAAGCTCATTTTCCAGTCACCAAATGTTAAATGAATCCATGCATTGAAACAATGAAACTATTTTAAATTGTTTCAGCCGTTTCATAATATCGAGGTTTCTATTGTATCGCTAAAATCGTGACGTGACAACCGTTCACGATATACGATTCATAATTCGCTCACACAATACGCACCGCGCACTATGGAAGTTGGCTGATGAATGTGATGTGTCTAAAAAGTTTACATGTTTATTACTATGAAGTTTGTAATTGCATATAGTGTTCGGGATTGGTGCTCGATGTTTGAATGCTTTCGTAAATTTCGCGTTTTTACGCTACTTCAAGAGGAAGGAGAAGATTCATATTAGTTATTGTATTGACAAAGACGGTAAAATAAGCATACATTCCCGCGACAAGAAGTGATCTCACTCTAATTTTAGCCAAATTAGACTGAAGTCGAAACTTGAAATTGTGGCAACGGAAGAATAACTTCCGTTCCATCGTCAGATACATTGGGAAACATGTCATCTCTAATATTATAGGTACCCAAAGTTAGTATTTCATTGTCATTTGAGAACGAAAAGGTGCTTGACGTAGGATTATGTACTGTTCATTAATCTAAAGTCCAGGAACAGAACCATTTCAGATCTTACAATCTCAGCCCAAGCTCTGAGTGGGCGGAAATCCACTTAGACGGGAGTCGAACCCTCAACCACTGGAATGGTAGGACTGGAAATCACTCACTCGTATATTTGAGGATCTAGCTTCGGAAAATACTGCGTATCTAGAAATAATATGTAATAAGTCGCTGGTAGATCATAAGGTTCCCAGAGATTGGAAAACGGCTAACGTAACACCAATATTTAAAACCGTATACAAGGAGGAACCGAGCAATTGCATACCTATTTCCTTCACCATTTGGCGCAAAGTTATGGAACATATAGTTGCTAGTTTGATCGTGAGACAAGTCGATAATCAGGAGTTATTAATGAAAAATTAGTACCATTTCCAAAAGCGTGGGGATGAAAGTGGTGCAGTGGCTAACATACAGGCTTCCCACCAAGAGGGCGCGTGATCATATCCTGGAGACAACAAATATTTTTCAGTGGTATCCCAATCCCTACTTGAGGAGCTTTCCGGAGAGCACTTTGAGTTAGTATGAATAAAGTACGTCTGTCGGATGGGATGTTAAACTGCGAACCCCTTGGCACCTTTCGACAAGAGTAGACTAAGGCTGATTCCAGGTTTCTCTCCACTCTTCCTTTCCCATCCATCCCTAATGGTGCAAGTGACCTTAGCTGTGAGTCACCTCCCATAAAAACTACTATCCCAAAAGGGTAGATCCTGCAAGACACAGCTTGAACTTTTTGTTCATGACATTTTAACTTGAGAAATGACCCAGTGGATGGGATTTTTCTAGATTTTAAGAAAGCCTTCTGCAAATTACCTCTTAGTAAACTACTCGCAAAGCTAGAAGTATATGGCATAGATAAATGTGTCCGGGGTTGGGTTAATGACTTTTTGCATGGTTGGGTATAATGAATAGTGATAGATGGAATTAACTCAAATGCAGTGGAAGATACTGAAGATGCTCTCCTAGGAAGTGTTATTGGACCTCTTTCATTCCTATTTTATGTTGATGACATTGACTCCGTAGTCAGTAGTAAGATATATTTATTTGCCAACGTTGTGGTGGTTTGCCATGATATTCATGATCCTGAGGACACATCAGTTTTATCAGATGGCCTTAATGTAATACAAGGCTGGTGTGGCATTTGGATATTAGAATTAAACATAAAAAAGCATAGAGAGATGAATTTCTGGAAAAAGAGAAATACCATCCTTAATGCCTATTGCTTCAGGAACACCTGAATAGAATGTGTAGACTCATTTAAATACTTACCACCACATAGACTGACGGGGTATTGTATTCATACAATTAATTTGTTTATATATAAATGAAAACACCATGTAGTGCTGACATTCCATTTCATTTAGTGAATGTTTGAGCACTTTCGGTTTATAGTCCATGTGGAATATATGTAGATACATCAGCTTCCCATAATGGAATCTAGAATTATGGTAAAAACTTTGCTGTCTGAATATACCTTGGATTTGTAGAGTATGGAATGGTATTCTAGCCCAGATGAGCTATTGTAATAATAAAAAACTTTTGTCATCTGCAATTCCTTAGGTGAACATGTCATAAGTACTCTGCCACACACCCTAAGAAGGATGTTGGTGTATATTCTAGATAAATTAGACCTGGGTATTATTTGAAGGCATATACTGTCTATTTAAAATATCTCTGCAATATTAGGGGCATTGAAAGAAAAATTCCCTATATGATAAATCTAAAACAAATGCAGCATGTAAGTATATTAATCGGCAGTTTAAAAGGTATTGCAAGAAAAATATTACATTTATGCAGAACTCGGCCATTTTTTACTTTGATTGAAAAGGATAATGAAATGCTGACTAACCCACCAGGGGCAAATTTACCATCTCTCCTCATTACTCCCTAATCCCTGCTTCTAATTGACTGCCTATCCTAATAATGCAAAAGACCTAAGTAGTTTAAAACTCCCTGCTGCAAATCTATTAATGTTGATCATATATACTTGTGAAAATTGTTCTCAAAGGGTATCTTATTTGTCATTCATTTATTTCAGGGCAGTATTCAAGAAGGCGAACAGGGTATCAATTAGTTGTGCCTGAAAAGGTTGACCAGGATGGAAATTTCATCTCATATGAAATACCTCACTATTACCGTTATTCAGACTATAGTGGCAATAAAAAGAGGCAGGCTCATCCAATGGATGTTGTCAATTATAAGATAAACATTGAAGGAAATGATTATCTTCTTGAGCTGTGGCCAAACACAAGATTCATATCTCCTGGTATGGTAATCGAAACAAGGCATGACTATGAGTTAGAATCCGGCTCTAACATGGATATTAAAAGGCTTCAAGACAATCTTTGCCATTATAAGGGCTACTTGAGAGACCTAGAGAATTCTGTAGCTGTTGTGTCTGCATGCAATGGTTTGGTAGGAATTATTACTACATATTACCTAAGGGGTTATTCATGTAATCAAGCTAACTTGCTTGGTAATATGAGTTAGAGTTAATTCTACCTTACCTTGCCAAATCAATTTAATTTAAATAAGTGTTTTTAAATTTTTTTTAAACTCCTACACAAAACATCCCTACATTATATAAATTTACATGATTACCTAGAGCCGCACTTATCAAGTTAATATCCATGCTTGAGGAGTGATAAACAATTCTCTCTTGATTTTAATGTTCAAACCAATCTCAAACTAGGAATTGGCTATGGAAATGGAATGATTCACGAAGGGAAGAGGGAAAACTTTGCAGCTGTAATTAGGTATGTAACCAAATTTGGTTACTTAAAAACTGGGGACACTCATTAAAGGGGCCCTTCGTGGTGATTTGTGCAGAAGGCATTAACAATATAACCAGTAGATATTGTAATGAATAGAAAATTAGGGAATAAATGATTATCGACCATGTGAGTGACAGAATAGAAATAGGTGAAACCTGATAAAATAAATTGTGTTGCACTGGAATTGTCATTTGTCTATGGAAAGTGGAATTTGACTATGAGTTATCATATCTAGGAAGAAGTTTGCATTTTATTTCTGAATAAAAAAAGGTGTAGTAGGGAACATTCCTGGAAGGAAATGCTTCTAGTAATGATGAATAGAAATGCAGTGGATGGATAAGGGAGAACTTCGGGTGAGGTATGGGAGTATGACCGTAGTAAGAATATATTATAATTTTAAATTAGGCATATTTAAATTCTGACTAATGCTTCTCAAACATAATGTCCAATTTCACAAAATCTTATTGCAGCTGTATATAAGTTTATGTCCATTGAAATTTTGGACTGCCCAGTCATGAACAGTGAATTGATTTATTTTAAACACTTGTAAATTTTTTGAAAGTGGTTGAATGGTTTAAATTGGTCTTGATTCAAATGCAACAACAACTTTAGATACATAGGTGTTCTCCTTACATGATGCAACATATTATAGGCCACTTTTGCCCAACCCCTCCTGCCATGTAATAGGCTGTAACAATTCTTGAATTCAACCACCACCAGAATGTTAAATTTAACTCTATCAAAGTGTATTCCAGACAAAGTACATATTTTATGTTGAATCTTTTCCATGTAAAATGTAAATATTGTGGTAATATTTATAAGGAGATTATAAAGATGAATTCAAATAAATATGGGACATCTTTACTCTAATGGCTAGTCAACATTTAGAACTGTAAAGCATGGATGGACTCGTATATCTCATCCAATTTTTCCTTTAGATGTACATTTTATCTCTGCTTTAAAAAATGATGTGTTATATTTCATTATAATTTCATTTATGTATTCTGAAAAATTCAGCTGGGCTTTCCTTTTTCTCCAGTACTCAGGAAATTTACAAACTTTTAAGCAGTGACTAATGTTGTGAGCTGAGCTGAAGAGGGGCTTATTGTAAAGTAGGATGTAGGGTTGTATTTTGTTACAAGAGGCAAGGGAATTATTTGGTAGCTTGTGGCCCTCCAAACCCTTCCTTAACCAGTAGATTACCTATAATAATGACATTAATGTACATTTATAGATGGATGAGGTGTTCATGGAAAGAACGTGTAAAGTGACTTGGGTGGGACAGAGGGCTGTGGATAGGCATAGTGACAGATAGAAAAGGGCTGTGTGGTAATGTTAATGACCCTGGACATGATTTGTGTGAGAGAGAGTTCATTGGTGTATATGTACTGAAGATGAATAGATTAGAGTTTAGAGGGCTAGGAAGCAATTTTCATTGTGATGGTTTTCAGTTTCTAAATTTTTTCACTTAGTGTTTTTTTGTTCTATGTACAACATCAAGGTTAAAGAACCATTGTAGTAATTCTCAACACTCTTGACCAGGCCAACACAACACATCCTCCCTCCTGAAATTAATACTAAAACTCACTATCAGTGATTTATGCTGAGTTGAACAGAGATGTTTTGGGGGAGGGGTAACTGCTCCTACCCCTCTCCCCATACCTATTCCACTACTAGAATGTAAGATTTAGTTTCACTGCTACCATATAGAGCTAATATACAATATTAGCCCTGGCCTGAGCCCTTAGATATTTCCAAGTGCTGATTGACATGCTCGAAGAGCCAGGGTAATGTATTTTGTTGTTTCTTAGGTCCGAGGGATCGCTCCAGTTCATTATAATCTGGAATCATACCCAGATATTTTGCTGATGGTGGTAGAAGTGTCTGCCATACATGAGAAAAGGGGGGAATAAAGGATTTTGCAAATTTTCTTCAGATCCATGGTAAACTCCATTCTAAGCTGCTTGTCTTGAATTATGATAAGAGCTCAATGACAATGAACTTGAAAATTGCAGTTACCTGTAATAAACAAATCAATTGTGCGGAATTTAATAATTACATATGTATTAAACATTTGTGAAAACCAGGTACAATTTTTTACTTATGGAAAGGAGTTAGAAGTAAGACTTGGGTTTTATTAAACTCCTTCACCTTGGGAGAGTAGGCTAATAACTTAATTATGTATGTAATTTCAAATTGAATTTTATTCAGGTTCTTTATGATGTATGTATTACCATCAATATTTCTTTGACCCTGATCATTGTTGCATGGCTTGATTTTAGGTTGGGTACATAACTACGAATGATGAAAATTACTTAATTGAACCTGTAAGGAATTTCACTTCAACACCTGATGAAAAGCATCTCCATATTCTGTACAAAGATGACTCAATGGATTTGAAGGATTCAAAACTTTGTGGGACAATAGGTATTGTGACTTTATTGGTAACAGCACACTAGTTTAATTTCTTATTAATTGCTTCTTTCATAGTACTCAATTGAATTGAAATAATTAGTCAAAATATTCAAGGGCAGCTTCATGCCATCATCCATCCATTATCAATGTGTAATAAACTGCACTCAGTAACTGAAAACCGAACTCATCAATGATAGAAAGACTATTGCTTAACATTTGCAGTCCAAATTTCATCAAAAATTTCAGTTTTACATGTGATATCTGAAGTTAAATGGTTTTGTGAGTTGTCCTGTGCTAAAAATATTTAGTAATTGCCTTTAAAACACTTTACTTAAGACAATTAAGAAGTGTATAGGTACCGCATATGTTATGAAGTACCAACCGTTTAAAATCTATGTAGTGTGCAGGTAGGACTTTATTCCTATGGGCTTATATCATATAAGTATATAATTTTAATCAAATTTATTTCTCTATCGAACAATTCAAAGAAAAAGACATAATTTGATTTATCAGCTCTACCAAGAAGTAAAGATGTTGTGTGACACTAACAGTGCTAAAGCAGTTTATAGTTATAATTCATTATATTATGCTGCATTGAAATTAATAATCTTACCATCCATTGGCTTCTGGAAAAATTGTGGTTTATAATCTGCTATTTTCAATCAGAACTCATATTGAGAAAATAGGCTCACCAATGGATATTTGTGTAGAGAATTCCTCAATTTTGAGTTTTTAACTAAATGGATTGATTGAAAAGTTATTTTGTACAAACAAAGCACTTAATTTTTTTCCCAAGAAAAATACATGACTCTTGACTTACAACAAGGAGCAGTTGGCAAATCCTTTTCAGCAATCATATTACTAACCACAGGCTTAACAGAATTTACCAGGTTTTTATATTAATATTAAAATTTAAATTGTTTCTTTGATAATACATCATCAAGTCCTTTAAATAGATATTTAATTAACCAGATGATGTACTAGAAAATTCATAGAGCATTTGTTGTTTTTTCAAAATTTTTATTTCAGACAAAACTGTGCTCATTAGTGATGTCAGCAACGTTAATACTTAGCGGTCGGGGTGATTGAGAAACAGACAATTCATTCAATGTTTAAAGAATATTCAAAGAAATAATAAATAAAATCTGGCAAAAGAAAACCTTACACCCTTGCATTGGCATACAGTACTATGAGGGGTACACATAAGATTAATGGGCCAACCAAAATACTTTGGAGTAACAGAACCTAACATTCTGAAAGCAAGGCTAGTTTAAAATCTGTGGAACTGAATAATGGAAACTGGAGTCATCGTACTAATTAAGGGGAAACATTCAAGTGATAAATTAGTGTGAGGTGTTATTCATGTTAGTGTAGTCACCTTGAATATGCATCAAGAGTTCAGGACCCAGTGTGAAAAGACTTGACTTTAGGATTAAACAGGTTACAGAGAAAAGTAATCTCTTTGTGAAAAATCATTATGAAGCAGTGGAAAGCTTCACATTATTGGATAGCCTGGTTTGTGAGACACTGAAAGTATGGAAGTTACAGGCATGACTTGGACTTTTAGAGAAATATAAAACATTCGAAATTAATATTGATGTACAAGAAATAATATAAGCTTGAAGTTCAGAGGAATTGACTGTGGAGCTATTCAATATAAAGAATCCATTTTTTAATTGAATATTTAGTGAACTATTGTTTGTCTCATAGATAATTTATTAATTTAAGTAAAATAGCAACTATTAAAAGCAGTAAAAGGGAAATTCTTAGCAGAATAAAACATGAAAACAGCTTTTCATAATGGAAAAATACTTTTGCATCAATTAATATTCAACCAAAATCCAAGAATACAATGTGTGGTCTTTGTCTGGAACATATTGTTGTATGACAGTGAAATATTGAATGCAAGAGCAACAGAATGTAGAAGACTCAAAGTTTACTACTCTAGAAAATTACTAAGATTTAAATGGGAAGGCGGCATAACAATCAAGGGGATTTTCCAAAAGAGAAAAAATTAACCCAATAGAAAACATTTCAACAAAGAAGGGATGAGCCGGCAGGACACAAGATACAACACAAGACCGTATTAAGATACAAAATAGAAGGGAGAAGAGATGGAGAGAAATTTAGAGGAAGACTGAGATAAAAATATATGAAACATATCATGGAAGATTTGTGATTATTAGAACTTATGGGGATGAAGGGACTTACTGAACATAGAAACCATTAAAAAAATGTAATCATTGCTAATCAATCAATAAATCATTAACTGAAGAAGAATACCCTCGGGTAAGGAATACAGTGGGGTAAGAAAACATCCCTGCACTACTAGATGTCTCAGGCTGTTCAAGGGTGAGTTTTAGATGGAGAATTAGAGTGGGTGGGTAGTGATAAGCAGCAGGTGAGGCAGGGTTGTCCTTTATCTACTATACTTTTTAATATATCAACAATAAAACATTCTTAGTGGTTTTGGACACACTGTTTGACTATTATCCTTGTTTTGTGATCACCATGAATGTTTAAAACTTTCATAAAAATGGGTTTTTTAAAATTTTATTCCTCAACACCAACGTATTCCTTCCAAAAATGATGAACCATTTCATGTAAAACATGATGTCAAACCAATCATTTTCATGAAATTCTTTTCTCTAATAATATTCATGTGAGACAGAGGGTACCTGCATTAAAATCAGTATCTCTTTTTCTGTAGGTAGTGCTGAGGAGAATTTTAAAAGACGGCTTAAAAGACAAAGAGAAAAATCTGTCATTTCAAAAAGTATTGAAGAAATAAGCAAACCTCTTTTCTTGGAAACACTTGTGGTATTGGATAAGACGATGCTTGACTATCACAAAAACCTTGATGTTGATAATTATGCTTTAACAGTTTTCAGTATGGTAAGACATATTTTTAGCTATTTATGAAAAATTTCATTTTTGATATGTGTATGACCCAAGAGAACTTATTAACCGACAATTCAACAATTTCAAAAAGTAAAAACCATTCATCTTGACTGGAATTCGAACCCGGATCCCTCGATATCTGGCCGAGTGCTTTAGCCAGTTAAGCTGTCAAGGCATCCTCTTAAACTCCAAAATTTTGGAGGCTTTATAAGAACAAGATGTTGTGATGAAATACCATACATATAATGTCACAGACATTCGTAGTCATGCGAGATGTGCCACAGTCCAGTTCTTGTTTACCTTTGACAAATTCCAAGAAACCACAGGAAATGCTGTAACTAACTTTTTGGCGGAGTCATCCATTAATATGCATTACAATGCAACTATTATGGACATCAAGGGATCCGGGTTTGAATGATGGTCAAGGCAAATGATTTTTACGCTTTGAATTGTTATTGAGCAATAGTGTCTGAATTAGTCACAATATTTTGGAGCAAATCCTATAAAATTGAATGCCTCATATCCAATGAGCAGCATTTCAGTGGTCAATGCTTCCTGTCCAGCTTGGAAAGAGCCATTTAAGTGTACTTAATGTTCAGCTGTTTGGTAATTATAAAAATAATTGGAAATTTGACATTTTATGGAGAGACTATTGGAATCATCATTAATAGAAATTTGTTATAACCACACTTATGAAACTTTTTTCCTACAAACATTTTACTCTTCCTCATATTTTGTTCATTGCGTAATGGGTGTCCAATAATTACGTTTCTGTGACTTCCAAAATCAAAAACATTTCAATCATATAATTGAGAGTTCCATAAATAACTTCATTTACCTCTCAATGTAATCCCATGCCACCTTCAGGCAATTGTTCCATCAGGGGACAAACTTCTTAAATGCTTCTGTAAAGAAGTGTGTGCCAAATATGTGGAGGACATAGGAGAAGGATGTAGGTGCTTCATTGAGGTGAAACTAAAAGGGGCAGTAAAATGAAAATCAAGCACCAGCCATAACACAAGTCCACTTGAAAGGTGGCAATGCTGTTGTTTTATGTCAATACTGTCATCACTATGGTAGGAGAACTGCAGAATGACAACTCACAGGTGGATGTAGTTGTTGTGCGACTGGTTTAGTGTGTTTGTCCAGCTGTACATTTGGAGGCAAGCAAAGAAGAAGGGGGATGTGTGGTTCTTTTCTGGTGGTTGAGGGTGCTGGAGTACGTGAAATTCATCTCTGCATGCCTGCTGTGTATGGTGGACACTGCTTGTCCCTGATGAGTGTGCTTGAGTGGTAAAGGAGATTCTGAGAAGGGTGGACATCATTGCAAGACAATGCACACCCAGGGGAGGCCCATGGAGTCATTATGCTTGATGTGATAGGACATAATGATGGCCTTAGCCAGGAAAATTGATGAATCATGGAGGAAGAAATTCATGTTCAGGTCATTAGCCATGGCTCTGTGCATGCCATTGTCAAAGATCACTTGAATTTCCACAAAGTTTGCATGCAGTGAGTTCTGAATCAGCTGACAGAGGGACAAAAGATTGACAGAATGGTGTCATGTCTGAGTCATCTGCAACGTACCATGAGGAAGAGTATGCATTTATTTTCCGTATCATCACAGTGGATGAACCAACCACTTTGAACCCAAGAGCAAATGGCAAAGCCAACAATGGAAACATCCCAATTCTACCCATCAAAGAAATCCAAAGCTGTTCACACAAGTTCTGGTAAAGTCATAATGAGCTCCTTCTTTGACTACAGGGTCTCCCTGCTTGTTGACTTCCTCAAGTGTTGAATCAAAATCAATCCACAGTGCTATGGAGACACTTCGCAGAAACTGTGATGTGCCATAAAGTCAAAATGCCCCATATTGACGTAAGATGAAATCATCCTGTTGCATGATAATGCTCACCCCCACACTGCCAAAATGATGAAGGCTACACTTCCGCAATTTTTGTCGAGAAACACTTCAACATCCTCTGTATAGCCCAGATCTTTCACCTTGTGATTTTCACATCTTTGGCAACCTAAAAAAAGACATACAAGGACATTGGTTTCTTTGGATGACGAAGTGCAAGAGTGGAAGGAGTGTGGTTGTGGATCTGTTAGCTACCTACCTCTTTCTACAAAACTGTAATTGATCGTCTTGACTCCCAGCAGAATAAATATAGTATATCAACACTTTTGGTCATTAGTTTTGAATAAAACCATTCCATGGTCATGTTGGAGTGGATGTTAGGTTTTCATTTGGCTGCCCCTCATAGTGTACAAATATATTTTCTGTGGGATGCAAAGTCTGTGTATTGCATAATTTCCTATCATCATAAGTGGAACTCCACTGTTTGCCATCTGCCTCTCATATTTTTTTAGTTTTCTCATTCCAATTAAACCATAAAATAATTGTTTCAGAAATTGAAATTTTTTTGCATTTTAAAAATATCATAGAAATGCCTCAGCTTTCAGAGACAGCACTAATTTTAATTCTCACTTCTCTAGTCAACTCTTCCGAGAGGTTGAATGGGGTAATGTGTAATGAAAGTCTTACAAATGAAAATAAGTGGATGATGAGTATACAGAAATGCTATTGAGAACTGCTTACATAATGTATTTTGTGCATTTCAGAGAACTCAACAATGTGAGATTAATTCAACTACTAACCTTATAGCTCTTAAATTAAAAAATCTATTTCAGGCACATACATTGTTTAGTGATGCAAGCTTGGGAGTCCAAATGGAATTGGTCTTGGTGAGAATTATAAAACTTGAGGCAGAGGATGATGAGGTAAGCAGTGACTGTGAAATTGGAATAAACTGCTAGATGATAATTCCCCACTTGAATATACACCCATGAATGTATCTAGACTGTAAAAATAATTTGGAGGTGAAAGGCGATAGGTGAAATGTAAGAGTAATTAAATATGCCTGGAAACCAACAGCTGGGACCAGTACCAATTTTCTGAGAAATGCGTAGGATTCTTGCTCTAGGCTCATGCTGCTGTCTACAATGCCTACTCTAGTACTAATCCAGAGGTGTTGTACCTCATTTTCTTGTCTAAAATGCCACCCCTGATATTTTTTCAATGATTATCCATCAAAATTTTTTATTGAAGTTGTATCTCTAGTCGTTTTTGTAATAAGAATGTGTTTATTCACTGCGAGCTGCAACTTATGCTCATATTTTCTCAAGTTTGTAATGTGTGTCCAACATATTCAGTAGGCTATGTATCTGTACCAGGGTATCTACTAAGGAAAATAAAGGATTTTTATTATAGCAATTTCTTTGTAGGAAGTTTTGTCTAGGATGATGGGACTACTAAGTATTTTGGCTCTATGTTAATAGTATCAAGGACTCTTCATATGTAGCTCCTAGTTTTCTTACCCTTAATCTCTACCCTTACTGGAGACCTATTCATTTATCTATTGTCACCACCACCTATCACATTAATCAACTCCAAGCCAGATTGTGAAAATTGAGGGTGGAGCTCAATTCATATATTTGTGCTAATTCCTATAGCATACGAAATGTTCACATTAGCAGGGTAATAAGTTGGACCAGATCCTTTAACTGCACCACCCTCTACTTTCTTGCAACATTTTGGTATTCAGAACAGTCACTCCTGTAATTTCAGCTCAAGTTTTCCTGTCATCATTGAAATTTGGACACAGAATCTTACAGTTGGTAGTACAATACTCTACCATGCATCTTGACTATGATGATGACACTAATGGAATGTTGTGATATTTTTATGGATATTTTTCGTAGCCCTAAACATTCCTAGAAAGATATGAATGCTCTCCTGCATAATAGTTTTGCCTAAAACTCTACTATACAATGTAATTTAATGAAAGTTTATTCCAAGTAGGGATATGTCTGGTGTCATGAAAGGCATTAATTGACAAAAATGACAATAACCTCATTTTAAATCAATTATTGCCTTTAAGCTGGAAGGGTACTGCAAAATTAACCGCCTGCGGACTACTCCATTATTGATATCTCTACTTTAAGATGTTATTCCTGGGTTCCATATAAATTCTGAAGATCATTTAGGCCAAATAGGTCAAAAAATCAATTGCATTCTCCTATGTGTGACTAATATTTGACATGAATGCACATACAAATGTTATAGTGCTGATGGTTCAAGGATCATTTTGTAATTCCTTACTATTGATAAAAGTGGTTGGTATTAAGGGTTTGTGTAGAATGACTAATAATTGTTAGTCATTCGTTCGTTAATCTGAAGCCCTAATCTCCCCTTGTCAGTATTAAATTCTGTTATGACCTAATAGTTCATCTTGCTCTCATCCCTCTTCATTCCATCCACATACTTACTCTTTTTTGCCAATCTCTTCCTAAATCTTTAACCTTTACTTCTCTTCTCTTTCTACTATGCTATCATGTCTCAAGTTACACCTAATCATCCTCTTTTTCTATATTGTGCTCCTTATTCTTTTTTCTCAACTATTTCAAATCCTGGATACTCAGTTGTATCTTATTTTGATGATCTCTTCTACAGGTTTCAAAGGCAACAGTTGGCATCAATTAGCTCTCGTCCTATCTGCTTTTCATATGTAATAAATTTGTGTAGGTAGATAAAATGAAAATGTAGACTGACACATGTGCATGCTTATAGATTAGGTAACACAAGTATAAACCCTGTCGTTTGAGATTTGATGTTTCCTTTGAAGTGAGGGCAAATAAAATCTGCAGAAAAAATACCCCAGTTATCTAGATTGATGAAATTATTAGGGACCATGGATGCATTGCTGAAACCACCTGAAAGAAGTGGTGTCACTTCCAGGCCTAATGATTATGGAACAATTAATCCCTAAACTTCCACATTTTCTTTTAGTAATCATTTATAGTTCATTCAGGAATAGCTGATTGACACTCAGTAGAATACTGTATGGGAGGGTCTATTTCAGGTCAGATAATAGGGGAGGCAAAATCAATCAGATAGGAGAGCAAAGTAAATATTCAGAGGGAAAAGTGTTTAGGCGAGGGCAGAATTAGAGAAGCTAGTTTCTTCTACACAATCTAAATTGGTGGGATTGTTTACATCTGCTTACAAGCCCATGGAATTCTCTCTCCCTGATGGGCAGCATTTTAAGCGTTGACTTGACCAAACCAAAATTAGTGACTGTTCATGACATCTGCCTTGGGTATACGAGTACCTCGTACCTTTGCATCAAACCATAATCATAAACTTAATCATAAAAGGTCTCCTCTCTCTTGCTTACTACAATGCTTGTGTGATGGACCAAATGTTATGTTTTCATATTACTTAAATATTCTTAATTTTAGTATTATCTATGATTTAAATTACTAACTGACTCATTATCATACCATTCACTGCCTCCTCTCTCTTAAGAATAATTCCTCAATTGGTCTCTCCCACTTTTCACTACTACATCACCATCAGTATTCCAAATCTAAGGTTGGTTTACTGCAGTCATCCATTCTTCTCTATTCAATGTTAATTCCCTCAACCTCTGATAGCTTCTGTTTCATTTCTTACTTAATTTGTCCTATGTACATGTCTATTGGTCTATCTCACAGGATCTTCCTGTTCATTTTTCCTACTCATGCATCAAGGTGTGTCCAATGTGTCTAGTAGTTCTTCTTTGCCATTGAGCCCATATGGTCCTTTCCTCTTCTTATCTTCTGTATAATTCCTTGTTCCTTACTATGTCTATCCAATTAATCCTCGTCATTGCCCTCTAGCACCCTGTTTCAAAGCTGCTATTCTTCACTAGTCCACTTCTAATGCTTCATGCCTCTGATTTGTAGATTGCCATGCTCCATATGAAAGTTTTGATGAACTGCTTCCTTGTTTGCAACTTTACATTCTCTGAACATAGTTGCCTCTTCTTCATGAATGCTTTCTTAGCTTGAGTCATCCTTCACTTTTTAATGGTCAAACTTCTTCCATCTCAAGTTATACTGCTGCCCAGGTAGATGAAGGATTCTACTTTCTCTAGTTTCAATCTTGGAAGTGTGATGTCTGCATTCAGGTTCTCTCTTCCACACATGAGGATTTAGTTTTCTTCTTGATGTACATAATACATTCCCAAAGTGTTGCTTGAAGGTTCTCTCAAATTTTTGGAATTACTGTGATGTTATCTAATGCTGGGAGCAAGTAAATTTCATAGCTAATCACTGTGACTCCTTCGATGCCCAATTCTTGTGGTTCTTTTATTACCTCTTCTAGATATACATTGAATTGTGCATATAAGAGGTTGCATCTTTGTCTAACTCCTTTGTGTATTCTGACTTCTATTTTTCTTGTTTGACATTTGCATGGTTGTTAATTGATTCTAATGATGGACTATTCTTCTGTCATTGTAGTCGTATTTGGTTGTTAGCACCCCAAAGAATATTAGCAATAGAGACAGATAGTTCTGAAAATTCTACAGGATGTGGAAGTTCCTGAAAACATGTGAACTCTCTCATTGTGCAATAATTATTCAGTTTTTAAATTCTGCAAACTCGCATTCAACCTAAAATCAAGCGGTGTGTGGACCTTCAGCAAAGAAATCTTATAGGGAAATATGTATAGTGAATATATATGAGCTGTAAAGCTGTGTTATTATGTAATATTCAATTAGTAGTTTTTATAAACACCATTAAAGATACTGGCACAAAAATTTAACGAAATCCTTCCTAAATCTGTTGAATCCTTCTAAGATCTGTTGAACCTTCAGCAAAGAAATCTTATAGGGAAATATGTATAGTGAATATTTATGAGCTGCAAAGCTGTGTTATTATCTAACATTCAATTAGTAGTTTTTATAAACACCATTAAAGATACTGGCACAAAAATTTAACAAAATCCTTCCTAAATCTGTTGAATTCATGGAAATATTTGTTCTTTTAAAAGCTGAAAGAGTATTTACCTAATATTTGCAATTTCCACCATGTTGTGGTGGCCAAGTCAGCCAATCTAATCAATTAGAAAGGGATTTATAATTATTAGAATATCAAGATTAAAAGCTTTCTTCAAATGGTTGTCTCAAAGCCAGATCAATTTTAATGAAAAAAACATCATTTGGATTGTTCATTTATTTACTGCATGTATTTGAAATATAATGCATGATTAGCCGCAATGAATTTAAATGCGCTTTACCTTAACAGATGAATCTAGCAGTCAATACAAAGGGAGACAAAACTCTTAGTTCATTTTGTGAATGGCAAAACAAAGTAAACCCAATTAGTGACAAACACCCTAACCATCATGATTTGGCTGTACTTTTGACGAGGTAAGTATTCCTTGTACAAAAAATCAATCAGCATTACTAAGCATTAAGTTATGCCATCCTACAATTAGTGGCCACATACATATTAATGACAAACTTATTCATCATCTTCCTATTGAAGGTACTTATTGGCTCTATACTTATTTTATTTTATGATAATATGTAGAAATTAATCCAACTGTCTATACCAGAAGTTTCATCTTTCCAGAGTGGATATCTGCTCAAAGCAATCTGACTGTAGGGCTGTGGGAATATCTTATATTGGTGAAACGTGTTCCCCAGAATATCAGTGCAGCATATGTTCAGATGAAGGATTGGAATTAGGTTATGTCATTGCACATGAAGCTGGACACAGGTTGGTAATGTAGGTGAGAACTTCATGTAGATATTTAGACTTTTAACATTAAATTTTAGGTTGCTACATATCAACATCATAACATTGGTTGAATTTATTTGTAACTCTGTATTCAGTTCTTCAAGTTAGAAAGTAATCAAAGTATTTTTATATGAATGAAATTTCAAGGTATAGAATTGAACACAGGAATAAATGAGAACTTAATTATAGAAATTTTTTAATTTTAGAATTTATTAATTGGGGTCAAGGTGAATGATTTTTATACTCTGAAATTGTTGCATTGGGAGGAATGATCACACATTCAAGGTAAGATGCCAGGCACAAAGAACAAATTTAAAAAAATGTTCATTTCTTAATAAAACAATTGTTGATTGGAAAAATATGTAAACAATTTATGTAATAATTTGATTGATATGTTGTGTAAAATAAAAGTAAAATATTGTATGTAAAAGCTAAGTTTTGATTTTTTTTCTTGTTGATTGGGAAACTGATGTTCATGAGATGGGGATTTTCTTTTTCTTTATGTTAGTGAATTGTGTTTGGATGTTTCCTTTGAGTGTATTTTTTTCTGAATGATTAAATTGATTACCTTTTGTGATATTGATTGTATTTGAGATGTCATGTCATTTTTCCAAGGCAAGTTTGATTGTAACACTTTGGACTTTTGTGCCACCTGACATTGTCTATCTGCACATATGAGTTTTAATAATAATAATAATTCAACTGTGGAATTAAATTATAATGCTGGTATTATTACCTTAATTTATGATAAGTTAACAAAATATAGTTTTGAAAAATTACAAAATAATATGAAATAACAAGAATTTTTAACAATTATTAGCCTTGGAATGCAACATGATGATGTCCAACAAAATGGCTGTAATCCCAAATTAAGTGGGGACAGGTCAACCGTCATGCACAAATTCGTCAGCATGGAAGTCAGTGAGTGGTCTGTGTGCAGCCAAAGATATCTGAGGACTTTCCTTGAGTGAGTAATAATTTCATAGCATACAATTGCAGAATGGCATTATGTGCAATCTTTCATTGTAATAGTATTATGGTCTAATTTTTTCAGACCTGATAAAGAATAATTAATCAGCAGTTTGTTGCTGAAACATGTACTAAGGCATTCATAGGTACTCTGGAATTTGGAAAGAGTGCATCTCTTCAATAATTTCTTATTAACTTCATGGTGGACCCTTTGAAGTTCATATACAGCTGTCATTTCCCTTCTTAATTAAATCATTGGACAGGCCATATGCATCCTTGCTATTGGATTTTTAAAGCGATTTTACTTTTTCAAAAATGTCTTTTGAGATTATCCATTTCCATTTGAAGTTATTTTTATTCCCTTTTTACCTGATATATTTTGAGCAGTATTTTGGTCTACCTCAGTGGATGACTTCAGGTTCTCAATAGAGTTACAAAAAATGCATTTAACTCATCAGGGAAAAGAGATAGAGAAGAAATAGTATTTGATTTCTCAATTTCATTTTTATTACTGTACAGAGACCTTTCAATGTTTTCAAAATTAGTTATGTAGACACATTGTTTTTTTTAGGTTGTTTCAGTCTTGGTCTATATTCCTCACATAGTTGATAAAGTAGTTTTTTGTTATGTTCAGTATGGTTGGCAGTAAAATATTTATGCAGAGAGACAAGTTCAATTCTTAGACTTGCCAAGTTAGGTGTGAACCAAGAGTTTTTGTTTTTCTCTTAACTTGGGTGAACATTTCTTGGGAAAGAAAATATGCCTACACATAATGCACTTGGATTGTTACCAACTATTTTTCGTTCATTGGGACTTGAGCCTATAATATGGATTCCACTACCGCATTTTTGGAAGCAGCAATGTTGAGCAGTCTAGATTATTTTTGCAAGTGTTTTAATGTAATCTATGCTAACCTATTATTGGTATTCTCCTCCCTACTAGCTTTGTCATTTAGGGTTCCCAGGGTAATTGTCTTTTGGGTTTCTTTTTGCGATCCTTTTGCTCCCCCAGCATGCCTCGTACTTCTTCATTTATTTTCCTCTATCTCTCCATTTCATCTTTTCCATCCTCCATGTCTACATCTAAAAAACCTCTTATATAAGCTCATTACCTAAGACTACATATATTTCCCTGTATAGAACCAAACTCCATATCAAAGTTTTGATAAGCCATTCCCAACTCAAAGTCCCTGTTATCATTTCCCTCCTCCTTGTGAAATCTTTTTTGCCTAATCAATTCTTCTCCTTATGTCCCTCTCCTGATGTCCCTCTCCTTATGCCTTCTCCTTATGTCTTCTACTATTTAGACGATTTTGGTCCAAAATACTTTCAATGTAAGTAAACTGTTCCACCTGCTCAAGTTTATCAGATTCTATTTTAATATTTAACCTAGCCTTTCTCTTTCTAAAAAAAACTATATAACCTTTGTTTTGTTTACATTTCCTCTTATCCCATTCCTATCACACTGAATTTCCAATGCACTCAGCAATGCTTGTAACCCCTCAGCTGACTGACTAATTAAAGCTGGATCACCAGCAAACGTAACTGATTTTATGAATTCCACACTGGCTTTCATTATTATCTCAAGTTCTTCCCATGACTCTTTTATCATTACCTCAACATATATAGGGTGTGAGTTGAACAGCACTGGTGATAATGTAAATCCCTGTCTTACCCTCTTCCTAACCCTGCCCATTCTATCTCTTTATCCACAACTCGCACCTGAGTAGTCTCAGATATATTAATAATACTGTAATTAAAAAATCTGCCAATAATATTTATCTAAATAAGTTTTTAATTACATGTTGGGACATAAAGCCCATGTGTTTATTCTGAATTCAATGATAAAAACTTCCCCAATCTCATTCTCTCTTTATCACAGGTGTATGTAATACACATTTCCCATACAATTGTCTAGAATATCATGTCCTGTCCATGTGATTTCCTTAAGTTCTGTTATATCCATATCAAATTTGTATGATTCCCTAATGCATTGTGTCTAAGCTCCAATTTTGTTTAAAGGTAACACATCCCTTGTTCCAATCTGTGAATTTACATGATCTTATTTACAAAGTTTATCATAAGCTCTCCTGTCTGATTTTTCCTCTGTTGGCTTCCACAGAAATATCCTATTGTGGATTGGAATTTTCATTCCTCCCAATATGAGGGCCAGGAGAGAGGCTCAGTCTATCCCCTACTCTCTAACCTGTCAAGGGTAGCCCTGCCAGTGACTGACTTTATTTCCTATCACCTTAGTTCTATGAGTCCCTGGGGAACACAAACATCTCAACCATACCTGATAAGGTAGCACATAGATTGCAGCAGATAGTATTGTTGGAGTATACAGAAAATGAATTTCAACTCTACCTATTGGCTTATCTAAGAAGATGATGGAGGCATGACCCTCCTCCTTGTAGGATATTTTTAGTTTTAATTAAATTAGAATCGATATGTCTGACTGAATTCCCTGACATTAGTTTTGAATGCCTTTAATTCCCAAAGCATCAAAAATTTCTACTGCAAGGTGTGTTGAATTCTCTAAATTAGTGCTATTAGTTTCAAATTTAACCTGATTTTCAGATTTTTTTGGTGAAAAAATGGTTATAATTTGTTTTGTTCATTGTCTTAGTAATTTTAAAGATAATGTACCATTTAAATATGTGCTTATTGCATTTCTGAAAGTAAGCACTAAATCTGATTAAAATAAAATAAAACAGCACTTTATTATGAAATATTTTTATGAAAGACTATATTGGTTCATTTCAAGGCTTCTTTTGATTTTTCTACATCTAAAACTTCTATTAGTTATCATGCAGAACTGTTGAAAGAATTTTTGGTGTATTGGTTTGATTGAATGAACAAAACCTATATCTCAATGGTTAAATTCTTAGTTTTTGGCATGTCTCACTATCTTTTGATAGCCGAGTATTTTTCATGTAGGACATAAGGTGGTGTTAAGTTATTACAAATATTTTTTTTAAGATTGGGCTTTGGAAAATGCCTGGAAGATGAGCCTGGAGAGCATGAATTCAACATTGTAGATGTACTGCCAGGTGTCATCTATGGAGGAGACTATCAGTGCCAACGTATTGTGGGTGAAATGGCCAGAGAGTGCACAACTGGTCTGGTAATGAAATCATTAACCATTGAGTATTTTAAGGGCTGTTCACATGCTAGGTTACTTGGAAAATGTAAATTTTTCATAAAGGGGAATGTCAGTCCTAATTGTAGGAATATTTTCCCAAAATAACCATTAACATTAAAATCCAGTACTTGTTAATCAGTTAATTCCCTTAATTATTTAATGTTCAAATAGCAATGGTATTGAGTTACAAACATTCTCTGGCTGAACTGGACTTTTTCCTGATGGTTTTCCCAACTTTATTTTCCTGGATGGATTTCCATTATTCCAAGTTCTCAAATGGCTATTTTTATGTGTGCATTTTTCTCAATTTTAATATATAAAGTATTAAATGGCGATTTTCCTGATTTACCAATCAATCAGTTTCTTTTTTCTCATCAGGCAACATGAAAACACTAATATATATTATGTGTGTGGGATATGACCCACTTGTTTTATAATCATATTGCTATGTTATCCAGTCATTTTTTGTTTTCAAAGTTAAATATTCTCTTTTCAGAATCAGTGCCATTTAGGAAAATGGTTTTAAATGGATTTGGGATTTTTGTTTTCAAGAGAATAACATTAGGAAATGTAGTTATTCTGAAATTTAGTAGAAACGCCTTTTATATTGTTTTTCTATATATTTTATCTGGCTCCTTGATTCCTGGAATGAACCATGTATTATTATTAGGCATTAATTTCTCCAATCTTTTGATGTTTTCATCCCTCCTCTGCTCCCAAATCCATATTATTCCAACACATCTAAATATTCCCCTCCCAACTCTTCACCTTGAAAACCTCCCTACGTTCCCCTCAATCCAGTGTCCCCAGCCCCTTCTATTAAAACCTTTGTCTCAGGTCCTTCCTTCTCTCCCTTGAGAAGGTGGTTTCACCAATGAAAATTAAAAAACGAGTGCGTTTCTTTTCTTTCTTGTGTGTTTCTGTGTTCGCTAGTGCTATCTGGAGATATATACATGTATATACATATATAAACCATTAACACACTATTCAACCCGAAGGTTGGTTTGATAGGTGATGGTAGAGTTCACCCAGTACTAAGCCCGACGGCATGTGAAATTCACACATCAGGGTAGGGGGGCCAGTTCCTTTCCCTGTGCCAGTTATGGTTTCCCAGAAAGATCTGGTACCCAAAAAATCACATAGCTTGGGTGGAGCTGCAGGTCCCCTGAGTGACTTGCCCGGGAATCGAACCCGAAATCAGTAGTCCAACGCTCTACCCCTGGACTACCGCGACCCACATATGGTGAACACATATTCATTCACATGGAAACAGATATAAGGAAAGGGGGATAGGAACACACATAAGGACGAATACAGGACAGGTAGGGAAGGTGGAATTGAGCAGAACACGAGTGGAAAAATATTTCCTTGTCCGCGGCCGGGCATCGTATATACGAGGGTGGTCCCAGAAGTACCCGTCCCAAAATGAAAACAAAAATTTTGGAAAACAATGTGTTTATTTTTCCGCATTATCTTCTTTCAGCTCTATACAATTCTCAGCGATGCTCAACAAGTTCGATGCCCTTTTTATAACAAGAACCGTCTTGCTCCTCAAAATAGCCATTAACTGCCAACATTACTTCTTCACTGTTGGAAAATCTTTGACCACTGAGCCATTTTTTCACGTTTGTGAACAGGAAATAATCCGAGAGGGCTAAATCTGGCGAATAGGGTGCATGAGGTAGCAATGCAAACTTTAATTCATGAATTTTGACCATTGCAATAACGGATTTGTGAGCTGTTGCATTGTCTTGATGAAACGACACTTTCTTCTTAGCCAAATGCGGCCGCTTTTGCTGGCTTTCTTCGCTCAAACGTTGCAATAAGTTCAAATAATACTCGCCATTGATAGTTTTTCCTTTTTCAAGATATTCAATGAAAATTATCCCACACAAACCGATACCATGACCATGCCTTCAGATGAAACGGTCTTCGCCTCCTTTGGAGCCGTTTCTCCCTTTTGAAACCATAATTTTGATTGTTCTTTTGTCTCGGATGTGAAGTAATGGACCCATGTTTCAACCATGGTTATGATACGGCGCAAAAATTCTGCTTTGTTGCTGTGAAACTTTCCTAAACACTCAATTGAAACATCTTCACGACACTGGTTTTGCTCGATTGTGAGCAAGCGCGGCACCCATCTTGTACACAGCTTTCTCATGTCCAAATTTTTGGTAAATATGCGATGCGATATACTTTTTCAAATACTTTTTGGTGATGGCTAACCCCTGCCTCCCGTAGAATTCAATTGCTTTCTCCTTATGGTCATTCATCGTACCTAAACTGTAGTCCCCCACTTCATCACCACAGATCTTGCCTTCTTACTTCTCGATAAAAACTTAACCTTGCTGTATAGTGCACCAATGTTATCCTCCCTTTGTAAACTTTCCATGTCCTCGCATTACGTTTTCCACCATTCTTCTTTTGCTTTATTTGTTGCCCTTCTCAATTTATTGTTTAACTCTTTGTACTTCATTTTGCCTAACTCTGTGTTTACATTTTTCCATCTTCTTCTCTCATCCATCTTTGCAATCATCTCATCCGTTACCCATGGTTTCCTTATCCTTTTCCCGTTAACGGTTCCTATTGTGTCTTTAGCGGCTTCCAATATCACTTTCTTGATACATTCCCATTTTTCTTCGATAGTAGTCAGTTCTTTACCGTCATCCATCATTTTCTCTACAGCCTGCTGATACTCATTCCTCGTTAATCCATTTAATGCTTCTAAATTCCATTTCCTAACCGGCCGCCCTTGCGTTATCTTCTTGAAACGAACGTTACATTTCATAACAACTAAATTGTGGTCAGAGTCCGCATCCGCTCCTGGGAAACTGTGCGAATTTATCACACTGTTCCTAAACCTGTGCCTAACCATAATATAATCTAACTGATACGTTTCTGAGTCACCTGGCATTTTCCATGTATACCTACGCCTTTTGTGGTGTCTAAACCATGTGTTAGTGATGACTAACCCCGGTCTCCTGCAGAATTCAATTGCTTTCTCCCCGCGTTCATTCCTCGTGCCAAACCCATAGTCCCCCACCTCACCACCATCTCTTCCTTCGCCTACCGTCGCATTCCAATCCCCCATCACTATCAAATGTTTCCCTGCAGGAACACTCGCGATGATATCCTCTAACTCATCATACATCCTATCGACTTCTTCCTCCTTGTGTTTGCTCGGTGGCATGTATACCTGAACAATGACCAAGTTCGTCGGCTCTGCTTTAATTTCTACAAGTAAAATTCTATCAGTCGCTTGCTCTATGTTGACTACGCTTCTTCCTACCCCTTTATTTAATATTACGGCAACCCCTCGTTGGCTCTCGTCCCCGCCGCTGTATATCACTCTATAATTGTCACTCCAGTAATCCCCGCTATCCTTCCATCTCACCTCGCAGAGACCTAAAACATCTATATTACCTCTTTCCATCTCTCGCTTAATATTTTCTAATTTGTCTCTCCTCAACATTGTCCTGACATTCCAGGTTCCTATTCTAACTACTTTCGTCTTCTTCTGAGTCTTCTGTCCTGCTGCAGTTATTTCTTCCCTGCAAGGGTTTCGTGGGATGATGACCGCGGAAGCCTTGCCTCTCCCGCTGCCGGGCATGACACATGGCCTCTTGAGCCGAGTCCCGTAGTTGCCAGGACTCATATTATCTATAGAGCCCATCATTACATTCTTGGGAATCATAATTGAGGTGGTTTCCCATTGCCTTCCTCAATAGTGTTTTTAACGTGACACCATCACTTAAAGGCCGCCCCACTGGGGTCAGATGCCATTGCAGCCGCCTCACTGAGGAACAGACGCTGCGTGGAATACCTTTCTGAGTCACCTGGCATTTTCCATTTATACCTACGCCTTTTGTGGTGTCTAACCCATGTGTTCGTGATAACTAACCCCTGTCTCCTGCAGAATTCAATTGCTTCCTCCCTGCATTCATTGCTCATGCCTAAACCGTAGCCTCCCACCTTATCACCATCTCTTCCTTTGCCTACGGTCGCATTCCAATCCCCATCACTATCAAATGTTTCCCTGCAGGAACACACGCGACTATATCCTCTAACTCATCGTACATCCTATCAACTTCTTCCTCCTTGTGGTTGCTCGGCGGCATGTATACCTGTACGCCCCTCGGGCTAAGTCCCACAGTTGCCAGGACTCAATTTCTGTCTTGTTTCCATCATTTTTTATGGAAATAATAATTGAGGTGGTTTCCTGTTGCCTTCCTCAATAGTGTTTTTAACGTGACACCATCACTTAAAGGCCGCCCCCTGGGGTCAGACGCTTTTGCAGCCGCCTCACTGAGGAACAGATGCTGCGTGGACTACTTTTCGTGTGGCTCCTAACCTTCGACCTATCTGGCATAGATGACCTTACCAGGAGCAATTATTATTGCTCCCACCAGCACAGCTCTAGGTGTTATTGGAACACACAAGCCATTTCACCACGTCAAGGTTGTAGTCCATGGGAGGGATATATATATATATATATATATATATATATATATATATATATATATATATATATATATATAACTTAGATAGTACCACACAGCACGAGAACACATAAAAAGAACACTCACAATATTATCTTGATAATTTCGACGGACTTGAGCTCCGTCTTCTTCGGAAGATAAGATATGACTAAGGAAAAGGGTACGCGGTGCAGAAAGAGTATGGGACGAGGGAGAGGGGAAAAACAGGTAGTGGGGGAGGGGTGAAGGAGGGGTATATGGAGGGGGAGAAAGCGGAGCGGGGAACAGGTGGTGGGAGAGGGGTGAAGGAGGAGGTTATGGAGGGGGAAAGAGAGGCCAGAGGGGAGCGGAGATGGAATAAGGAGGATGCGGAAATAGTAACAAGCGACACAGAAAACTAACAATTCATCCACAGATCCCACAACACCCATGACCAAGGCATCAACTCACCAAGTCATCATAAGGGCTTGACAAGTCAAAACACAGGACAAGGATGACAAAATGTATGCGGATGAATAAATTGTCCCACCACCTCGCAAGAAACAAATCCACCTCCATCCATCTCAGCCCCACCCCCCCATTTAGTGAACGACATTGAGACCCGGATGTTGATAGGCTTTAACAGCCATATAAATGCCAATTCCATTGTTTTTAATTTTATAGGGTTATCGGATGGGGGAAGGGATGCTAGCACGGAAACATTGTAACAGTGGTTGAAGGGGGTGTTGTGGTGGGAGGCATGTTTTGGGATGGGAAGACCCGCGGACGGGGAGGAGGGATTACATGAGGCGCGATGATTGTTCACCCTGAGGTTCAGGGGTGTAGAGCACTGGCCTATATAAAATGCCGGGCAGAGTTTGCAAGTCAGAAGATAGATTACATTCTGAGATGTGCATGAGGAGTGGGGGAAGGGCGGGAGAGAGTTAAAAGGTGGGATGGAGAGGGGTGGAGTGGTGAAAATAGGACAAGTTTTGCATCCCCTCCCACCCCCAGAATCACACCCACTCCGTGCTTGCGAGCTAGATGCAAAACTTGTCCTATTGGGGTCCTATATACCCTCCCATGGACTACAACCTTGTCGTGGTGGAAGGGCTTGTGTGTTCCGATGACCCCTACAGCTGTGCTGGCGGGAGTAATAATAATTACTGCTGGAAGGGTCACTCATGCCAGATAGGTCGAAGGTTAGGAGCCAGACGAAAGGTAGTCCACGCAGCGTCTGTTCCTCAGTGAAGCGGCTGCAATGGCGTCTGACCCCAGTGGGGCGGCCATTAAGTGATGGTGTCACGTTAAAAACACTATTGAGGAAGGCAACGGGAAACCGCTTCAATTATCATTCCCAAGAAAATATGATGGACGCAAAACAGAAATTGAGTCCTGGCAACTGCGGGACTCGGCCCAAGGGGCCGTGTGTCGTGCCCGGCAGCGGGGGAGGCAAGGCTTCCGCGGTCATCATCCCACGAAACCCTTGCAGGGAAGAAATAACAGCAGCAGGACAGAAGATGCAGAAGAAGACGAAAGTAGTTAGAATAGGAACCTGGAACGTCAGGACCATGTTGAGGAGAGGCAAATTAGAAAATATTAAGCGAGAGATGGAAAGAGGTAATATAGATGTTTTAGGTCTCTGCGAGGTGAGATGGAAGGATAGCGGGGATTACTGGAGTGACAATTATAGAGTGATATACAGCGGCGGGGACGAGAGCCAACGAGGGGTTGCCGTAATTTTAAATAAAGTGGTAGGAAGAAGCGTAGTCAGCATAGAGCAAGCGACTGATAGAATTTTACTCGTAGAGATTAAAGCAGAGCCGACGAACTTGGTCATTGTTCAGGTATACATGCCACCGAGCAACCACAAGGAGGAAGAAGTCGATAGGATGTACGATGTGTTAGAGGATATCATCGCGAGTGTTCCTGCAGGGAAACATTTGATAGTGATGGGGGATTGGAATGCGACGGTAGGCGAAGGAAGAGATGGGGGTGAGGTGGGGGACTATGGGTTAGGCACGAGGAATGAGCGCGGGGAGAAAGCAATTGAATTCTGCAGGAGACAGGGGTTAGTCATCACCAACACATGGTTTAGACACCACAAAAGGCGTAGGTATACATGGAAAATGCCAGGTGACTCAGAAAGTTATCAGTTAGATTATATTATGGTTAGGCACAGGTTTAGGAACAGTGTGATAAATTCGCAGTTTCCCAGGAGCGGATGCGGACTCTGACCACAATTTAGTTGTTGTGAAATGTAATGTTCGTTTCAAGAAGATAAGGCAAGGGCGGCAGGTTAGGAAATGGGATTTAGAAGCAGTAAATGGATTAACGAGGAAGGAGTATCAGCAGGCTGTAGAGAAAATAATGGGTGACAAGAAAGAACTGAGTACTATCGAAGAAAAATGGGAATGTATCAAGAAAGGGATATTGGAAGCCGCTAAAGACACTATAGGAACCGTTAACGGGAAAAGGATAAGGAAACCATGGGTCACGGATGAGATGATTGCAAAGATGGAGGAGAGAAGAAAATAGAAGAATGTAAGCACAGAGTTAGGCAAAATGAAGTACAAAGAGTTAAACAATTATTGATAAGGGCCACAAATAAAGCAAAGGAAGAATGGTGGAAAACACAAAGCGAGGATATGGAAAGTTTACAGAAGAAGGGTGAAATTGGTGCTCTATACAGCAAGGTTAAGTTATTATCGGGAAGTAAGAAGGCAAGATCTGTGCTAACAGTGAAAGATAAGTAGGGTAAGATAATAGTTGAACCAGGAAAAATCCAAGAGAGATGGAAGGAATATATAGAAACACTGTATGGTAAAGAACTTAGGCCGACAAGGTTAGACATAGAAAAGGAACATGAAGTAGAAGAAGATAGCTTAGGTCCAGGCATACTCGACGATGAAATAGAAAGGGCACTAAAGGAGATGAAAGCAAATAAGGCCGTGGGGGTGGACAACATTCCTGTAGAAATGTTGAAATGGTTAGGAAAAGGTGGAAAGAAGGCCATATATGGACTGATTCGTAGTATCTATGAGGAAGGAATCTGGCCGGAAGATTTTGTGAGATCGGTGTTAGTTCCTATTCCAAAAAAGGCAAAGTCTACGTCATGTGAGGATTACAGAACAATAAGTTTGATATCCCACGCAGCTAAAGTTATTCTCAGGATCATCAACAAAAGGATAGAGAGTAAGGCAAATGATTACTTAGGGGATGATCAGTTTGGGTTTAGGAAAGGAAGAGGTACGCGTGATGCCATTGCAGTAATGAGATCACTAGTCGAGAGGAATATAGAATACAATCAGGACGTTTTTGCCTGTTTTGTAGATTTCGAAAAAGCGTTTGATAGAGTGAATTGGGAAAAATTAATGCGTGTATTGCAGAAAATAGGAATGGATTGGAGGGACAGGAGACTGATCCGCAACCTGTACATGTCTCAGACTGCTCAGGTGTGAGTGGGGAACGGAGAGTCCGGATGGGCAGTGTTAGGAAGAGGTGTAAGGCAGGGTTGCCCATTGTCACCGGTACTGTTCAACGTGTATGTAGAGGAAATGATTAAAGAGGCATGGGAAGAACTGGAGGTAGGAATGAAAGTCAGAAGGGAATTCGTAAAATCGGTTAGGTTTGCTGATGACCAAGCATTAGTTGCTCAGTCAGCCAAGGGGTTGCAAGCATTGCTGAGTGAATTGGAGGTTCAGTGCGATAAATATGGGATGAGAATCAATATTAATAAAACAAAGGTTATGCGATTTTCCAGAAAGAAAAAGACTAAGCTAAATATTAAATAGGCGGGGAAAAAGTAGAGCAGGTAGAACAGTTTACATATCTCGGAAGTGTTTTGGACCAATACGGTCTAAGTAGTAGGGACGTAAGGAGAAGAATTGCGCTAGGCAAGGAGGCTTTCTCAAGGAGGAGGGAGTTGATGACGGGGACGTTGAGTAGAGATGTTAAGACAAGACTCGTAAAAACTCTGATATGGAGCGTAGCTATGTATGGTGCGGAAACGTGGTCACTGAAGCAGGAGGATAGACGTAAATTGGAGGCTTTTGAAATGTGGGTGTGGAGAAGGATGGAGAAGGTGAAATGGACCGAAAGGAAAACAAATGAGGTGAAACAAAACAACAACTGGAGATGGTGGGTGAGGAGAGGGGTTTGTTGAGAGAAATCCTATGGAGGCAGGAAAAATGGATGAAAGGCGTATTGAGCGGTAGTGGAATGTTGAAGAAGGTAATAGAGGGGAGAATGTTGGGCAAGCGAGGAAAGGGTAGGAACAGGATAGGGATGTTGGATGGGATGAAGGGAGGAAAGAAGTACACAGAGATGAAGAGGGACCTGATGTAGTTTAGGTTGCTGGATTGGGTTTTGTTTGGAGTTACAAAATATTTATTTGATAGTTGTGTCCATCCAAAAACCTACCTTAACCGGTAGATTACCTAATAATAATAATAATATATATATAAAGTCACTTTCTTGGAAAACCCATGAAGGTGTACAATAATGTAAATTCACTAATAGTCATAACAAACACAGAAACCAAAACACACAAAAGAGAGACTCACTGGATCTCGAATTTTCGGTGGTCCAACCACCTTTCTCAAGAGGAATTAGGAACAGAACTGGCTAATTCCTCTTGAGAAAGGTGGTTGGACCACCGAAAATTCGAGATCCAGTGAGTCTCTCTTTTGTGTGTTTTGGTTTCTGTGTTTGTTATGACTATTAGTGAATTTACATTATATATATATATATATATATATATATATATAAATGTATTTGTGTATGAGTTAAAATACTCAATATGTATAATAAATTTGTTCTTTTTCCTTCTGACAAGGTTTAATTTTATAAGTCATATTTAATTGATACATTATCCTAAGAGACTGTAAAGTATGTCCGTATTGATGATGGCTAAAATGCTTTATTCAGACATGTGATAGCTTGAATTGTCAAACGCCTGGCAGTGCATCATGCGAGCAGACCCATATTTTCCCTGCTCCAGGAACGAAATGTGGTGAGAAAAAGGTAAGAATTTTTTTTCAATACCAAAATAAAATATCAATCACTTATAATGATTCATTTCAACAAGTAGATCCCTTTAAATACTAAGGGTTATGCAGGTTTTGAATAGCTTTTAAAAGCTAATTCCAAGAATTATGCATTTACATTGCTTGTATGAGGTTTTTTTTTATGATTTCTGGAGTAACTTATCAGCTACCCAGGAGTTAAGTGTTGTTATTAATATTCTCCCATTTTAGATAGGTTTTGAATGGACACAGATTACACAACAGTGCAACAATAAATTTCCTTGTCCCTCCTAACAAAATACAAACTGACATTTGACAGAATAATAAACCCTTCATCAATTATGCACACTTCTTTCCTCCGATCATTCCATCCAATATTCTTTTATATTTTTTCTCTTTCGTTGCTTGTCCAACGTTCTCCCCTCTTTCACAATGTTCAACATCCCATTACTAATCAAAATGCTTGGCATTCATCTGTCCTACCTCCTTGGATATATTCCAACAATCCTCTCTCTTACCCCACCATACCTAGTACTTCCTCAATTGATTTCATTTGTGTCCACTTCACCATTTCCATCCTTCTTCACACCCACATTTCAAAAGCCTTCAATCTACACCTATCATCCTGCTTCAATGGCCGCATTTCAAACATTAAAATAGGAGGGCAAAAAAGGAAGGAGGTGGATCAGTTTGGGTTACAAATAAGTCAGATCAATACATTACATGAGGATGATAGAATTGAATGAATTTGCAATATTTCATTTAAAATACACTAGTCCCAAGTTAAGCTTAAAATATGCATTAATGAAGTACAGAAGATTGGTTCACAGCTATTTCTCCATTACATTGTTAAGCCTAAAGTTGGTTACTAAGTATGAACTGCTTGGGAGCTTATTGCAACAGTTTATTGCCAAGTAGACAGACTGATATTAGACCTTAAACAACCTGCACTGGATATTGTCTAGATTCTGCTAGATCCATGTGTCATGTAAGTGAGCAGATGACCAAATTGTATATAGGTTAAGGTTCTGCTTAATATACATGTGGCTTTGTAGCACAAACATGATAGAAAGATAAAATTTGCAGTTTTTAAAAATATAGGTCTGCAATGCTCATGAGGTCCAGAACTGTTTAGGATTATGATTGGCTTTTTCTGCAGTATAATTATTTTCAAAGTTTCTTGAGTATTCCCCCAGAGTTTAAGGCCTTAGGTTAGAATTCTCTGGAAAAAAGCAATGTAGGTTACCCTCGTGTAACCATATAATACCTCTCATCTACAAATTTGCCTTGTACTCACAGTTGGCTGGCCCTGAAAGTCCTTTCTTGTCTTCCAGTGGTGCTACCAAAGGAAGTGCATATCTGTAGGTGAGCGTCCAGGTGCAGTTGATGGTGGCTGGAGTGAGTGGCAACCATGGAGTGAATGCTCACGCACATGTGGAACTGGGGTGTCATCCATGGAAAGGATCTGTAACAATCCTCACCCTCAGCACGGGGGGAGATATTGCATCGGGGAGAGGGTACACTACAAAATTTGCAACCATGTGGTAAGGTAGCTCAATAATCAGGTCTCAGTTTTGTATGCATGCATTAAAATATCTTTACTATTGTTCTTTAAAGGCAGTTGATGAGCCATTATATGCAGACTACCTATAAAAGTGAAAAATGAATGTCATGTCTGAACTCATATGTAAATGAAAACTAATGTCTCCAAGAAAACAATTATAACTCTCATAGAGTTTCACATGTGTCTCAGTGCTCTTCAATAAAGAGGGATTATTTATTTATTGTATGGTAATCTACCAGTTAAGGTAGGTTTATCGATGGACACAAATACCAAATAAATATTTTGTGACTCCTATTAAAACACAATCGAGCAACCTACTCAACACCAGGCCCCTCTTCATCTCTGTGTACTTCCTTCCTCCTTTCATCCCAACCAACATCCCTATCCTGTTCCTGCCCTTTCCTCGTTTGCCTTACATTCTCCCCTCCATAACAGCTTTCAACCTCCCTCTGCCACCTAATTCCCTTCCTTTCATCAATTTCTCTTGCCTCCATAGGATTTCTCCCAGCAAACCCCTCTCCCTAGTACATCATACCTAGTACTTCCTCATTTGTTTTCCTTTCGGTCCATTTCACCTTCTCCATTCTTCTCCATACCCACATTTCAAAAGCCTCCAATCTGAGTCTATCCTCCTGCTTCAGCGACCACGTTTCCTTGCCGTGCATAGATATGCTCCATATCAAAGTTTTTACGAGTCTTTTCTTGACATCCTTACTTGATATCCCAGTCATCAACTCCCTTCTACTTATTAAGGCTTATTCACCTAGCACAATTTTTCTCCTTAACTAGCTAATACTTTGACCGTGCTGGTCCAAAACACTTCCAAGATATGTAAACTGTTCTACCTGCTCTATTTTTTCCCCGCCTATTTTAATATTTAGCTTAGCCTTTTTCCTCCTGGAAAATCGCATAACCTTTGTTGTATTATATTGATTCTCATCCCATATCTATTGCACTGAATTTCCAATTCACTCAGCAATGCTTGCAACCCCTTGGCTGACTGAGCAGCTAATGGTTGGTCATCAGCAAACCTAACCGATTTTACAAATTGCCCTCCGACTTTCATTCCTACCTCCAGTTCTTCCCATGCCTCTTTAATCATTTTCTCCACATGTACGTTGAAAAACACCGGTGACAATGGGCAACCCTGCCTTACCCCTCTTCCTAACACTGCCCATCCGGACTCTCCATTTCCCACTCGCACCTGAGCAGTTTGAGACATGTACAGGTTGCGGATCAGTCTCCTGTCCCTCCAATCCATTCCTATTTTCTGCAATACACGCATTAATTTTTCCCAATTCATTCTATCAAACGCTTTTTTGAAATCTACGAAACAGGCAAATACGTCCTGATTGTATTCTACATTCCTCTCAATTAGTGATCTCATTACTGCAATGGCATCAAGCGTACCTCTCCCTTTCCTAGACCCAAACTGATCATCCCCCAAGTAATCATTTGCCTTACTCTCTATCCTTTTGTTGATGATCCTGAGAATAACTTTAGCTGCGTGGGATATAAAACTTATTATTCTGTAATCCTCACATGATGTAGCCTCTACCTTTTTCGGAATAGGAACTAACACTGATCACAAAATCTTCCGGCCAGATTCTTTCCTCATAGATACTACGAATCAGTCCATATAGAGTCGTCTTCTTCCCACATTTTCCTAAACATTTCAGTAGTTCCACTGGAATGTTGTCCACCCACACAGTCCTATTTGGTTTTATCTCCCTTAATGCCCTTTCTATCTCATCGTCGAGTATGCCTGGACCTAAGATATCTTACTCTATGTCATGCTCCTTTTCTATATCTAACCTTGTTGGCCGAAGTTCTTTACCATACAGTGCTTCTATATATTCCTTCTATTTCTCTTGGATCTTTTCTGTGTCAAGTTGATGATTTTACCCCACTTATCTCTAACTGTTAGAACAGATCTTCCCTTCTTACTTCCTGATAATGGCTTAACCTTGCTGTATAGCGCACCAATTTCACCATTCCTCTGCAAACTTTCTATATTGCGTTGCATTGCTTTTAATAAAGAGCTGTTATAAATGTTTTATTTGCAAAATTTATTGTGAAAAAATTTTATGTTATAGATTAATTTGATCTTGTATGCATGTTTGGGATAAATTTCATTGATTTGACTGTGGTATTGCATCAGTGGTAACCATTTAAGGTTGAAACGTTTATTTTGCCTATGGTAATGATGGTGATAACATGTGATGCAATGAATTTTTCTTTTTCCTAAACGCATTTTCAGTAATCACCTATTTATTTATTTTTGTTATGGCCCAAAAACAGCACTTTTTATCCTTTACATCGGACAACATGACAACACAACAGTAACAACAATACAAACACCCAAGCCCTAGGTGGAAAAATCCCACTCTGGTGCGAATCAAACCAGCGACCCTTGGATTGGCAGATGAGGACATTACTCCGCCGCCACCGGGGCTGGCAAATATACATGTTATATAACATCATATCATAATGCTAAATCAGGCTTAAGGAGAGTTTGTATGCACTACACTAAAAAGATGTAAACAAAAAATACCGGGACCATAAACTTGACGGTCTCAGTTCAAGTTTACGATCCCGGTATTTTTTGTTTACATTGATTCACGACCGTAGCTACGTTCCTTGTATATTTAAACTAAAAAGATGGTTTAAAATGTTTAAAGAGGGGCAAAGACTTCCAAGAAATGTGGTCCCAGAGCTCCAGTCAGTTCTCTTATGGAATTAAAGGTGAATATTGTGGCTCCATTGTGAGAGAATATTCCAAGAGAACACTCTCGGAGGTAGAAAATTTCATTGGGTGTCACCCAAACTTTGGTAACAGAAAATTGGAACATGAGTCATGTTTATGCCTGGACCTAAGCTATCTTCTTCTACTTCATGTTCCTTTTCTATGTCTAACCTTGTCGGCCTAAGTTCTTTACCATACAGTGTTTCTATATATTCCTTCCATCTCTCTTGGATTTTTCCTGGTTCAACTATTATCTCACCCCACTTATCTTTAACTGTTAGCACAGATCTTGCCTTCTTACTTCCCGATAATAACTTAACCTTGCTGTATAGAGCACCAATTTCACCCTTCTTCTGTAAACTTTCCGTATCCTCGCTTTGTGTTTTCCACCATTCTTCCTTTGCTTTATTTGTGGCCCTTATCAATAATTGTTTAACTCTTTGTACTTCATTTTGCCTAACTCTGTGCTTACATTCTTCTATTTTCTTCTCTCCTCCATCTTTGCAATCATCTCATCCGTGACCCATGGTTTCCTTATCCGTTTCCCAATAATGGTTCCTATAGTGTCTTTTGCGGATTCCGATATCCCTTGCTTGATGCATTCCCATTTTTCTTCAATAGTACTCAGCTCTTTACCGTCATCCATTATTTCCTCTACAGCTTGCTGATACTCCTTCCTTGTTAATCGATTTAATGCCCCTACATTCCATTTCCTAATCCGCTAATTGGAACATGAGACATGTTTATGAGTGGTGTATTCAGTGAAACCTACTGTAAAGTCGCCTATATCTCACAATAATTAACGTGAAGTGTACTTACCATCCTCCTTATAGTTCTGACCTAATCCCATATGACTCTATCTTGTTCTCCAAAGTGAATAAACACCTTCATGGAAAGCATATTACATCATCAGAAGCAGGCATACTGAATAGGTTTCAACTCTCAATGGCTGCTGCAAATGAGACAATGGGTTCAATTCAGTTGAACTTGTACCACATATACATTGCACAATATGATAATAAAATTGAATTAAAAAATGCAAATAAAAAATGTACGATTACTATTTATTGAAAAACCCATTGGTTTTGAATGCTGAGTATAGAATTCAGCCTTGCAGCATGGAACTAGTGGCCCATTATACTCTGCTAATGTGTGAATTTAACATGCCGTAGATGAGAGTACTAATCCATCTAATTTCAAACTTCCTTTCACAGCCTTGTGATAAAAACATCCCAACTTTTCGAGATCTGCAGTGTGCTAATTATAATGATTGGGTGTACCCAGAAGATGAGAAGAAGCATACATGGAAGGCGCACCACATGCACAAAGGTAATTTGTCATGGCACTAATGAGAAACACTATGGAGCCACAGAAATTCAGTCAGATTACATATTTAAAATTTAGCCAGATCTCCAAACACTTGAAATGTATTTCATTGCAACAATTTCAGAGAGATTGAAATCATTCAGGTCAAGGCGAATGATTTTTACATTCTGAAATTGTTGCGATGAAATGCATGTTAGGGGATGAATCTATTAAAAGTTACTGTTGCAGCATCTCCCGCAGTTTCTTGAAACTTGAAATGTTTTTACTCATAGTTAGGAACCATTGATAAACTTTTTAATGCATTTTTGACCCATTCAGGAGTAAGTGCTGTCAGTTTGAGTTCTCCTTCACAAATTTTAGAATTTCCCAATGACAAAATTTCCCTGCATATGTCTGTATAATTAAAATGCAACTTTTTATATGCTTATTAAGTATGAAGTGCATGATGGGGGAGGGGAAAGGATTGCTGGGAGAAATCCAAAAGAGGCAGGCAAAGTTGATGCATAGCATTTTGATTGGCAATGGGATGTTGAAGGCTATGTTAGAGGGGATAATGTTAGGCAAATGAATTAGGGGTAGAAATATGATGGGCATGTTGGATCAAATGGAATGGATATTTCCTTCCTCCCTTCAGGGAGGAAGGAAGTATATATAAGTAATGTTGGATGTCAGATTTGTTTTGTTAAATGAGACAAGGGAATTGTCGCTGTACCATTTGGTGCCTTTTCTCCAACCAAAACCTACCGTAACCTGTTGATTGCCATCAGTAATAATAATTAAGATTCAGTTGGCTATTGCAAATAGCATTGTGTACTTAAATAGTTTGTTTGGAGTGAATTTGCACCTTGAACCCACTCTACTCAGATCTTCCACTTCCTAATGGCAAATAGGGAAATTTAATAAGAAACTACAATCATATTTATCAGTGATTACCAATATTGCACCTGGATTCATGGATTCCTAAGAATTGGTGGTAAAATCAACAGGAAAAGTAAACTAAGCTAAGCTAAAGTTGTCTTCAATGTCTCAATTAAAAAAGTTCTTCATGAAATCAATGGAAATGCTGGAGGATATGTATGTCCATGGAAAATAAATCAGTGTGTTGTATTTTGTTGCGTGTCATAGTTTTTGTGCTAGAAGGGACCTGACGGAGATTCTTGTTAACTTAAATGAAAAATTACAGCCTTATGATAAGCCAAAACAAAACAAAGACTATAGGTTGTGGTAGAAGAGCGGTATGCAGTAAAGATTTTTAATTGGGGGATTGCTAGAAGAATTAAAATTCCTTATTTGAGAAATTATAAGCTAAAATATATTTAAGTTTTAAAGCTTTCATTTGATTCACTCTTGTAATTGTATTATTGCATGTGATCTCAGACCTTTAAAAGAAACCAAATGTGTGTGGCCTAGACTAGCTCGCTAAATTTATGCTCTTTCAATGCTGCATATGGTAATTATAATTTCCCAAATCAGTTGGTATTGATAAAACTTAAGGGCATGGCTAACTCATACTGTTGAAAATTTGTGGTTATAGAAAACAATTGAAATGGGAAGAAAGATGTTTTTCAATTTTTAGAGTTGAATTAATTTGAAATATGAGAGTATTATCTAGATGAAATATTCATTCACAACTCTCCCTCCATTTGCTATCTTCCCATTTTCAATTCATTCTAACATGGGCAAAAGGGGTGGAACATGAATTTGACATCAGTTAACTAGTTTTGGGTTGGTTATGGCCAAAAATTTTGCTAACATATTAGTTTGGCATACAGCTTTTACAAGGACACATAAATTAGGCAAGAAAGAGATTAATTAAAATTGCCAATTTTTAATTAATCATGATATTCCACCATATCACGCCTGAAACGTCTCTTTTTATAAGAAAGAGATTGATGTAGTAGTTTGGCATCATTATGAATGGTAAGCCTCAATAGAATAATACATAAAGGTAGTGTGCTGATATTGGTATGAGTGGAAATATGTAGATACCTTATTTAAATGCCTATGCATAGTTATACCTTGCAGGCCTAGTCAATCTCACGGAGTTACCTTGGAAATAAAAAGTAAAAATCCAATGAATTTCAAATTATGCCTTAATAAAACATTTTTATTGGTATTTTTAACACATTTATATAATTGATTGAAAAATGTTTATTCCCAAACTTGTATGGAAAAGGACACATAAGCAGAATGCCACCATACTCCTCATCCTATAAGGCATACTTTTGCTTCTCCAAATGTGCTCTGAAATCAGTCTGCATCTTATGGACCTAGGATAGATGGGTATTACTTCGATCTACTAGCACAAGCCAATTCTCTGGAAAGATACTTACTATTAAGAATTTTTTCCTGCTTCAGGCATAGATAATGGTTGCCTTGATTACAAATTTCAGTAATGCCATGGTTGTGAGTCACAAATAAGCAACAAGGTTTTAATATTTTTTTGAAAGGACTCCCTAAAAATTCTCAAATTGTAAATTTATACAATGTAGTGATTTAGTTTCATCTTACATGTGGTGCTGATTTGAAACTTAATACAGGTTGGGCTAATGTGGATGTCACCTCTTTGTTAATACATACATACATGGTATCTCTCCCAATAAACTCAGTGTCTACAAGCATTCAATCTTGGGTAGCATGAGTGTGTCATAAAGACATAGAAAATGGTTGCTTTTTATACAATTTTGATAGTATCGAAATAATAACAGAAACTAAGCATAGCATGAAAAGTAGAAATGATAATAATTTCAGGGAATCTTAAGAGAGAATATTGTCATACAGTATTGAATTTAAACTTGAATATGTGAATTACTCTTCTGAATACGAAAACAAGGCAACTGGAAAGCATTTTGGTCCAGTGTGTTGAATTTCTGAGATTCTACATGAATACATGAATATTTTTATAAGGTCATCTACTGGTTAAGGTAGGTTTTTGAATGGACCCAACTACCAAATAAATATTTTGTGACTCCAAACAAAACACAATCGAGCAACCTACTCAACATCAGGCCCCTCTTCAACTCTGTGTACTTCCTTCCTCCTTTCATCCCATCCAACATCCCTATCCTGTTCCTGCCCTTTCCTCATTTGCCTAACATTCTCCCCTCCATTACAGCTTTTAACATCCCTCTGCCACCTAATTCCCTTCCTTTCATCAATTTCTCTTGCCTCCATAGGATTTCTCCCAACCAACCCCTCTCCCTGCCCACCATCCGTAGTACTTCCTCATTTTTTTTCCTTTCGGTCCATTTCACCTTCACCATTCTTCTCTACACCCACATTTCAAAAGCCTCCAATGTACATCTATCCTCCTGCTTCAGCGACCACGTTTCCTTGTCGTACATAGATATGCTCCATATCAAAGTTTTTACGAGTCTTTTCTTAACCTCCCGACTCAACATCCCTGTCATCAACTCCCTCCTCCTTATTGAGGCTTCTTTACCTAGCACAATTTTTCTCCTTACCCCGCTAATACTTTGACCGTGCTGGTCCAAAACACTTCCAAGATATGTAAACTGTTCTACCTGCTCTAGTTTTTGCACTCCTATTTTAATGTTTAGCTTAGCCTTTTTCTTTCTGGGGAATCACATAACCTTTGTTTTATTAATATTGATTCTACATGAATAATGTGTATGATTATTGGACAAATATGTAGCTGTTAGTTATTGAATGTAACCATCTTACAACAGCAGAGACTTGAACAATAAAATACTAAATTTATGTAATTAATACATAGAATTTGACCGTTACCAGTCATGCTTATAAGACATTACCTATTTAATCATAAATTTTTTAAATCCTTGTTGTATTTTTAGTATATAATGTGCCAGTTCATGTATGGCACAACAATATTTGATCACTTTGTGTACAAATTTGTAGGTTTTGTGGAAATAACGTATTTATTCATTACCTTTGTACGAATATCTTATTGACGATGTTACCTATTATTTATGAACTACTTAGTTGTTTACACATATAAGATATAACTTGCCACTTTTCTATCATATTTTTATTTTAATTTAATTTTATCTTTTTTTAATTTTATTATGATGCTCATTTTTAAAATGCATACATAACAAAATATTAATTTTGATAAGATTTTATTGCCATGGTGTTTTTTGAATTCATTGAAAAGATGCAATTTTAATTTAAAATATCTGCCATCAACTAACAATGAAACTATTTAGTTTAAATATGTGACATTTTCCAGAGAACCCTTGTGGGCTTCTTTGTATCAATGAGGACATGACAGTGATTGAGATGAGGCCCAGAGTAATTGATGGAACTTCCTGTTATAGAGGAATACGAGATATTTGTATTGCTGGAGTCTGTAGGGTGAGTCCTAAATGAGGAAAGAAGGAAAAGTGTGAAACTAATCATCATTTGAACTTTGAATATGAGTTTTAACATTGCTACTCATAGGAAATACCTTGTGACCTTGACCTCAATTCACAAGCAATTGAAGATGTGTGTGGTGTTTGTCATGGTAATGGAACGTCTTGTGATTTTAAGGAGGGCACTGTGGATCTTAAAAAGGACTCAAAAAGTGAGAAGCATTTTAAGTATTCAACAGATGTAACTCTGTTCAACCTTTATGTCCTTGATCTACTACTATTTCATTACTTCACAGATACCCAGGTTATTGTTCAACTGCCAAAATTTTCAAGGAACATCAGGGTTCAAGAAATTAAGCCAAGTGATGCAAGAATAATAGTCATGGATATCACTAAGAAAGTAACATATTCAAAAGGGTATAGTATTTTATTTCTTACTATATGCCTGCTATTGGATTATGGCTCATTTAAGTTTGAAATCATGAAATTTTGTGAAATGGTACATTAAGATGAGAGCACCAATTATGGAATTGTTCTAACTAAATATCTCTAGAGAAGGACCAGTTTTGTTATTACATTTCTACATTGATGGCCTTTGGTTGAAAGCAGTTATGAGAACAATGATAGAAATGAACATTAAATATAATCAGGATGTATTTGTATACTTTTGGATTTTGAGAAGGCATTTAACCATGTAGAGTGGAAGTAGTATTGCTAAGTGGAAGTAGACTGGAGGGATAGGCACCTAACCCAAAACTTATGCATGAATCAGACAGCCCAAGCAAGAGTATCAGAAGGAGAATCAGGATGGGCAGTGAGAAGGGTTGCTATACTATCTGAGGCACATTTAAATATACGTACACCTGTTTATGATGAGGAAATGTTAACAGTAGCTTGGGATGGATTAGAGCTGGGAATAAAAGTGGGCCCAAGATCATGAGGTAAATTAGTTTGCAGATGATCAAGTAGCAGTGAGTCAGACAGCCAAGAGAATACTGAGAATTGAGACAGCTAAGTTGAACATTTAAGAGGGAGGGAATGAAATAGAACAGGTGAAGCAGTTCATGTATTTGGACCGTACTTTGAGGGAAAGTGACTTTGAAATGGGTACATTAAGGGAAGAAATGAGTTGGTGAAAGAGGCATTTGCAAGAATAGAATTCAAGACAGATGCACAGAGTAAAGATTTGAAGAAAAGATGATGAAGACTTTTATGGATGAGAGGCAAGGTCTTTGAGGCAAGAAAATAGGCATAGGCGGGAGGGTTTTGAGATGCAAGTGTGGTGGAAAATAGTGAAAATGAGTTGTCATAGAGGGAGACATAAAAATTCTGAGAAAAGAGAGGAAGTTGCTAGGGGAATTCGGAAGAAGATATGGATTTAGGAGCTATTGAAAGGTACTAGCATGTGAAAGGCCATGACAGAAGGAGAATGTTGGGCAAGAGGTAAAGAAAAAGGAAGAGAATAAGCATTACAAACAATATGAAGGCAGGCAAAAGTTACAAAGAAATAGGAAGTTCCCATGATACTTAGAAATAAATAATCATTCATCGTCTTCCTAGGTCACTTAGAAAGTACTTTTAGACTTATTAACTAGCACTACATTGAAGTGATAGCAGCCTGCATTAAAATGAATGCATTTTTTAGCTACACATATCTATCTTCAACCTCAGATCATTTTGCCCAAAATAACTAATCTTTTCCCAGACTTAAATGAAATAATTATAAGTAAAAGTGAATGAGATCATTGTTAGTTTTGTAAAAATGAATGGGAGTATATGAGGGAATCATGAAGCAGAAAATCAGGCATTCTTCATGGGGCTGTTTCTGTTAGAATTCCATACAAAACTGTTGCCTACATATTAAAATCAATCTGATGCTTCCTTGGGGAAGGTTAATTGGTGAGTTCAAACCTGTCATTCCTCAGCAACACCAAGACTGTGACCTAACCTCAATACCTTTTGATTTGTATAATTCATTAAGAAAATGATATCCAAATTTAATCATTAGGGAATCTCAACAATGGCAAATGACTAAATGGCCCCAGGGAAAAAATCTGCTTCCTGTACTTTTTGTTGCTACTGTGAAATTGACTTTTGCTAAAATCAAAATATGTTATTACTTCTTTCATATTTTGAAGTACTCTTTTGATTTTATGATATATTTTATACAAATACGTTGTATTATTCTTTTAATTTTAATATAGCAATAATATTGTTAATACAGTTGTTTGTAATAATAAAGAGTTATTTAAGTACAATATTTACATATTATACACCTCATGTAGTATGCAGTGCAGGTCCAATTCTGATTACCTGGGAATAGATTAAACCTTTAACATATCATCCCACTTTTGCTAAATGATAGTTTTATTTACATGATGGATTATTTTCTAACCAGGTACCATTAATATCATCAATTGAGGTTCTCCTCATTTATACCAATTTTTTTCCATTTCAGGGAAGTGTTTGGGGAGTTCACAGTGCCAGGCTCTAAGGCTTGGCTAGGAATGATTAAATTGAAACAAGAAACTGTTACTATTCCTGGCCCAATAACTGCAGGTTTATTTATAATGGTATGACATTATGGCAAGGGTGTAGATAGTTTCCTTTTCTTTTTGAGGATTTAAGTCTCCTTAAGCTTAAGCTTATCTAATTGCATACTTTATTCTAGATGGAATGTTAAGTTAATTGTAGTCCATATAGCCATCATTGATCTTGAAATATTCCTTAGCTTGTAATCATTGATGTATTCCTACAGTGTATGTGTAATGTACAGACATATTTATGCATTTGCTAATTTATCTGAATGTGGCATATTTACAATACTTTAACCCCTAGCCTGTTATGCAACACTTTAAAATTTAATTCCCAAAAACCCTACTCATGCTTGGTCCTGAAAAGTTTAGATTTATAATATTTTACTTTATTTTGAAATGTTAAGTTCGAAAGATTGTAAAAACTTAGAATTGGCCTCCCATTTGATAGCACCAAAATAAGTGCATCTGTGATATATTTGTGACTAGTTTCAGTGATAAACTTCTGCTGTCCCTGATTCTTAAAAACAGTTTACTAATCATTCAAATTTGTCCCTACATGATGCACAGTATAAACAGACCTCATAAAAAACAATAAGGTCTTGCTGTGAAATCAAAAGCATGTGAATGTTCAGGCAGGGACATTGGGCAATTAGAGTTTTTCACAATGTTTTTTATTTACCTTCTAATTTTCAATGTGTATATAACTTTTGCCCTGTGGGCAGGGGTTCAGATGCTTTCAATCCCTCTCCCCGTGTCTACCACAACCCTTTATTCAGGTATCCTCTTATAAAAAAAATCTTACATGATTCTCTTGTATGAGATTTCATTGTATGCAGCATTCATACGCAGATCTATAGCAATTATGCTTTATCATGATTCTATAGGATTCACTGTTATTTGTAATTTTTATTTCATGGTCCGAATATTTTAATACATTAGACTCCCTTTTATCAGCCCACTGTGAATAATGCCCCTGAGCTGGATACATGAATAGCTGATTAATGTTCAAAATACCATTTCAGGGTTATAAATTTAGTTTGAGAATATTTATTATTTGATACTCTTTTTATTGAATGGAAGTTTTTGAATTTGAATGGAAGTTTGGAAATTGACTCTTAATGGAACTATCTTAATCTTCATATCTTTACTTTCAAAATTATTCTCATAATTAATTTTGCATAAACCACCCTTGGGAGAAATTAAGACCATATTAAAGTCAGCTAGTTTAAGTGATTATATATGTACTTCCATACTGGATAAATGAGACTCAACTGATATAGGTTTTCCAGCCAATTTCATTTACCACAAGTCTTTTTAAAGTGTTGCTAAATATTAAAATAGGCGGGGAAAAAATAGAGCAGGTAGAACAGTTTTAATATCTCGGAAGTGTTTTGGACCAATACGGTCAAAGTGGTAGGGACGTAAGGAGAAGAATTGCGCTAGGCAAGGAGGCTTTCTCAAGGAGGAGGGAGTTGATGACGGGGACGTTGAGTAGGGATGTTAGGACAAGACTCGTAAAAACTCTGATATGGAGCATAGCTATGTACGGCGCGGAAACGTGGTCGCTGAAGCAGGAGGATAGACGTAGATTGGAGGCTTTTGAAATGTGGGTGTGGAGAAGAATGGAGAAGGTGAAATGGACCGAAAGGAAAACAAATGAGGAAGTACTAGAAATGGTGGGGGAGGAGAGGGGTTTGTTGAGAGAAATCCTATGGAGGCAGGAAAAATGGATGAAAGGCGTATTGAGCGGTAGTGGAATGTTGAAGAGGGTAATAGAGGGGAGAATGTTGGGCAAGCGAGGTAAGGGTAGGAACAGGATAGGGATGTTGGACGGGATGAAGGGAGGAAAGAAGTACACCGAGATGAAGAGGGACCTGATATAGATTAGTTTGCTAGGTAGGGAGTCACAAAATGTTTATTTGATAGTTGTGTCCATCCAAAAACCTACCTTAACCGGTAGATTACCTAATAATAATAAACAGTCTTTTTGAGGGTCAGGTGAATGCCAAAGTTTCAAAGTTCATTTTATTTTTGTGTAAGCCTAATCAGTTACTTTTACAAAGTTTATGAAGCATTTTTGAATGGCTTACCTTTCAATCATGTTGCTTAATTACCCATTCTATGCATGGGAAATCTAATTTGTGTATTTTGTATGGCAGGTAAAAGTAAAATGACCATGGTTGCCTGTGAGAACTCAAAGGAAATTCTCCCTTTTTCATTCATCTTGTTCCATTACCACTTCCCCCTACACCCTCTCCCCTTCCATTCCCCATTAATTCCTCATTGTAATGAATTTTCCCCTCAACCAATGTGATATCTATGCTTAACATATGAGGGAAAGGAAGTGGAAAATTGAATGGAAAGTTTTGAAAAATTTTCATGTTTCCACTGGTAACATATTAGATCCATTGAAACCCCACAGGGGCTGGTACCACCTGATTACATATTACCTTGGTCAAAATCCAGGATACTGGTATATCTGGTAGGATTTCTGGCTTCTTTATTGGCCTGAATTTAAAACTGCTTTGAATTTAAAACTGCTTTGAATTTAAGCTATTTCAGGTTTTTGAGTTGTCATTTAAGGGAAAAATCTTTGATGCAAAGGAATGGTAAGGGAACCCCACAGAAAGTTTGCTTTGAAAGAGGTGGATGGAGAGCATTTTGATTGGCAATAGGATGTTGAAGACTGTGATATAGAGGGGAAGACACTAAGTAAATGAGGAAGGGAGAGGAAAAGGGTAGATATACTTGATAGAATGATGGGGGGAAGAAAGAATGTGGAATTGAAGAACAGCTTAATGGAGTATGGAGTTATAATCGATGGTTTCAGGCGTTATTTTATGGAATCGATTCATTCTTAAGCGGATAAAATAATACTTTGTAATTCCACAGATTTTATCTGCTTAAGAGTATGGAGTTGTCTTATTAGATGAAGCTTAGAAATGTAGTGATGTTAGGTCACTGTAAGAATGTTTTTCCGTAAACACATATAGAATTGCCATTTACAGCTGTAGAACTCACAAAGAATTCTTCATTAGCACTGAGAATAGGACTGAGAAGTGATGATTCCCTATCACCCCATTTGTGGAGAAGAATGTCATCTTTTTGGGCTACAGAATCAGTGATAAGAGCAACCAAGTACAACTAAAGATATCATACTAAGTATGGTTTGCATAAATTCCAGAGTTTCATTTGTTATCATGCTGGGGTTAAATTTGAATGTGCATCCACAAATAATTAGTAATCGTGTGGCTTGCTAGTGATATAAAGGCTTCATTTGGGGCTGTTTTTCCTATGCACTCAAAAATATGCAATTTGTTATTTCTCAATACCTCCATGCATTTTTGCTGAACAAATTTTATGAAATAAAATTAAAAGGAATCCATCCATAAAGAGAGGGTAAGTAATTAGGTACAGTGAATATTTAAAAAAATAAGTTATTGGGTGCTGACATAGATTCAGCTTTTTGTATTATTATTATTATTAGGTAATCTACCGGTTAGGGTAGGTTTTTGGATGGACAACTATCAAATAAATATTTTGTAACTCCAAACAAAACCCAATCCAGCAACCTAAACTACATCAGGTCCCTCTTCATCTCTGTGTACTTCTTTCCACCCTTCATCCCATCCAACATCCCTATCCTGTTCCTACCCTTCCCTCGCATGCCCAACATTCTCCCCTCTATTACCTTCTTCAACATTCCACTACCGCTCAATACGCCTTTCATCCATTTTTCCTGCCTCCATAGGATTTCTCTCAACAAACCCCTCTCCTCACCCACCATCTCTAGTACTTCCTCATTTGTTTTCCTTTCGGTCCATTTCACCTTCTCCATCCTTCTCCACACCCACATTTCAAAAGCCTCCAATCTATGTCTATCCTCCTGCTTCAGTGACCATGTTTCCACGCCGTACATAGCTACGCTCCATATCAGAGTTTTTACAAGTCTTGTCTTAACCTCCCCACTCAACGTCCCCATCATCAACTCCCTCCTCCTTGAGAAAGCCTCCTTGCCTAGCGCAATTCTTCTCCTTACGTCCCTACCACTTTGACCGTATTGGTCCAAAACACTTCCGAGATATTTAAACTGCTCTACCTGCTCTATTTTTTCCCCGCCTATTTTAATATTTAGCTCAGCCTTTTTCTTTCTGGAAAATCGCATTACCTTTGTTTTATTAATATTGATTCTCATCCCATATTTATCGCACTGAACCTCCAATTCACTCAACAATGCTTGCAACCCCTTGGCTGACTGAGCAACTAATGCTTGGTCATCAGCAAACCTAACCGATTTTATGAATTCCCCTCCGACTTTCATTCCTACCTCCAGTTCTTCCCATGCCTCTTCAATCATTTCCTCTACATATACGTTGAACAGCACCGGTGACAATGGGCAACCCTGCCTTACACCTCTTCCTAACACTGCCCATCCGGACTCTCCGTTCCCCACTCGCACCTGAGCAGTCTGAGACATGTACAGGTTGCAGATCACTCTCCTGTCCCTCCAATCCATTCCTATTTTCTGCAATACACGCATTAATTTTTCCCAATTCATTCTATCAAATGCTTTTTCGAAATCTACAAAACAGGCAAAAACGTCCTGATTGTATTTGTTATTCCTCTCGATTAGTGATCTCATTACTGCAATGGCATCACGCGTACTTCTTCCTTTCCTAAACCCAAACTGATCATCCCCTAAGTAATCATTTGCCCTACTCTCCATCCTTTTGTTGATGATCCTGAGAATAACTTTAGCTGCGTGGGATATCAAACTTTTTGTTCTGTAATCCTCACATGACGTAGACTTTGCCTTTTTTGGAATAGGAACTAACACCGATCTCACAAAATCTTCTGGCCAGATTCGTTCCTCATAGATACTACGAATCAGTCCATATATGGCCTTCTTCCCACCTTTTCCTAACCATTTCAACATTTCTACAGGAATGTTGTCTACCCCCACGGCCTTATTTGCTTTCATTTCCTTTAATGCCCTTTCTATTTCATCGTCGAGTATGCCTGGACCTAAGCTATCTTCTTCTACGTCATGTTCCTTTTCTATGTCTAACCTTGTCGGCCTAAGTTCTTTGCCATACAGTGTTTCTATACATTCCTTCCATCTCTCTTGGATTTTTCCTGGTTCAACTATTATCTTACCCCACTTATCTTTAACTGTTAGCACAGATCTTGCCTTCTTACTTCCCGATAATAACTTAACCTTGCTGTATAGAGCACCAATTTCACCCTTCTTTTTGTATATTTAACTAATAATTTTATGATATTAATCTTTCATCAAAATAGAAATAAAAACTTATGGATACATTTTACCCTCCTTTTTCAAAAAAAATTATATCATATCTAATCAATAAGGCAATTAATTGCAATTCTTTAGGCCATATTGTCTTTTAACACATCATTTATGGCAGTAAGCTGTGCATCAAGTAAATATTTTGCTGATTTCCATGTAATTTATTCTTAAAAATTGCTATTTAATTAGACTCTGGAGCAATCTTCATGTCATTCACAGTGTGTTATGATTTACTTATTGCATTTATTTTGTGTTACATTTAATTGTATTGTAAAACTGTGAAAATGATAAATTTTCTTGGAGTCATACCAAAATCCAGCTCCAGGTCCGGTGCCCTTTGCGTGGTATACATGGTCTGTACAATAAATGCGCAAACTGTTGCATTCTGGTGGCCATGACGCAGACTATAGCCCGAGACCCAATGAGGCATCAGTTCTAGCTGGATCATCGAGCTGTGTGTATGGTGCCAGTTATGCTAGTTTCTGTTGTCCTTGTTTTTACTGTTCATCAAATATCGAAATTGATGAAATCAGGGAGCAACGAACCAACATCAAGTTTTTGGTGAAGTGGGGTGAAAGTTATCAAGAAATTACTGAAATGTTGGCAGCTGCTTATGGTGGTAATGCATTAAATAAAACATCCATTTTCAAGTGCATTAATCATTTTAAAGATGGCCGGCAAGACGCCATGGATGATGCAAGGCCAAGATGACCTTCAACCACTCATGTTAACGACAACATTGATCGTGTGTGGTCCCTTGTCCTTATCAATCATCAAAAAACTGTCCGAATGATAGCTGATGAACTGAATTTAAGAAAGTCAACAGTGTATACTATTTTAACTGAAGATGATAGATGGATCATTCACCATGACAATGCACCTGCATATTCAGCATTGATTGTTGGCCAGTTTCTAGCAAAAATTCAATCACCATCCTTGATTGTCCTCCTTATTTGCCAGATCTCTCTCCCTGCAACTTTTTCCTATTTCCAAAATGCAAAAATGTGATGAGGGGACATCACTGGGAAGATGTGGACACAATAAAGCAAGAAACAATGGGAAAACTAAAAAGCCTAACTGCCTAGGACTTCCAAGGGTGCTTTAAACAGTGGAAAAGAAGATGAAATAAGTGCACAGCAACAAATGGAGAGTACTTTGAAGGGGACAAAATCTATGTAGACTAAATTTTGCAAAATAAAGTTTTTATGGCCTCAGTTCATGTACGTATTTATTAAACAGGGACTTCCCATTCCAGAGACAGTCTTTTGCTAAGGAAACCATATGCTCTTCATTCTTTTGAGGTTAATTTTCAAAGTTTTTCCCACATTTCTATGAATTTTTAAGGTAATCTGAACTCTGTAAGAGTAGTTTCCATACTTTTAAACCAGGTATTTAGATCTTGTCAAGTCTAAACATACATTTTTGGAGAGCTTTATCTCATCTCACAACAGGCTCATGCTTTTGAGACAGCCTCGTTCATGTACAGCTATGGGGAAAAGCCAGAGAAACAGAGGAAAGGAGAGTACCGCTGGGCGTATGTAGAATGGAGTCAATGCAGTGCAATTTGTGGTCAAGGGGTGCAGGTAATTAATATCATAGTGTTGTAGAATGTAGTCAAGACATTTCATTGCATTCCTTGGCCAGATTTGAGTCAAGTGAATGAGAGAATATTTTGAGATTCAATGTCTAATCAACCAAAGTTGAAATCTCATTCTAGATAAATTTTCATGTTTGTGTGGAGGTCATTGTATGGCTGTGGAACATCAGGTAAAATCCATTTGTTCCACAAATTCAGGTTTTTCAATTCATAAATTTTAAAAATAATATACAAAAAAATCATATTTTTTTGCAAAGTTCAAATAATCAAGGTTCACAAGGGGTTTTCTTCATATACACAGTCATATCTAGTGTACAGTTAAGGCATACCCTAATTGTACCCTATTGCTAATGGTCTTGATCATTATGGTTATCCACTATCATCAACTCTACCCTGGAGAATTACAGCTGTGAGTCTAAAAATAATTTGCACCTTTCACATGTCTAAATCCTTGGGTGGCCAATCTTGCTTTATTTTATTTGCAGAAATTGGATGTATGCCCCTCTTCTCCTGGAACAGGCTGTTCCACTGGAGCTGGCTGCACTGCGAGACATATTATATGGCAAAATTTCCAAAGCTAGATCCTTAAATATATGAGTGGGTATTTTATCAGGCCTGTAGGATTTATTAGGCTTAATAGTTTTCAGCAAACATTCTTTTCCATTATATGAGATTTCAGTTTTGGGCATCAGTTGACTGGCATGATTTGGAAAGCTATCAGAGGCATTTGGTGAGACATTGGTGTTGACACTAAGAATGAAGGAATTAAAAGAGTTAGCCTTTTCCAAACTGCTGGTTACTCTTTAGCCTTTATCATTTTTGAGTGAATTAACAGTTGACTTATTTCCCTGAACCTCTCTGACACATGACCAAAATGCTTTTGGATTCTCTTTCAAATATTCCAACAATCTTTTTCTATTTTCTAAATGCTTTTCGAAATTCATTCTTCGCATTCACCCTAGATATTTATTTATTTATTTTATGTATTTATATATTTTATTTATTTATACATTTTATTTATTTGTATCTTTTATTTATTTATATATTTTATTTATTTAAATATCTATATCTTTTATTTGAGTCGTGGTAGTCCAGGGGGTAGAGTGTTGGACTACTAACCAGAGGGACTATAGACAATATACTCTACTTATATATTTATATCTTGTAATCATAAGGGATCTCAATTCTTTTGTCGCTAGAGATATCATCCTCAATATTTTTCATCATGGCATGAAGAGCCTTTGACATTGCAATGCTTTTCTAACATGGGTGTTGTACCATCTAGGTTCTGTGTTATCTTTTAAAAATTTTCTGGGAATAAACTTGTTGCTGCTGAGTGCATTATCTCAAGGTAGTAATTCCACATATCCTCAGTATTTCAGTGATTACTATCTTTCATTAAACTTGCAAATTGATTCTGTAGCTTACACTTTAGGCCATTGTAGTCCCCTTTTTTAAAGAAGTAAATTTTCCGTAAAGGCTTCTTATTTCAGACCCCATGTTGCGAAAACTTAGTATTTACTGCCCTGTGGTCACTAATTCCATTTATAGTTTCTACTTTTTTGGGAATTTTCATTGCTAACAAATCAAGAATATAATTGTCCCTAGTTGGTGAAGTGACAAGTTGTTGCAAGGAGTTCAATAGAGAAGAATTCAAAAGCTATTTGCAGATATCTTTGTCTTTTCCTCTCATTTTAAAACTATATGTGCTCTAGTCAACAGATGGGACATAGAAATCTCCACCAATTATAACATTGTCATCATTGTGAAGTAATTACATGGTTTCAGCTTGTTTGTACAGTATAGGTGATTTCATTATGGCTATGCAAAAGAATTTGGTAATGTTTTGCCAGTTTGTTGATAACTTAGAGATTTGTTTGTAATTATCCTTTGAATGGGAATATACATGTACTTGCTGTTTGTTAATAATTTATTTTGTTTGTTGTAGCTTCTTCAGTAGTCACCTGATTACTTGAACTGAGTTTGATTCAAATCTCCATTTAAATTAACCGAAAATGTGTAGTGAAAATTAAGGCTGAGCTTAGATTATCACAAGGATGGTTCCAGAAGTACCCAACCCAACAAAGAAAACACAAACATTTTAGAAAAAATGTATTTATTTTTCAGCATAATCCTCTTTTAGCTCTATACACTTTTCCCAGTGATGTTCAATAAGTTTGATACCCTTTTTATAATAAGAATTATCTTGCTCCTCAAAATAGCCATTAACTTCCAAGGTCATTTCTTCACAGTTGGAAAATCTTTGACCACCAAGCCATTTTTTTCAAGTTTGTGAACAGAAAATAATATGATGAGGTTAATTCTGGCAAATAGGGTGCATGAGGTAGCAATGTAAACTTTAATTCTTGAATTTTGACCATTGCAATAACGGATTTGTGAGTTGGTGCATTGTCTTAATGAAACAACATTTTCTTCTTAGCCAAATGCGGCCACTTTTGCTGGATTTCTTCACTCAAATGTTACAATAAATTTGCATAATACTCGCCATTGATAGTTTTTCCTTTTTCAAGATATTCAATGAAAATTATCCCATGCGCACCCCAAAAAACCTATGCTATGGCCTTGCCTGCAGATGAAACAGTCTTCACCTTCTTTGGAACCAGTTCTCCATTTTGAATCCATCGTTTTCATCTTTTGTCTTGGGTTGGAAGCATTGGACCCATGTTTCATTCATGGTTATGAAATGGCCCAAAAATTCTTCTTTGTTTCTGTGAAACTTTGTTAAATACTCAATTTGAAACTTTGCTAAATACTCAATTGAAATATCTTCACAACACTGGTTTTGCTCGAGTGTGAGCAAACGCGGCACCCATCTTGAACACAGCTTTCTCATGTCCAAATTTTCAGTTAATATGTGATGTACCATACTTTTTTAAATACTTACTATGTCTGCTAGCTTGTGCACGTTCAGTTGATGATCATCCAGCATCACTTTGTGGATTTTCTTCTCCGTTTCTGGGGTCGTCACCTCATTTGGTCGAGCAGTGTGATGCTTGTCTTGACAACTTGGACAGCCTCATTTAATCCCTGCTACCCCATATTTTATTGTTGTAAACAAGGGGGCATACTCACCCTGAGTAGAATCCAGTTTAGTGTTTATATTGGTTGGGCTGAGGCCTTTTAAATAAAAGTATTGTGTCACATAACGATGACCAATTTTCTCAATTTTCTCAAATTAACTGAAAACATTCACTATTGCTGACTGCCATACAAATACTGAGCAACGTAGCATCTCCAAACATGAAACATATGCTTTAAAAATTGCATACGTTTTACTACAGTGATATTTTTCAAACAACTACAGCTATCTCTAGGTTAGGCCGGGTACTTCTGGGACCACCCTCGTATTTGTGTTTAGAGTGCTTAAGTTTGTGGCATTAATGGTGGAAATATGTTGTAAGAGATGATATGGATTAGGAAGTTGAACAAGTCCAATTAATATTAATGATAGCAGATAGCTATTCAGGCTTCATTTTGTACGATTACTTGAACTTTCCTCCTCTCCTGTATGTTTAAGTTTAAAAAGTGGTCGAAGGCTGTTGGTATTTACCACTGATTTTGGAGGGGAAATGTTTATGTGTAAATGTATCACCAGTGTAAATCATACATCTTGTTCACAGAAGCTGTGAAATGTACAGCATTTACAGTACCTTATTTTTCTAATGATTTAGTGAAGTAGTTGTGCCTCAATTATTGTCTTAGACAAAACAATGTTTCAACTTACAATATCCGCCTCTAATACATAGCTAGAGCATATACATTGCTCATTAAACTAACAATACAAGATAAAAATAAATAATTGCCCAGTAAACCATGTCTATAAAAAAATATGATCACTCTTTATTTAATAGTCCTTGTAGATCAGAAAAGAAATCACCTAGCCATTACTTGTATTTTTAAATATTCATCATTGGTTTTCAACAAGCCATATCAATAGAATTTGGTTCATAAGTGGTTTTCAGTGCGTACTTAAAAGAAATATTGATACATTATTGGTACATTTGGTATTTATTGCAAGCATAATGGAAAATTAAATGAGTTTTCAAAAAAATGGAGATTTAGCTATAATGCATGTATATTTCCTTCACATATTGGAATAATTATTTGCATGGTGGTATTTTGGGGAAGTGGTAGCAAAAGGTTTTAGAAATTCAGGAATAAAATATCTTGCTACCAATAAAATGTCTAATGTGTCATGCTTTACTTGAGTCAGCTGCTGTATGTAAACCATGGCCAATCTTTCCAGCCAGTCAATAGGATTGGATAGACTTGTTCGCTAAAAAATGAAATATTCATCTAACTCAGGGTGACCTAAATTTTGATAAAATCTAGGAGGGATTTGGCTGAGCTAGAATGATCTTATTCAATAGGGAATAGTTTCCCTTGTTCTGTATTCCTCATTACAGTAAAATATTCATGCTAACCACATAGCCACATTTATTCACATTGAATTTGAAAACATTTTGAGTTGAAAATGTCACCACTGGCCAATCTTTTCCTTTAAGTGTGTCACATTGTCAAATTTGTGGCCATCAAAACACTTTCAGTACCATGGGTTGAGACTAAGAAATATTTCATCATGGACAAATCGTGACTCTATATACATGGATCAGTCATAAGCTCTTTTCCTTGGGTATAAACTACTTTATATTCAATCAGAACTGATATTTACACTATTACTATATTGTAAACATCTTTATCCAATGATTGCAAACCTTTAATCATCCTTCCATCAGGAATCAAGTCCATACTGCATGGAATCAATTGGTGGACGAGTGGATGACAAGTACTGTGAGAATATGAAGATGCCCTTGACAAAAAGCAAACAATGTGTGCAGGCTCCATGCCCAACCAGGTATGACAAGGAAGAGGCTTTGTTCATGGCCCATTTTAGCTGAGAGTTGGCACGTTAGTCTTTGATATTTATTCAGGAAATAATTGAAAAATGAGTGTAAGTTCACCATTAAAAAATCATTTGATTTGATAGGGAAATGAGCATGCTATAGGAATGAATGCCTGTTTATAAAATATTTATATTCAGTATCACTAGACACAATTATGCTCTCCATTGATGATGTACGATGGTATATGAAATCAATACTACCAGAGGTAATAGTATAAAAATCTCTAGTGCCTAAGAAGTACATACCTCTTAGATTTTAAGGTTAAACTAACTCACTGTAATATGTAGTAGGTAGAAAAAATGCATCTTTAATTTGTAAATGTCATAAAGGCATTTGAGCTTTGTTGGATCCTGTAATCATTATTTATCAAGGGATTGCAAGAATTGAACATTACAAAATCAATGTAATGGATATGGGATAAGAATCAATTTAAACAAACCAAAAATTATGAGGTTTTCAAGAAAGAGTTAGGCTTAGTTAAGTGTTGTAATACTTGTAGGTGGCCAAAAACTAGGGCCAGTTGAGGAATTTACCTATCTCATGAGTGTTTTGGATTAGGAGGGTGAAATTACTAGGTACATAAGAAGTATGTTAGAAAAAGAAGCTTTCACAAGATGGAGGGAATTGAAAACAGGGATGAGAGCCATGCATGCCACTATTATATAACATATTTTTCTTTTTGATTTTATCCCTTCGCAAAACTTCTATTTTCTCTTGTTTAGCCAAATATATACTGAAAAACATCAAGTGTAGGTTTTGGGGTGTCTTTAGAAACTGTACATATGTCAGTTAGTTTCTTGAGAGTGGAGTAAGATTGAAATAGGGGAGGGCCAAACAGATAAGTAGATATTTCATTACTTGAGATTAGTGCAATATTTGAGGTTTGTCATTGCAGGTGGGTGATGAACGACTGGTCCAAGTGCAATTGTGTCAATGGGAAGGGGGAACGAGTTCGCCTAGTGCAGTGCATGCAGGCTGATGGTGAGGGAGAAGGAGAGGGAGTTATTGTGCCATACTACCGTTGTGCTTTTCCCACACCGAAGACAAAGGAGCCATGTCAGTGCTCTGCATCTCGCGGTGGGCGTTCTATCGGAGAAGGCGAGAACTGCACAGAGACAAGCAGCAAACAAGAAGGAGATGGTGGCACAATGGATATATCTCGAGGTCAGATTATAACAGACTTCAAAGATGTGGACAATATGCACATCGACGTGGTGTCGACCAAGACAGGCAAGAATCACTCACTTCATGGGGAAGAGGCATTGCTGTTCCTACAAAACCTTCAGGGGAATTCAGTGGAAAAGTCGCATCCTCCAAATGCTTCACATTATCTTTTTAATGGAGATGATTCTGTTAATATCATCTAATTGTTCTTTGCTTCAGTTTTTTTGTCAGATTGAGTGAGTATTTTGACATGGTGAGATTTGACACTATTGTTATTTTATTTTTTGATGCATTACATTAGTTTTTTTGCATAAAATATTCATTAGTTGAAACTGTTGGCTTTCTGGATACCATGAATACCTATCATTCATAAGTACTATCTTTTGTGAATATGTTGATAAATAAGAGCTGAAGTTTAAGGAAATCTTGTTCAAAAATTTTTCAGTCTTCTTTACTTTTAATACTCTAATCTCATCAAAGTTGTTTTCCTGAATGTAGAATTTTTAATGCTAAACACAACCGCAGATTATTTTTTTTTCAAAAAATTGACATTGTTGGAAGTAGTTTGCATATCCATTTATATCTCATTTTTGAAAAGATTGGCATTATGCAAAAATTACGATTCTTTAGTCATAGAAGTCTTTTTGAAAAGTTATACATTGTTTAATTTTCAAATGTCTATATGGAGATTTTCCACCAAGTTACGCCAGAAACTGTTTTATTTATTATTAAATTTGTTGTCCTTTTTGCAAATCTGCAATCTATGAGGCAATTCCATGGTAAATTCATAACATGATTGCATATTTTGAAAAAGATTATCAGCGAATGGGTTGTCTTATGTAGAGCATATATATAACTTTTTTTTTTGTAGATCTCAAAATTTTCCAAGTTCGGGAATGAAAATAGTATTTTATTTGTTGATCTGTGCCATTTGCAAATAATTTTAGTTGTGATTTGTTTTGGAGAAGTAGTAATGGAGCTCACTATAAATAGAGATTTTTTGCAAGATGGTATGTTACATACAATAAGTGGATTACGAGTGGTCCAGAAAATATTTATTGCCTACTTAACTGGGATTCAACATCTACTTTTAATGAAAAATTCTTTTGTTCCAGGTATAAAATACCTGTAATTATCATCAGAATAAGAACACTTTTTATTAAACACTGGTTTTTTCATCATATGTAACACACTGAACTATTTCAAAATAATATGGCAACCTCAATAATGTGTGTTTATGACACCACCCTAAATTAGTTATAAAGCCAACTATCAATATAAGAAATAATAACAAAACAATCATTGAATAACCCTTGCTCCTGTGTATCTTTTACAAGAATTTTATTTTTAATCTTTAACTGCTTATCCTATCATCATCATCAGTATTTCAATCCCAGGATTGGTTTACTGCAACCCTCCATTCTACTCTATTTAATGTCAATTCCCTCAATCCTTGAAACCTTCTCTGTGTTATGTCCTTCTTAATTTGTCCTATGTACATGTCTTTTGGTCTTCCTCATGGAATCTTACCTTCTATTTTTCCTTCTAGTATATTCCTAATCAATCCATTGTGCCTCAATGTGTGTCCAATCCATCTACAAGATTATACATCTTGTATTCTTCTTTGCCATAGAGTTCTCCATATAGTCCTATTCTCTTCAGCTCTTCTATATACTTTCTCGTTCCTTACTTTGTCTGTCCATTTAATCTACAGCATTCACCTTCAGCACCATGTTTAAAGGCTTCTATTCTTCGCTAGTTAACTTTTCCATTGTTTCAAGTCTTAGAACCATAGAGCGTCATGCTCCACACAAAAGTCTTGACGAATTGTTTCCTTGTTTCCAGTCTTAAGTTCTTTGAACATAGTAATGGCCTCTTCTTCATGAATGCATTCTTAGCTTAGGCTATTCCTTGCTTGATGTCGATCGAACTTCTTCCATCCCAGGTTATGCTGCTGCCCAGGTAGATGAAGGATTCCATTTGCTCTAGTTTCACCCCTTGAATGGTGATATCTGCATTCAGCTTCTCTCTTCTGCACACAAGGACTTTAGTTTTCTTCTTGTTGATGTTTCATATTATATTCCCCCAGCACTTGATCCAGAGCACTTAGAGTTGCTTGCAGGTCCTCTCGCATTTCTGCCACGAAATGTCATCTGCAAACCGGAACATATTAATTTCTTCTCCATTTACTTTGACTACTTTGATACCCAATTCTTGTGTTTATCTTATTGCCTATTTCAGGCATACATCGAATATTGCTAGTGAGAGGTTGCATCCTTGTCTTACTCCTTCGTTTATTTTGGCTTCTATTTTTGCTCCATTTTTAGTTTGCATTGTTTTAACCTGATTCTTGTAGAGGTTATGGATAATTCTTCTGTCATTGTAGTTCAGTCCAAAAACTTCCAGTATCTTGAACATCTTTTTCCATTCGACATTTTCAAAGACCTTCTCCAAGTCCACGAATGGCATATAATGGCTTATTTATGCGTCTCATTTTTTAGCCAGAACTCTCAAGCTGAGAATTGCCTCTCTTGCTCCTCAGTTTTCCTGAATCCGAATTGGTTTTCTAAGAGCTTTCCTTCTATCCTTCCTTCTATTCTTCAGATAATTATCCGAGTAAGGATTTTTGATCCTTGAGTCACCAGACTTAATGTTCTGTGTTCTTAGCATTTATCTGTTTTTGGTTTCTTTGCTATTGCAGTCATTAAACTTTTCTTGAAGTCTTCTGGTATCTTTACACTGCTGTCTTTGATTATTCCATAGAGGGCATCCTTTGCTTTTACCCTGAGTGCCTTGATTATTTCTCTGTTTATTTTGTCAACTCCTGGTGGCATGTTGTTTCTCAGGTCTGTCACAGCTTTCTCAAATTCACTTCTTAATATCTGTGGACCTGGATTGTCTTTACTTATCATACTTTCATCTTTAATTAAGCCATATTTTAGTGATTTAGGAGCTTGATAGAGTACTTCCATGTATTCTTTCCATCTATTCCCAACATCATCATCATATATAAATATTTTTCCAATAGCAGCTCACTAGTTTATAAACCATCTAGATATTTCCCTTTTTCATGTTGTCATTAATTTCCTTGCAGCAGCTTTCTATCCATTCTTCCTTTGTCTTCTTGCACCCTTGTATGATCTGGTTCCACAACTATTTATAGAGGTCTTTTTCATTCTTATTTCTTGGATTCTTGAATTTTCTTCTTTCATCTATGAGACCTCTTATTTGAACTGTTATCTATGGCTTCTTAGATATTTTCACCTTACTCACAAGGAACTTATCTGCAGCTTTGGTAATTATATTTTTCATTTCTTTCAATCAACAGTCAGTGCTGGTATTTTCATTATTTCCTTTTCGATGGCCACAGTGAAATTTTCTCTTGCACCTCTTTCTTCCAGTATCTTTGTGTTCCATCTGGGTTGTCGTGTCTCTTTCTTCATCTTTTTTTATCGCAGTCTGCTGTCTATGATCACCAGGTTGTGAGAGCTATTTATATCTGTGCCAGGGTAGCTCTTACACTTGTTGACTTGGTTCTTGTTTCTCTTCCTAACAAGGATGTAGTCAATTTGGTATTGTGCTTTGTCTCCAGGCATCTTCCATGTGTATCTTCTTCTCTGACGTTGATCCAAGATGGTATTTACCACTACCATGTTTTTCTCATTGCAAAATTCTATCAATCTCTCTCCTGCGGCATTTCGTTTTCTCAATCTGAAGTATTCCACACTACTTCCCTCTTGCCCCTCACCGACCACAGCATTCTAATCTCCCATTACTATGAAGGTTTCCTTTCTTTTTGCTGTTCCAAGTACCTTTTCCAGTTGTTCGTATACTTCCTCTATTTCCTCTTCTGAATGGCTGGATGTTGCATATACACCTGCACTATTACTGTGTCTGTAGGCTCTCCCTCTAACCTTATCATCAGAATCCTCTCACTGCATTGCCAGCATGATTTGACTCTTCTTGCCCACTCCTTCTTGAATATAATGCCCAGTCCTGCAATTTTCCATTTGTCTCCTGAGTATATCACCTTGTATCCGTCGCTCCAGAAGCCATCGGTCCAGGTCACACTCAATCTCTCTCACTCCTAGGATGCTGATTCCCAATCTGTCCATCTCCATTTTAGGATTTTTGATCTTCCTTCACGCTCCCAATGATCTCACATTCCATAGCCCTATCCTGCATTTATCTACTGTGTTGTTCCCCTCTCAGTAATCCTCACCTGGAGATCGATTGGGGGACTAGTTTACCTCCGGAATATTTTACCAGGATGAAAGCCATCATGTCACATTTGAATGCAAGGCTGCATATTCTCAGGAGAATAATGTGGTGATTTCCCAATGCCTTCCACATCGCAGTACTGTGCACTTCACTCTTGCCCACAGGTGCGGTAGATGATTCTGGGCTGACCCACTCGGTCTGCACCACCAGTGCTTAATGGTGAAACTGCTACCTTTCACCATGGGTTCAGAGGTCTATTTTTCTCGTTGCCTTGTGTTTATCCTATAGGTCTTTAAAATTCTTTGCTTAAACATCATTTTGAAATTTTTATGCTTCATTAAATACTGCATGTCAATTTATTTAAGAACTTGGTGTTCAAACAACACGCAGCATTTCATTTTCACTTTTATGTTTAATATAATAAATACATTCTTTTGATGGAAGAGGTATTTTCATGTCATCGGAATATAACATTTATTAATAAATTTTGCAAAATATTAGAGTTTATATTATTAGATGCTATGATGTGACTGGTGAATAACAATGAATAGCATAATAGCTGATAGTATTTTTACTGCAGGAATGTCTTTTCTTTTGGTCCTTAGAATTTGTCAATGTAAAAAAGCATTCAGGAAAGTTAATCCTACATAACGCATTACATCAAGTAAATAAATGAATTCAAATGCATGTGGTCACAAAAAGTAATGAAAATTTGAAAATGAAACAGTTTCTACAATGCAAAATTGATCTGTCATACAATGATGCCTAATCAACCTAGTTTTTAAGAAATGCTCCAAATAGAATATCACTAATTATATAATAACATTATGATATTTAAGTTATAATTTAAATTTTAGTAAATATAAAAGAAACCATAAACGCAGTAATCAACTCTAATGTCAATTTGGTAGGTGATTGTTGAGTTCACCCAGTACTAAGCCCAACAGCATATGGAATTTCACACCTTAGGGTAGGGGGGCCAGTTCCTTTCCCTGTGCCAGTTATGATTTCCCAGGTAGATCTGGTACCTGAAAAATCACATAGCTCGGGTTGATCTATATGCATGGTTAAAATTTAAAGAAAATTTTCAAATTTGTTTACATGTAAAGTGTACCTCTAGATGTGTTAACATGGAATAATGTTTGACATTTTAACCTTTCCCTGAGAATTGAATCCCTAAATTGTTAGAATTTTCAATCACGATGATGATATTTGGAATAAAATTACTCATTTTCGGAAGCAAATTAGCCATATAATTTACACAGACGATATTATAGGCTGAAATAACATAAAAACAATGGCCTTTCTGCCAAGGTCTTGGGGTAAACTAGTTATGAGGTTTATACACGTAAATGTCATAGTCTGGGTGTATTTCGCAATAAAAATTACCACCAGTTGTGAACGATGAAAGATAAAGTGATACTTCTTTCTACTTACCGACAAATGAAGGCAGTAACGTTCAAAAACTTTTTTCCCAAAATGTTTGAGCAATCAGTGTTGAAGCATTTAAAATAGCGAAGCGAATCAATAAAAGTTAATTTTCCAATCTTAAATGCATAATTAATTACTATTTATAACAACTCTCATGAACTTAAATGTATTTTTATGCTTGCATTTTCCTGCATTGATTAAGAAAGTAGGTAACTCGAAAAATACCACCTTTCGATTTCCCACATAAACCAACACAGGAAGTAAAATAAACGCACAGAAGACGCGAAAAGAAAATAATGACTTAATCGGGTGCTAACGAAAGTTTAACCGAAGTGAAATTATTTGGCACGATAGCAAATATGATAGAGGTCTCGGTTTGGCAAGAGAAGAAAATTCCCGCCATATTCCGCGCTGTCTTCTTTATTTTTCTCGTCTGGAGAAGTCACAGAATAAGAATGTTAAGAACCAAGTTCAAACCTTTCCCGCTGAGGTCGCGCCACCGCTCCTCCGCGCGCGAGTGCAACGTCATGCGGCCGTCAGTAGAAGCATGAAGCGGGGAGGGGGATGGGAGGAGAGTGAAGCAAAAACCAGCCCCGTAACGGCGATAGTGGGGGAGGGTAGGGTTGGGGAAAGGGAAATAGGGGAGGGGGGGGTTGTTGTAGGAGGGGGAGGTTGCTAAGGAATGGGAGGAGAGAGAGTTTAGGAGGGGTTTTCGGAGATGTGAAGGAAACAGGGAGAAGACGCCTCCCCCTCAATTCTCCTCCTCTTCTTTTCTTCCCCTATCCTTCTCTTCATCCCTCCCTCCTTCAATAACCCGCTAAGCCCCTCCTCACCCACCCTCCCAACCAAACAACCTCTCCTCCCCCTCCTTCACCGGATGCTGGCAGTTCGGAGGGGAGGTGAAAATGTGCGAAAGGAGGTGGGGGGACGGTGATTCTCCGTAGGCCGGCAGAGGGAGTGAGGGCGAAGAAGATGTGAGGGGGTATGGGGAGGGAGGGAGGAACGCGACGGGGAGTAGAGTAGGCTGGCGAGAGGGAAGGCGAGGGAAACGGGCAACTCCGTTTTCCAGTCCGCGGACGGGAACTGTGAGGTGCGGATGGACAGTCGACGTTCGGACGGTTTTTCAGTGATTTACGTGCGTGGTTGGCTCGAGACGAGGGGAGGACTGCGTCCGGAGGAAAAACCGTCTCCTTCCACTTCGTTCCCCAAAAGGGCAGTAGAGATATGTTAAAACATCCTCTCGCACCTGCTCCTTTAGCCCCTTTGGGGAACACACGTGATACACGATTCACTTGAACGTGTGTTTTTGGTTGGGCCTTCAATTTTGTCCAAGTGTATATGTATATATATGAATGTGTATCGGTATGCATATCGGATTCGTGTGAGGAAGCAGTAGTGTCTCAAGGGAAGAGAGAAAAGGCGGTAGAAATAGTCTTCAACTTTTGCCATCCCCAATCGGAAGGATCATCGTCGTCTTGTGTACATAATTCGTTGGATACGGCGTGAGAGGGAATGCTGGGAAGGTCCTCCAGGCAGGAGCCGGAGGTGTAATAGTGAGCTTGTGGTTTGTCAGTGCGTGTGTTCATAAACAAAACTCTTTTTCAATTCCCGTCCTAACTCTCCATCGTTTTAACGTGCGTGAATGAATCTCTACTTGGGGTCGCGTGGAAAAAAGGGTATTTAGATACGACACACTTAACCGGCCAAATAGTTGTCAACGAAACGCACGCATTTGCGTGATGGGTGTCGCGTAGGTAACTGTGGTAAATGTATACATGCGAATGATATATAAATATCGCTTGCCTCATAGATGAAAGTCTCTCGTATTTGGAATTAGTCGCCGCCTTTGGAAGTTTTCGCTCGCTTCTTATCTTCCCTTTCCTCCCACGGTTTGTAACTTTCGGTGACTTGAGAAAACCCGACTCTTTTGAGTTTTTATGTGTTCTCCTGTGCCATTTTTGCGCTACCTTCCTTCATCCCTCCTCTCATTCCCATCCTTCACACGACCAGAAGAGTGAGTGAGTGAGGGAGAAAGAAGGAGAGAGGGAGGATAGACAAAAAAGAAAAATGTCGGGCGGGAGTGGTCCGGGACGATCTGCCTTCGCCGGGCGTAGTCAGGGCGACGACGTAAGTCTCCTTGGATGTCCGGGGGACCTGCTGCCAGGCAACGACGATTAATACTACTACTCTGCTACTATTACTACGAGGACGACGCTACTACTACTACGAAACACACGCTGCAACTTCTTAAGCACGGATCACTTGAAATCTCGGGTCCAGTCCCTCCGTCGTCGATCTACTAATGAAAAGAACTTCTCGCAGCAATAAGAGGAATATTTATCATAAGGCAAAGGCAGTGGGAAATCGTTATATTGATTGAAGAATCGTGAAATCTTCATCATTGATTAACTAAAGCAATCGGGGAAGTATAGCATACAGGCGATAGACATAGTTATAGTTATCAAAATTGACAACATCGACTGGAGAGAAAGTCTGCTCTGCGAAAATTGTGTTTGGTTTGTCAGAAAGTTGCGTTTCCGGTGTGTCAAATTCCCATAGCTTTTGTTTATAAGTGCTTCAAGTATTTCAATGTGCATATTTACATGCATCTATTTTTTGTAAAAACAAAGACCCTTGCTTCTTCTTCGCTCGTGTTTCGAGTTTTTAAATTCGCGGCCTATTATCTCTCTTGTCACTCTTATAAAAATATCATAAATATATATATATATATATGTAAATTCTCGACGAGGGAGAAAAAGTGTAGTTTTTTGTAATTACCGTGTGTGTCTGTGATTTTTAGTGTTCCTCGAGATGGCGTTGAGGATTACGTGGTTGCCTCAGCAACGGCAACAAAATAAGGCGGTAGTTGGTTCGGGGGGTTTTTTGAGGCTGTTCCTCTTAATAAACTTAGTGATTTCTTGTGCTGGCGATCTGTCATCTTCGTTCCCCAACGTTGCTTCCGATGCTGCCTCTTCGTCTTATCCATCGCCCGAAGACGGTGATGAAGGCGTGGGATCGGAAGAGCACGGCGGGACATCTTCTGGCGTGGTTTACTCGAGGCAATGGGCTGTTCACGTTGAAGGCGGGAGGGAAGTAGCAGACTCCATCGCAGCCAAGCACGGATTCATCAACCTAGGCCAGGTGAGTTATTCGATGCCCGATGTTGTAAAAAAAATCCACCCTCGGTTCAACATCCTGCCTACGTTCACCTGTCTCCTTGTGTAAAATGGAATGGGAAAAGTGGAATGAATTATTCAGAATTTATTAACAATTTTTTGTAAAAGATTTGGATGCTGACCTAGAGCTCTGAGAAACAAGCGCAATCGTTTTTCTTCCGGCCCCCCGCAATGTTACATATGCCCGTGCTGTAAGACAGCTAATCTGTTTTCTAGTTCCACCATTATTGTCTCCCGAATCTGCATTTAGAATCGTTGATTATTGTCGATATTTTCTTCGTGTACATTTGTATTTTCCACATCCACCTTATGTAAGATAGTCATAGCGAAAGATTATGACGCAAGGAAAGTGCATAGTAATGCTCGTTAAATGTAATTTTAACATTTATGTAATTCATCATGCAAGGTAAAAGTTTGTGAAGAGGAAAGTTCGATAGCTCTGATATCGATAACTTTGGTCAGTCGAATACAAACCGCATAGTAACCATACGTCTATTTTGGTTTATAAAATAATAACGATGAGCGAAAATTCCGGCGTCAAAAATATTCCACTACTGGATTACAAAGTATGGCGTTACATGCTGTTCAATTGTTTCGAAAAAATGTTTCATAATTTCTACATGAAATGTTTTTGTCAATTCACGGTTTTCGTTTCGGAATCCTGATTAGTTGGCTTTCTGGAATTCTTTTAATTTGTGAAATGTCCCGCTGAGCCTATGGTTATGTATTTTCCTAGATTATATAGCGTAGGGCATAGGAAATTCTATGCTAATTCGAGGTCTGTATATTTCAAACTTTTAAGTAATGGTGCTATTATTTTTAATCGTATATTTTACATGAATTAAACAGACGCACCTAAGCGTCACCATCCTACTTCAAAACTTACTGATCCTAAACAAAACGCCCTGCAAACGATATAAGCGCAGTTATTTTCTTAAATTTGTCAAGGAACTTGCAGATTTTAGTTGTAATCGTTCAACGGTTACAACAGAGGGAGCGTGAATTATGATTTTAATCGATTATTATTCGATTATTAAATATTTTTAGATTAATTATATTTTTGTACTCAACTACTGAAGTAATTGGAGCAAGCTGGAATTCAGGGATCTCTTCTTTTACCAATTTCCTTATCCTATGATTTTATTATAAATTACGTAGGACCCTATAAGCCACCGCTGGGGATGTGGCAGGGGGTGATTACACACCAGAGTACGTTTGACCCAAAAAACGTTTTCCTCCTATTGCGGTGGGAAAACCTTATTCTGATCCCTTAAAAATGACGTCTTAAATCTATCTGTGCTACATCTAATACCCCGAATTTTACTGGCTAAATTTCTTCTGTCGTGGTATGATTGGGCTAATAATAAAGTTTCGAAATTTATTGCTAAAGAGACATTCTTCCAAGTTTTGCAAGAGATTTAATCTGTAATTAAACCATCGCTCCGTAAATGATTCCTAACCTAGATAGTCAAATAATTTTGATATGCTACTCAGTTTATCATTTCAACTTTTCCCAAAGCATATTAATTGTAGAACAAATAGAATGAAAATGTCATTTTTTCCTCGAACGATAAAGGATCAGAATAACATTATCCGACCACGATAAGGTCATATTCGGGTCAAAATTCGTGTGGTGTGTATTCACACTCCATGCCATACACCCAAACGGTGACTTGCTGGGTACTTAAATGAATAAATAAATAAATTAATCTAGCTCCTATCGGGGCGTCCTTCGTCGACCTTTCAGCGATCCAATCGTGTCGAAAACCCCTGAAACGTTCGGGTGTTCACTACACGTCTGAGGCCGCCAGGTGTGTAGCGGGTAGGGTGAATACTGCAGGGCAAAGTGTGGGTCAGCGTGTGGATCAATTAGTGGGTCTCTAAAGTCTTCTTTGGCAAATTAACCATAAACACAGTAATCAACCCGAAGGTCGGTTTAGTAGGTGATGGTAAAGCTCACCCATTTACCAAGCCCGACGGCGTGTGAATATTCATCAGATGAAGGGGGCCAGTTCCTCTCCCTGTGCCGGTTATGGTTTCCCAGGAAGATCTGGTACCCGAAAAATCAACTAGCTTGGGTGGAGCTGCAGGTGTCCAGATTGCTTTGCCCGGGAATCGAACCCGGGACCCTCCGGTCAGTAGTCCAACGCCCTACCCACAGACCACCGCGACCCGCTTTGGCAAATTATGTAACTTTAAATGAAGTGAGGTTCAGTGCTAATATCATTTTCAAAATGAAGAATTTTAGTCACTAAGTAACATTTGTGGTCACTTTCGAGGAGGTGCTTCGGAAATAGGGAGCAGTTGTAAATTTTGAAATGTGTCCGTCGAAAGGATTAACTTGCCAAGGAAATATTGTGTCCCTCCCTCTCCCCACTCCTACACCTACCACTCTTCCAAGTCAACGACTAACACCAAAAGATGTAATTCTCTTTTCCTCCCAGCTACATTTCTACCATTTTATACCTCCACCCTCCCTTACCCTCCCTCTCTGATCAACCCCCCTCCCTCGATCAGAAGGTATACATATATACCAAGTTTGATTCTATGAGGGCCACCTGATGATGACGTTTAACGTCGAAACCTGGGTGGTGTTTGTTAAATGAAGTGTGTGGAATTACGAAGTCAATAATCTCATTTCATTTCAATATGTTACGCACATTCCATAAAGTTACGCCGGAGACAACAAAAAAACATTGCCGAAGTTTAAAAAGAAAGTCGCAGGATATCATCACCTTATTCTAAGCACAGGCGCAGATATAATAATTGGGACAGAAATCTGATTATCCACTGATATTGTCGACGGTGAAATTGTCCCAAAATTCTTTTCCATGCACAGAAATGACGGAACAAATGGAATCGGGGGTGGTGTCTGTATTGCAGTTAAAAATTCTTGCGTCAGCAGGGCTGAGGTAATTCCGGGTAATGGTTTGGGAAGCATTTGGTGCTCAATTAAAAGTCCTCAATCAAAAAAAAAAATGTATGCGCATTTTACAGACCGCCAGTCAATAGAGACCATTCAATACTAGAATTAAATCAGAAAATCAAAGTTTTTTTTTATCTCAACACAATGATCGCGACGTTATAATCGGTGGAGATTTCAATGTCCCATCTATTGACTGGAGCACATACGTGTATAGTGTTAAAATGAGAGTCTCTCCGAATGCCTCCGATAGCTTACCAAATCAACGATGGTCAACCGATGCCCAAAACCGAAATCTCACATAATGGAATAGAACGTTTGCTAGAAAATATGAAGCCTAATAAATCCTCCGGGCCTAATAAAATACCCGCTGGTATATTTAAGGATCTAGCTTCGGAAATTCCGCCGTATCTATAACTAATATTTAAGAAGTCGCTGGTAGATCACAAGGTTCCCAGGTATTGGAAAACGGCTAACGTAACACCAATATTTAAAAACAGAGACAAGGAGGAACCAAGCAATAACAGACCTATTACCCTCACATCCATTTCGTTAAAGGTTATGGAACATATAATTGCTAGTTCGTTCGCGGGACACCTTGATAATCAGAAGTTACTAATGAAAAATCAGCACGGTTTCCGAAAGGGTAGATCCTGCGGGACACAACTTGTGCTTTTTGTTCATGATATTCTTATTTCGAAAGAGACCAATGTTTCAGTGGACGCGTTTTTTCTAGATTTTAAGAAAACCTTCGATCAAATACCTTACAGTAAATTACTCGCAAAGCTAGAAGCATATAGCATAGTTAAAAATATCCTGGGCTGGATTACTCTTTGAATGGTCGGGTTCAAAGAGTAGTCGTAATGGAGTTAGCTCGATTGCAGTACAAGTTACTTCAGGTGTTCCTCAGAGAAGTGTCATCGGGCCTCTTTAATTCCAACTTTAAGTTATCGACATTGACTCCGTAGGCACTACTAAGATACGCTTATTTCCCGACGATGTATTGAACTGCAGAGATATCCGTTATCCCAAGAAAACAGCAGATTTAGCAGATGATCTAAATGCTATACAACGCTGGTATGACACTTGGCAATTTGAATTAAACTTATAAAAGTGCGTAGTCATTAATTTTTGGAAAAAGGGCAATTCCCAAATTAACGCCTACTGAATTGGGAACTCCAAAATAGAATGTGTAGACTAGATTAAATAGTACATAGGCGTTACCCTCACTCATGATTTCTCCTGGGTGAAACACATACGGGATATGTGGACAAGATAACAAAAAATTAGGATTTAATAGAAGACTACTAGGTAAATGTGATGAAAAGGTCAAAGAGAAATGGTATCTTTTGCTGGTTACGCCTCATTTAGAATACGAGTATGCTGCTAGTATATGGGATCCTCGCGAAGTTGGATTAATTGGACCACGTATTTAATGGAGTCTACACATTCCATTTCGGTGGTCCCGATGCAGTAGGCTTTCAAGAGGGAATTGCTCTTTTTCCTAAAATTCATCCCTACGCACTTCTTGGACTTTTAATTCTAATTGTCAAGTTTCGCACCAGCGTTGTGTGTTATTTAGGTCATCTGTAAAGGGAGGAAATAAGTATGCTCATATGAAGAAGTGTTTTTTGTGGTTTTGGATTTTCAATATATTTTCATCCAAAACATGCAACAAACGTTAGGTTTTGGACGGACAGATAACTACCATGAAATAATGGCATCAATCGCCCGTCCACTCGTCGCAAGTATAGTTTTTACGTGTTTTATTTCATCTACACTGCCCCAAAAGCCTTAAAAATGGCGTGTGGGGGGGGGTGTAATGGCACAAGCATTTTAATGATCAAATAATAGCCGTTTTGCACTAGGTAAAACATAATTACCTTCAGTAAGAAATGTTTAATTTCGTGGAAAAGTGTTATTATAAGGTCACTACGGTCCATGAGAAAATCGAAAACAGAAATCTGTCGAAAAATGCAAATTTTGTTTTTCTCATAATGACGAACTTCCACTACATCTCGCCTAAATATGTTGGATATATTTGGAACACTACGTTCCAGTTACACTGTACCACATCTGAAACTACGAAGTTCTAGAATATTTGTTCAAGTATTTAATTGTACATTAAAATGTTGATAAATATAGTTGCACATCATTTTTTCATTAAAAATGCATTAATCGGATAGAGCATCGAGTTTTCCTTGAAGGATCTAATGACTGGATGATTTTTCCCGGTCTCTCCAGCGGATATATAATTCCTGAGAGACAACCCATAAAACACAAGTGAAATCTTTGGCACACCCTTGGATAGCGTAGGGAGAGGATATTTCCATTCATTTTTTTTTGTTTTAATTTTCACGCAAGGCTTGAATGATGTCACCGCGTTGTCTCGTCACTGATTTTACGGAACTAACTTTCCCCGATTCCGAACACGGAGAGTGGAAATATCGAATTTCCGTCATGGTTTGAGATTTATTATTTTTTCCCGTCACTCGAACGCACGCCTTCTTTGCGAACGATTGCGTGGCCATGCGGCAGGGATGTTTGCGATCCCTTCCTTTTACGGTGTAAATTGTAAAGGAACGCGGAGTTATTGTATGGAATCTAGTCGCCACCCCCTTTCGTATTGATCCCTTTAAATCAGTTTGCATTTCCTGCGATGGCTCCCAAGAGATTACCGCAGGCAATCGATATGGCCATTGTGGATTTACGACGCCTCAATTTTCTCGTTACTTTTTTTCACGACCACCATCGAAACTTCTTTAAGGCGGAACCCGCATACTCTTCTTAGTTGCCTGCACCTTCCCGTCTGAGTGGTATGTAGGCGTTCGTTCTCAGTTCCTTTGACATTGCGGCCCCGCACGAGTAGGAGAAGGAATGGTGGTTTGTCGGCACCGTAAGAAGGTCCGAAAGGGATTTTGTTGAATCGAATCGGCCCGCTTAGAGCGGAGTTTCATTGGGCCGTGCCCTATGTTCGGTAGTGTGATTAATAATAAGGTAAGCTTGTTAGCGTATTCTAAATACATATTAGAGGAACTAGGCTGCGGATCACTCCCGAAGCGAAGGTTAAATTACAGATGAAATCTCTTGCATAAATTGGAAGGATGTCTCTTTAGCAATGATGTTGAAAATGTATTATTACCTCCATCGTACCACGGTAGGAGAGAGATCATGTCAATAAAATTAGAGAATAAGTCTAGAACAGTTAGATGTAAGATGTCATTTTTTCCACGAACGATAAGGGTTCAGAAGAATGTTCGACTGCGGTCGGGGTTAAAATATTCGTGTCAAAATTAGTCTGGTTTGTATTCATCTACATCTACATAATACCCCGCAAGCCGGCGCAAGGGCGTGTGGCGGAGGGTGTTAGGTCACCACCCAAAAAAAGGAAAAAAGAAAAACCGCATTCAAAATAACACATACATGCAAACCCAAATCCACCGTAGTGTATACATTCATAGAGACATCCTATCATTTTACACGCATGCAAATACACATCTACCTCCCTTTACTCCACAAGCATGCAAGTACACATGCTTAATTATAACAAATAATTGTACCTCAGGATGCAGCAAGAATTTATCCAAGAACGTGCAAGCTAGATTTTAGTAAGTAGCAAGGCGAAATTCCACCACCACAAGAACGTGCAACATAAAATGCTCTCTTACCCAAGGTGAGGAATTTGGCCCAGCGCTGCAGGCAGGAGGAGGGCTAAACACCTTGATTCACCCCTTGCCACGCACCGTAGCGGTGGCTTGCTGAATACTAACATTGTAAAATATAATTTGAAAAAATAGTGTAGTAGGTAGTGTTCGGCGGAAACGTTACGAAAGAGTGAAAATATAAGTAGGTGTTGCTTCGTTTTAGTTACCCCACTTTTGGATTACGCGTCAAGTATTCACATAAATACCTATATGTGATACCCTGCAAACCACCGCCAGGTTACGAGCGGAATTGATTGTTGGTCACATATTTCCTTCGTCAGGAAATGTAACTGCGTCTTCTGGTTGAGAATTGGTTAACTTCAGTGTTAACCACGAATTTTGACACCATACCCTTAAGTTTGATAGCTTTTAGTTGGGAAACGTGTTGGCAAAAGCAATATGTTTTTCAGATTTATTCCTTCCCTAGTATACAGTTACGTTAAGGAATCTATTTTATCATATATAAAGAGGAGGCGGGTCGCGGTGGTCTAGTGGGTAGAGCGTTGGACTACTGAGGGTCCCGGGTTCGATTCCCGGGCAAAGCACTCTGGGCACCTGCAGCTCCACCCAAGCTAGTTGATTTTTCGGGTACCAGATCTTCCTGGGAAACCATAACCGGCACAGGGAAAGGAACTGGCCCCCCTACCCTGATGTGTGAATATTCACACGCCGTCGGGCTTTGTACATGGGTGAGCTCTAACATCACCTACTAAACCGACCTTCGGTTTGATTACTGTGTTTTATAAAGAGGAAATAGATGGATTGGACACACATTGAGGCAGAGTGGATTGATTAGGAATATAATGGAAGGAAAAATAGAAGGGAAGATTCCCCGAGGAAGACCAAGAGACTACTACGTAGGACAGATTAAGAAGGACGTAAAACAGAGAAGGTATCAGGGATTGAGGGTATTGACGTTGAATAGAGTGGAATGGATGGCTGCAGTAAATCAGTCATTATTATTAGGTAATTTACCGTTTAAGGTAGGTTTTTGGATGAACACAACTATCAAAGAAACATTTTGTGATTCCCCACCTAGCAAACTAATCTATATCAGGTCCCTCTTCATCTCTGTGTACTTCTTTCCTCCCTTCATCCCGTCCAACATCCCTATCCTGTTCCTGCCCTTACCTCGCTTGCCCCACATTCTTCCCTCTATTACCCTCTTCAACATTCCACTACCGCTCAATACGCCTTTCATCCATTTTTCCTGCCTCCATAGGATTTCTCTCAACAAACCCCTCTCCTCCCCCACCATTTCTAGTACTTCCTCATTTGTTTTCCTTTCGGTCCATTTCACCTTCTCCATTCTTCTCCACACCCACATTTCAAAAGCCTCCAATCTACGTCTATCCTCCTGCTTCAGTGACCACGTTTCTGCGCCGTACATAGCTACGCTCCATATCAGAGTTTTTACGAGTCTTGTCTTAACATCCCTACTCAACGTCCCCGTCATCAACTCCCTCCTCCTTGAGAAAGCCTCCCTGCCCAGCGCAATTCTTCTCCTTACATCCCGACCACTTTGACCGTATTGGTCCAAAACACTTCCGAGATATGTAAACTGTTCTACCTGCTCTATTTTTTCCCCGCCTATTTTAATATTTAGTCATAGGATTGAAATATTAATGATGAAAACCTTGATAATCTCTCTTTATTTTCAAAAATATCGCCTGATAAAATTGAAATAAAACTCGCAAGACTGTGTTACATTTGTAAATTGACTTGTTGACTCATTTTTTTAATTATTGTTTTTTAGTTTCAAGATTATTATAAATTTAGAGGGAAACATTAAATCATATGCATTTCCCTTGTGTTGTTATCTTTTTCGAGAAGTGGCATGTCTTTCTGTGTGCCATCAATCAAAGGAAATGAAATACAGTTGGAAGGAACGTCTTCGGCTAAAACTTGTGTAGGTAAGTCGATTATTCGAGGAGAATTTAACTTCATTTGCTGCTCTTCGCGTTTTATTCTCCCGAATTAGTTCTGTTACCCATGATCGAGAACTCGAAGTTTTGGCAGTTGAAAAATATGGCTTATTCACGGGCAAAAGGTGAAATGACCGGAAAGGAAAACAAACAAGGAAGTGCTAGGAATGATTTGGAGGAGATAGGATTGTTTGGATAAATCAAAAGGAGATAGGAGCGGTAGATGCAGACCTTTTGATTGGCGATGGGATTTTGAAGAATGTGATAGAGAGGGGAACGTTGTTCAAGCGAGGGAGGAAAGGAATAATTATGATTGACGGCGTTGATGGGAGGAAGGAAATATGCGGAATTGAAGGAGTAGCAGGTTGTCTTGTTAGACGAAGCTGTGAAATGTTGCGGTGATCGGTCTGGATTATTCCAGAGCCTGCTCTAAACGGTATAATACGAGATAAAAATTCATGAACATTAATTTCCCTCAAGGTTGCCTTTTGATTGTAGAGGTTATAGCTAAACCTGGAATAAGTCTCGGGGCTTTTAATAGCCACACATTATCAGGGAAGGAAAACTAGTTCCTTTTCCCGGTTCCGCCTTTAAGTTACCTGTAACAAAGTTCTATCAGCTGGAAAACCTTACTGTATGCATTTTATACTAAATTGTTCCAATGGCATCATCACTGGGGATTTGAACCCTGGACCCTCAGTTCAGTAGCATTAGCACCACTAGCCTGCCTCGCTCTTTTTCCCGTCCGGTAGTCAGTCACCTGTGTTAATACGAAATGAAAATTCCATTTCAGCACATCTGATGTAAAGCCCTAAACGCTAAGGGAGGCTATTTTAAGAAATGGCCCGAAAAATTATTATCCGTCCTTGCAATGGTTGGAGTCACGACCTTTCCCTTGTAATCTAATTAAGCCGTTATGTTCCTTTGTTAGCCCTAATAACTTCTCATGAGATTTTCAGGGTAGACTTCCATGGGTGAAATACGTATTCTCATGTCGGTTCCCACAAGGTGTTCAGAGTATTAATTTTTGATGAAACAAAGATCAAGTATATTTTATCGCTTCTACGTAAGTCCTATCTATCGATGGTGTAAAATGTATAGTATCAACCGAGTCTCAAAAGCATTCAACCCCGTATCGAAATTTCCCTAATTCGAAATACCATGCCAAGCCCGATTTCCGTAGACATATCGATGTTCGATCAAGTTTCAAAATATCACAAGGGATGGTAGCATCGCTACGTTGTAGTAAGTCTGCGTCCATTCCGCGATAGTGATTTGTTATTTTTTTCTCACGTCCCGTTTTAGGAGCGAGTTTTCACCATCATCAAAAAATGTGAAGTTGATGTGTCAGCCGCATTATGAGGTCAGGTGCGCCTTCATGGTCACTCGACAATAATGATGAGGAGGACGAAAACTCGACGAAACGGAGGCGTGAAAAATAATCTTGGAAATCGATGCCAAGTCATTTCCGTGGGACAGCATCAAAGGGTTTTTCCACAGTATAGCTTCCGGCAATGTATTATTTTAGAAGTAATTTCACCTTAAAAAAAATATTGCATTAATATTCAGCGCTGCGAGGGAGTATGTCACGGGGTGTTAGGCCACCGTCCATTATGGTAATGGGTAATTCTCTTTTTTTGCTTACTCCTGCAAGCTTCCCTCACTCTCCCCTGTCTCATGTTTGGGAAAGTAGTTATGGTAGTAACCTTGGTGGTTACCCGCAAAGTATCGACAGTTATATGTCGATACTTTGTGGAGATACTGCATTGTGGGGGAAGAACGAGTACTTGAATCTGTCTTTTACGGTGTCCACCTCTCTTTTTGTATCTCGGTGGTGGAATTTAACAATATAGTTTGGTGGTATGCAAATTCTCGCGGTGTCGAATGAAAATACTTCCGTTGTGATGCATTACAGTCAAATGAAGAGGTAATAGTTGAATTTAATATTGAATACATTTTCGACAAGGTGTTGCTCTATGCTATTTATTATTGGCACCGCTAATTTTTTTTTAAACTTTTGATGCATCGAATCGTCGAATGTGATGTTTTAAAAAGCCGTGGTCTCGAAACTTTTGCGAGTGAAAATGGATTCCATCCTCGTTTCCTCAAATTATAATGAGATGAGACGCTTTCTGTTCGACGATGAAGTTTTTTCACGGAAACCCACGGGTTTTTTTTCTGTACCATGTTTATTGCTGACATTGAATGCTTCTGCGGAAGGACCCAAATCCCCGTCGTACATTCAAGATGATGTCTAACCAACACCCAACTACAACAAAGTTTTCGCGATGATTATTTCACCAAAAATAAAACACTCCTCCCTCGACATCGTTGAGCGAATGGTCGATTGATTATTCCCATCCCTCCCTCCCTCCGTTGTGAGAGGGAGGGATGGGAAATGTGGAAACGTTTTCTCACCCTCCCTAGGGTACGTTCCCTGGGGCCGTGTGCTGCTGATTTACTCTCCCCACTCTTTTTGTTCTCGTTCTCGAAAATATTCAAAGAGAAATCTCCGGAATATATGCGATCGCAAGGCCGTCTCTTGCACCGCACGACCTCAAATGTTGCTGGGATTACAACAAGTATCGAAGTACGAATTATATGTATCCCTTTTCAGATACGATCAATAAAAGACGAATCAGACGTACTCGTATTTTGTTACGCCGAAAAGGTGAATGCAATTGGGAACTGCGTAATCAGTTATCAAACTTGGAATCATCTTTGGCTGTACCTCCCGGCTCTTTTTGTGACTGACAACTCTCCATTCCATCATAACTCCCTACACTATATTCCCAATTTCGCATGCCGAAATTTATACCAGTTTTTTTCATTTGTCGTTCATTCCTGATCAGTGATCAGTTTTCTTCATGGAAATGACTTCTTTCCTAACATATCTCTTTCCCACTCGAAACACTTCGTTATTTTCCATGTCTATTTCACGTTCTTCAATTCTTAGGCGACACCACATTTCTCTCGCTTCCAATCTTCGCGTCTTCGCTGCTGCTTTAGTTTGAATTCCCAAAAATCAAAGTGATACATTAAAATCTTGAACGTATTGAGCTCCATGTCTAAAGTTTCAACGAACCGGTCACTGATGTCCAAGTTTTATTTGTTGTGAATAGCAGTTTCTTCAAATGAAAGTGTTCTTTACGAGTATATTCACCTGATTTGCTTTGGTTTATCCCGTCGCTAGTTATGACGATGTGTAAGTAGCGATAATATTTCTGCCATTATCTTTATATGCACAGAAATAATCCACCAGTATACCTTCGTCGGCATTGTTTCTTGGTTTTCCACATCATTCCTTTACGAGTTTTTTCTTGCATTGGTTTTCCTAATACCGAGTTGTGCAACTCGTTTCCACAATTCTGTATGCTTTTATTTGAATTTGAATTCTTATTTTTATTTCAGTATCCGATCATAATTCCATATTCATTTGTCCTCTTTTTATGGGACCCACTTTTGAGCCTTCAAAGTCGTGTTTTCTGCTTTCGTGCATGACATTAATAATAACATTAGGATACCGACGGCAATTTTCGTTATTCCAGCCTAATGCCTACACGGAAAGATGATAATTTGAACAAAAATCCAATATTTATTTTTGAGTGTCCGCTCATAAGCCATGATGAAAAAGGCGCCTTCCGTGCGCGCAATTAACAAACCTGTTGATGGGTAATCCGATATTGCAATTGAAAGTTGTCATGTCTCGGAATGCCTAATTTCACGTCCATATTCCCTCGACAAATTATCATTTTAAATGATAAAAACACAATTGCAATATGAGAAGTGCTTTGTGTAGATTGCTAAAATATTTTGAAGGGATTTTTAAAAATTCGATGGGTGCTTCAACGAACTGATAGTATTCATTTCCTTTTTTTCTTATTCTTGGCGATTTCGGCGATCATTTCGCTAGCCCACATAATGATGTTATGTCTCTTATTCCACTTATTTACTTCTATCTGCTTGTAAAAACAACTCAAGAGGGTACAAATAACCGATTTATGGCAAACCAATGTAATGTCGGATCATTAAATTACACTACATTGAACAGGTACGTATAATTAATTTTATCTCTATTTCAGCAGTAAAGTGTATGATTTCCCCATATTTACGATTTTTTTTAAAAATTACGATAATGGAAGGATATTGCGTAAATTTGTGATGGTGACTTAACTAAAGCCTACTAAATATTCCGCATTATTTGACGACTTCACGTTATACAACATTGGATTTTTTTAGTACCCGAAATATTTTCACACAGCCGCAACGTTGGATGAGGCGATAAAAGAGACTCCTTAAAGTCTCCTCTCTTTCCCAAAAATATATAGTCGGGCTCTTATCTATCTCGACCGACTGCATGACCCCCCCCGCCATTCCCCCACTTCACACAAGCGCCTTACTCTTACGCCTTCCACCCTTCTTATAAAAAAATATGAAGAGTTCCCAACTCCACACACACAAACACCCACTACCGCTACGCCTCCTCATCCTTCTACTCCCCCGAGCGACGTATCAATATCTCACCGTTGACCCACTTTTAAAATTCCTCCACACACACAAACTTAACTCGCGATTCTCAGCTCGCCGCCCACCAGAAAATGTTTTTTTTTCGATTCGATTCACGCGAAAAAATCGATCTTTTGAGCTCGATTATTTTCTAATCGACCATTGACATAATTGTTCCCAAAATATTCTGTTCGAAACGATTACGATTCGATTCGTTCCGTTCCCTGTTATATTCCAACCGGCTCGGATTCGATTCGGATCATTTCGATTCTTAGAACGCTCTGCGAAATTGCTATTCGCAAATTGTCCTGACTTTTTAATTTTTCTTGATGGGTTTCCATCTCGTCTCTCCTTAATAGATAATTGAGAAGAGTGGATTAGCTGCTTCTCCTCGGGATAATGAGATAATGGCTTCCCTTGCGCATGGCGTTATTGCAGCCGTTAATAAAATGGTTGACATGCCTGTAGTTATATAAGTTTTGCTCTGCGAACCTTTCATTCATCCGAAGAATAGTTGGTATCCCTTCATTCGGCTAATGGATGAATATTTGTTGATGGCTTCCTTCCGACGACCCGAGACATATGCACTGGTTTATCTAGCATTTGGTCAATCCCCAAGGTGGGCCAAATTACCCTGCGATTGCTTATCTTCTATGACTCATTCGGGAACACTCGCTCATTACATAGCCTTAGTGCCTGGAGATAATCACTCCTAGTGGCATAATGTAGGCGCTGAGTAAGTTTAAGCGTAACCTCAAGGGATAATGGTTTTAAACAATTAGAAGTTAAACGATAGAAATGAAGTATAGTATTTAGAGTAATATTCTATTGGTTCTAATTATTTGAGACCTTGGGGTCAATCAAATAGACAGGAAATTAGAGTAACAAAAACGAAATATGTTTGAAAATATGTGAAATGGAATGGATTTTGTTTTATCATTCAAAATAATGTGTGATGCATTCATGTAATATTTGTTCAACCGTCCAGCAGGGTGTCTAACTTTAAATACTAAGGTGTAATTCTTGACAAATGTTTTAAATTGCTACCACACATCTAAAACGATGCGGCCAACACACATTTTGGCTTCATTTGAAATAAGCGTTCTTTAAGAGTTCCCAAGGTTAATATAGTGCCTGAGTTCATTCCAGGAAAAGTTATGGAATGTCCTTTTGGGGTGGAGCTTATCTTAGCTCATTATAACCTGCCGTTTTGCTACTGAAAAGAATAATTATAGCAATTTAAAAAAATAACCGTTTTAAAAACTCCTTTCCTAATTTCTTTCGTCTGGGTTTGCTTCCATTAAGACATTCATTTATTTGTAAGATTTTAAGACGATTGGTAATCAGAAGTAGTAATGCAGGGTTATTGCAGTTAAGGCAACCTTTAACTTTTACCCTACGGAAAACCCACTTCATCATTGTACAATCCAAGCATGATGTAATTTAAAAGGTATGTTTTGGTATACAGCACCTATGGTATCAGATTCTTGTGCCAACACAGGTTCCAATAGTGAAAACAATAATATAAAATGTATAAACTAGACTTTTCACTAATAAAATTCTAGTTGAGAAGTTTAAAAAATCCTTAACGGCTCAAGGAAACATTATTTAATATAGCCATTCAAAAATGAGGCCGTAAGAAGCTCAATATATCCTTTCCTTTTACCGTTTATGGCTTAAGGTAATGTTATTTAATATAATCAGACTTAGTAGTCTAGTTAAGAATTCCAGAAGATCTCTTTTAATGTTTAAAATTATTATTTTTTATTAAACATATTTCTTACAAAATGTGTATAATTGTATATAATTATGAATGTTGTATATCCTTTCACATTTATTCCATAACTGAAGATGATTTGATGATGGCCTTAGTACAGGTACATATATTTATTTATTTCTCGACTTTTTGGGGCGTGATTGAGATTTTACAGTCCCTTATTCCACCTAATCCTTACATATTACATTAAAGACAATTACTAACACCCAAGCCATAGTTGGAGGAAAATCCACCTAGGCGGGAATCGACCCCGCGACCTCTGGGTTGGCAGGCAAGGAATAATGCTTTGTTGAACTAATTAACATGTATTATATTTATCATCGGATGTTTTGGTTTGGCGTCATACTTATCTTTGAGTTGATCTCCAGTGAGATCTACCCTACGTAACTTATCCAGGTGAAATGAAATACTCATTTGAAATTTACGGTTATATAGATGTCGTGCGTTTCACCGAGTTTTTCATCGGGGATGTTGTTCCATATGATACTTAAATATGTGCGATGAGGGGAAGAAAGAAAAAAAACGTTTATCGAAAGCTTTTAGATGTGTTCGTGTCGAAAGGATGGGGAATTGGATTGACAGCTGTACGCTCGGGGAGACACTGTATTGGGTTTGAGAGGAACGATGTATGTGGGTAAATTGAGGAGGAAGGCAAGCTGGAATGGGCACATCTCAAGAAGGGATTTCGTGCAGAAGATCATCATGAAAGGATAAAATAATGGGTGAAGGGGAATGGAGAAGAAAAATTGACGTTCTGGAGGTCACAGAGAGAGAGAGAGAGGAAGAACGTACAGTTATTTGAGGCAAGATAAACTGAATAGAAATGCTTGTAGGAAGGAGCAGCAGCTCCGTTGCGATCTTTCCTAGAACAGATGATGAGATACAGCATGATGGGATATCGTACGTGTGGTGCAGTGGTTTGGATATCAATGACTGAACCTTGGTATCTTCTGCCAAAATTCACAGATAATTCAACTGTCACGTCATGTTTTATCACTTGTGGAGCGATCACAGAAAGGCTAAATGATGTGAGGCGAAGTCGCGGAATTGGAGCAATCGATAACCGATATTAATTCGAACTTCGTTGGTTTAGTGTGACCCAATTATACTGTATAGCTCTGGGTTTTTGCCACGACGGCAACGGAAGGGATTAGATAGTGTTCCGTAAATTGTTGGACGCATGGTGTTAATTTGCCCCTAACATTTACACGTTGCAGAATAAATTGGTGCTTTTAACTATTGCACGGTGCAAAGTAATGTGAAAACGACCATGGTTCCAGTGCTTTTACCATCACCATTAAACGTAAAATACTGCAGTCGGCTTCGCGCTAAATGTGTGTCGTAGGTGATGGTAATAGAACGGCGAAGGGGTCAGGGAGAGAGTGGCGCTATTGAGTCACTGCCAGGAGGACGGGGGGGAGGGGGGGAGGAAGTGAGGTTGGATAGTGCGACTTCAAAGGCCACGAATTGATGAATGACTTCAAGGTCATGAATTGATATCGGAACTCATGGTTATGAAAGAGTGATGAACTGTCGTCAGCTATTCGTCGAGGGAAATATCAACATAAAAATCTTTGTTGTGATTATCGCTTAAGAGATTTGTAGCCAAAATTTCCATTTATTTACAATTATATTTGGAAGTGATTCAAGTTTCCTTTTGGACTTTCAAATTAAAATGAGGACATTTTAATTTTATGTATTTTTTTCGTAATTAAATTTTCACTTCGATTGGAGAATAAACATTAATTAAACGCGAATAATCATTGACGCCGTTTGGAATTTTAAATTTGTCTCTAGAAAAGGGGATGAAGATTGAAATTGAAAGCTCGCCGTTTGTGGAGATCGGCACCACGGATGTGCTCATTTATCTTTGCAACGGAAAAATATATGACCAATAAATTACTTGTAATAGTGTTGCTGAAAATCGAATCATATTCGCAGTAAAATATAATGATACCCAAGTGTTTTGTATTGGGAGTCATGGATACGGAGTCATTTTGAAAGGGACCTAGAAAAAGGGATTGTAGTTTTCGTCGGATTGAATGGCGGGGAAGGGATTATTAGGAGCTGAAAAAGATGAAAGTATCGGGGGAAGAGAAAAAAAACGATAGCGTCGACTCGACTTTTTATTTTACTGTGTATTGGTTTCAGAAAGCGAGGCAGAAGCAAAAGGAGAGCTTTCAAGGAGGGAACTGGTGACCGGGGCTCTGAATGGGGACTGGGAGAAAAGGGCAGTTCATCGAGGCTTTTATATGAAGAATGGCGTTGTATGGCTCAGAAACTTTGCCTTTGAGGGAAAGAGGTTTAAATTAGATCGGAGGAGTTCGCTAGTGTGTGTTTTTTGAGAAGTATGAAAAAAATAAGCTGGACGGAGTGGAAGACAAACGAAGTGAAGAAGATTGGATGAAAGGGTCTGTGGTGGGGTAGGTTCGTTGGAGGCGAAAAGTTGATGAGATATTGAGAGTTTTTGAAGAATATATGATGGAAGGGAGAAAGAATATTGGATGAGTGGTGAAGAGGCAGGAATAGAATCTCGGGAGAAATGAAGGATCACTGAGAATATGAGGAGGTAACAGAAGGAGGATGTCTTCGCCTGAGACATTTTAAGTATTGCTTGGGTAACCCTGGATGGCAGCCTTTAGTTATTACAAATGACTCAAGGACACCAAACGCCACAATCCATAATTAAAAGAATTATTGAAAATTAAAATCCACAAAGAGTTAATAAACATTAAGAACTTTAAAAAATTTTAAGTCCCAAATAGCTTTCACCTCCTTAGAGGTGAAAGCTATTTGGGGTCTCGTTTTCTGCTGCCATTTTTTTAAATAAAATGTTTTACGACAGACCTTAATTCTTTCTTAACAGATGGATTTCTGTTTCTTAGATCCATGCATAAGATCTGTCTTTAATTTACAGATAAGTGATCGCATTTTCCCCTGACCTCAAAATAGCGCGCATATATAAGTTATAAATGCAGGAAAACTACCTAGAGATTTCCTTTTTTTGGCAAGAATTACAAAACACCCGCATAGGAATTGTTATTGCCCTTTTGGACAAAATTGCCCTTTTCACCGGCGGAATTTCTTCTGATCACGTGAGTGCTCTCTCACCAAACTCTTCCCACCTCACTCACTATCCGGATATCCGGGTTTGCGTGAACTTCACGATTCTCTTTCATGTGGGTCCCGCATAGTGAAAAGCGTGGCGATGCGTGAACCATCGTAATTCCGCGCGAGTGAATTTGTTAACATTTATCGCACGGTTCCGTCTCAAAGAGAGTTTTTATCAGATCACCAAAACCAATACCGATAATGTCTTAATTTTGTGGTTTGTTGCAAACTTAGAAACATTTAGACTTCAGTACAAAAAATTGCTGTTCGTTACCCACCCGTTGCCAGACCTGATTGCTGGGTCGAGGGTCCTCAGGTCAATCAAGTGGATGGACTATCTTGATGAGGGTTGGTAGGCCCTGCATGAGACCGCTCTGGTTTTCGAGTAAGTCAAAAGTTTTGTACAGTGCCGCGTATTACCCACAAGTCGTGAATTCAATTAAAATCTGTTCACGGTTGGCATATTCCTACGTGAGTGACTGGATATGCATTGGAGAATCGCGGAGTAGTATTTAGTATGCCCTACCCGCACAATTGTACTCGTGCGGGCTTTCGCTTCATCGTACTGTGGTTCATGACCTATCAAACTTCATCATATTTCGGAGTCGTTAGACGTTTTGTTGTTTTGTCGAATCGCGTGATTAAAGCATGGGGTTTCCGTGCAACTTGTTTTTAATAGTTCTTAGCTAAAGTTGGTACTTTTAACATGGGCTCTAATGGACCGCCTCACTATTAGCACCATAATAAAAGCGTTAATTTGAATGGTTAAATATATTAGAGGAGGAAAGAAAAACTAGTAATTATATATATTTTTTCTGATCATACATGAATGGAATAATGTACTAGTGGAATTATATATAATAAATTATATAATAATAGTATCGGAGTTGGTTTCTCGGTCCAGTTTTGAAGAATTCAAGTGTCGAAATGTTTTGCGAACAATTGAAAAGGACGAAACATGTCACATGCAAATTTTTACGGTGAACAGTTTAAAATATACAGGCGTAAGACAAAATGATTTTGTAATTATATAATATTTGAGTCAAGGTAGAAAATATTAAATGAGGCCACGGACAGCCATTAATGATAGTTGGGTGATTTTGTAGGGTTAGGATATTCAGGGAATGGAGGACGTGTTGATGGAAACCCGGCGTCGGCACTAGCCTATTCTGAATGATAGAAGTCTAGGGGACAATCGAGTGTAACGTCCCATCTGACGGACTGAGTATTCCACTTGAGGTGCTCTCACCGAATGAAACTCCAAATAGATATCAGGATACCGGTGAATAATCCTGCCGCCGCCGGGATTCGAACCCGGGCCCTCGGGTTTGGGAATCCAGTACATTAGCCACCAAAATTACCCAGTCCTTTTTATAATATTTGTGTGTTTGGAAATAAAATTTAACATCAAAATAAATATTTAAAGTAAAAAAATGCGATCATTTGCAAAGAAACGGAAAATATCACTAGTGGATCCGAAGTACGAGATTACAGCTTTATGTATTTTTGAATTTAACTTAACGTATAGTGATAGCGATCATCAATTAATATCCGTCCTGGTCCGCTGTGTCGTTAGAAGGTCAGTATATGCCATCTCTACTTGCGAAGACGTAATATTAACTCATGCATTTTTTATTCTTGATTTTTTTAAGCGAACTGAAATTCACATAGTCAAGCCATAGCCAACAATTGACGAAACCAAGTGTAAAGCAGCGCAGTAGTACAAGCGTAGTTCGCATTTCAACAGGGGGACGCATCTAGTCCTAAATACTCAGTAGACCAAGGCTACATTTTCTTGTATTCACCGTTGATATCAAATAAATGTGGAGATTGCGACAATTCATTGACGTGGCGATAATTTTTGAGTGTATTGAGAAATATCGAATGTATCCATGTGACCACTTAATCGGCACTTACGTCCGCATTGATAAAATCATCGGCGATAATTATCGACTCACATTATGCCGGTCCCTCATCCATGTGGATAATTGAAAATTTCAAAACGTTGCACAGCAATAAAATAATAATTGTTTGTAAGAAAATCTTTTCTCTGAACGTGAAGCTAATCAGTCTGGGGACAGTTTTGTTAATCCGTCAAGTCTTAAATGCATGTATTTAAGGGGTATTTTGAAGTCTTGTGCTGTTGGATCAAGTGGACATATCTTCTTACTTGAATCATCAAAAGCAACCACAACTAGGAAAAGGTTTCTAATGGCATACTCTTTTTTGCCAATGAATAATATATTCTGCGATAAAGAGATAAAGATGATAAGCGGGAGAGCTAAGTAGGGAGAGAAATAGGATATGTATATTGGACGGGATGAAAGGAGGTAGAGTGTATGCGTAACTGAATAAGGGATCGTTTTAGTGTGGGGTGTCACGTTGTGTCGTGTTACGTGAGCCTTAAAAATTTTAGTGGAATTTAGAGACTGTCCATCTCATAACCAAATTAAAAAATAGGTAACTTTTAGAAAAGATACATTATAAGTTGGTAAAGAAAGTATTTATTTTCTTAAAATTGAAAACATTCCGTCGTTCTCCTCCTCATTGTTACGTCATCACGGGACGAGCTTGAAGGGGTGTCAATTTCATTCGGTTTGGAGTGAGAGAGGTTGAACGAGAAAATGCTTCTTCAAATCAATTAGCCAGCGGCGTTCATGAGGTTGCGTGCAAGTCTACAAGAAAAAGAAAACTTAAAGGCTTAATTTTGTATGGGAGAGAGTATTGATTCGGCGCTGCAGTAAATAAAGTGGGAGTGGGAAAAAATTATGGGTGCGGTTTTGCACCGATACTTGCGAACTTCGGATTGTTACCATAGATATCGAATTACTCGTATCGAGGGTATTATTCTGGTTCCCGATTTACAAATATCTCGATTTTTTTTATCCCAGATGTCAACCTGAGTTTTTTTCTTGAAATTTATTTATCATATAAACAGATAAAAGCTACGATTGTATTCGCAAGGAACGTATAATACATTTTTACCCACTATGATTGCTTCTGTTTTCGTATTTTAATAACAAAAAATATTTTCTATGCTCAATTAATTTTCCAGCGTTGCAACCGGCATCTAATGTCGAAAGAATATTAAGGTATCTTATCCTAGGTACCGGTACATAATGTTGATGCCATACGTTACGATTATCTAGATTGTTGACTCTAATGAGATACTTGTATGTATGTATCCGAGTACGGGTATGGAAAAATTCACAGGGTTATTATCCTAGGTATCGGAACTTTTGATTAATCAAATACGTATATAAACCTAGTCACTTGATAGTCTTACCGAGGATATTCACCCTAGGTAGTGGTATCCAGATTTCTTGTGCGAAGTACAAACATAACAACACCAAGGTACCACTAATATGCCTGCGGGAGAATGATGAAGTACAAATGGACAGTTGGAAAAATGACGAAGATAAATTTCTAATTAGAGCGGGAGAAAAGATAAGTCGAATGAAAAGACTCAAAGGAAGAAAATAAAATTTATTTTACGCGTTTAAGCCTTGATGGCTGGCAGGAGACAAGTTTGGAAGGGCCAATTGATCAAAAAGAACGTCAGAGGAACCCCGTGGATGAGATACGTGAAGCGAATAATGGAGAGAAGTGAGAACAAAGAAATATGAAGACATCAAGTGGTTAGCCGAGGGAGGGGGGGAAGTTTGGTGTGTGGATATCTACGTCAAACCAATCTCAGGATTTATAACTATTGATGATGATGAGGACAACTGAATGTACTGGCGAATGTTTCGGACGAATGAATGTTACGCTCCGTGGTTAATCTAGCGTCTCATTTTACTCCAGATGGAAGAAATGATTATAATTGTGCTGTGTTGTGCAGTGATTAATGATCAAGAAGAAAAACGTAAGAATCCATCACGAAATACGTGCATTAATGCCCTTAGCATGCATAATAGTTCGCCAGCCATTTTCTATATTCAATTGTTTCTGTTGTAGTGGAGAGAATTGCGAAAAAACTAACAATATTGTTTCTCTCTGTAATTATTTGAAGAAATCATATTCCGTTCGTTAGTTTGGGAGGATCGTTACTTTGTCTTTCTCCTTTTTAATCGACCGCGGCTTTGAGACTTGAAAGGTTAATACGGAACTCGGTAGTTTCAACTGAAAATTTATTCGGGCACCACCATTTTTCGTCAAATTGTCGACATCATCATTTGATGTCGAACGTTTGATAAAACCTCCTCTTGCCCTAATGAGTTTTCTGTGGAAGCGTAAAAACTTTTGTACTGTTCATTCGACGCAAAGTAGAGCCGGATGCCGTATAATTCACAAAGACCCTGTACATTTTTCCTTTGCAGTCTCCTCAACTGTTTCGGAATGACGATTTCCGAAAGATGGCGGTCGTGGTGCGTTTTCGTTGAATAAATAAAGAATTTTTTCGTGACAATCCAAGTGAAAATTTTTCTGGGTCATTAGCTTACGTGAATAATGTATCTGGAACTAGGCGCTGCCAATATGTCTGTTCTTTTCCTACTTCTTTTCCACATACCTATGATACTTACTTCTATTTCAGTGGCCAACACCCCAAATTACCTTATTCTTAGTATTTTTTCCATCCACTTGTTCGCCCGTCTTCTTAAATCAACTATATGCTTCCTTTCTCCCCTTGTCAGGGCCAGTTTTTTTCCAATTCCTCTCTTCCCTTCCCTTCGTATTTTTAATCGCCTTGCATGTCCTTATCTCCTTCGCCTATTGGCCTCACTCTATTTCCTCAGTCTAGGTTTCGGAACCACTCAAAAATGCAAATCATTCAAGATTTTTAATGTACTTTTGAACGTTCTTTTCATCAAGTTCTTCCTATTTTGTCGTTTCTTCTGTTCTCTAATTCATTTTTCAAGTTTTGCAATGTCTCTTATCATCTATGTGGCTTTCTGCATACTGTAAATGCATGCGAAAAATTTACTGTGCGATTGCCAGTGAACAAACGGGTGTGCTCGTAATATTTCTTCTCATCTTCAGTGGATTTTCGGTGGATATCCATAATGCATATCTGCTTGCACCATTGCGGCCCTTTTTAAGTATGAGGGTCGGTTAATAATTCCTTATAAAATCCAAGTGATGGCGCTCGTAGTAACAGAAAGGGTAGTAGGGCTTTTAGTAAGCCTCTGCTTTCACAAGGCTGCTGTTAAAGTTTCATCAAAGTGTAATGCGTTGTTTTTGCACCGGTTGAGCGAAGAAATAAAGAAAAAAGTCCTTGTCTGGCAAAAAAAAACATTCTCTTCCTTCAATATGATGCACCTGCTCATTTTCTATAGTGAAAATTATGGAATTAGAGTTTTAATTGTTAAAAAATCAACCTTATTAATCATATTTGTCCCCCAGTGACTTCTTAAATTTCCAAACTTGAAAACAATGGCTCGGCGGAAAACTATTCGCGATGAACGAGGAGGTCATCGTCACTACTTTAGGGACATTCCGAAATCCTACTTTCTGGACGGCTTGAAAAAGTCGGAGAAATTCTGGGAAAATTGTAGCGAGCTAAAGGGAGATTGCTGGAAAATAAACAAAAATCTACCATAAATAATTTATTTTTCTATTTTTTCCCTAAGGACTTATTGAACAACCCACGTAGTTTGAGTTTTTGTATCAATTTTCGTGGACACTGTTTTTGTAAAATAAGATAAATTGGCAAAATAAGCGATACAAGGCATCACGAAGCAGTTCGGGAACGCCTATAAATGGAGTTCAATGTTTTATGGCTGACGGTAGCAAGGTGAGGAAGATTAAAAGCCGTGATAATGCGGGGGCTCAGGAGTATGATGAAAATTAGATGGGCAGGGTGACTGATGAAGTTTCTTGGAGGAGTGGGTGAAGGTAGGAGCTTATGGAGAAAGACGCCGATGAACGGAGGACGAAAACTAATCCGACACACTTATTTTATCGAAGACCTTTTAATCTAAGGGGCTCTTAGAATGAAAATAACCAAAGAGGAAATTCGTGGATGACTTACGAGAAGCAGGTGATGGAAGAAGTCGGCTTAAGGAACTATGCATGGCTGCAGAGGTGAGTAGGGAAGAGGATGGCTAGGGACATCCTCTGATATGATGGCCTTCGAGGAAATGTTTATTGGAGTGGTTGGCTACCAAAAGAAATAAGATTGGCTTTATCCTAATTGGACAGTGTAAATGCACCCTAGCTGTGTTACAATTTTTTTATTGAAATACGCCGACTTAGACCAAAAATTTACACTCGCCATCGTAACCAACATTTTTTTCTGGAAAAATAAAATTTCATCAAATTTTTCCCCTGATAGTTAGTTAAATTATTAGCATTAGGTGAACTTTTGAGGAGAGCAGAAGTGTGCCAGTTTGTGGTGAGGGAACGTTTTCATTTACGTGTGAGATAAAATAACACCACAGTCATTAATCGGAAGGTACTTAGTGATCGATTAAGGATCAGAGTGACCGGGCGTACTCCGTTTCAGGGTGTAACACTCCGTTTACTGAACAAAATTCACAGGAATATCCTCTTTAAGGATCCGAAACTGTTCCAAGAAACTGTTCCTTTTCTGTGTTCCGGATTTAAAATATTTTTGTCGGTCTTCTCTGGCAAATGAAAAAAATATTGAATAATGCCTTAAGTGCAAGTAGCATGCCCGGATGATACTCAATACATTAATACTGAGGGAGTTCTCACTAGACAACCTTCGAATAACTTAATTTTCTTGCGTTATAAGTAGAGCTAATGTAAAATAATTAGATCTGACCGTAATTTTTCGTTCTTCATATTTGATAGTCTAATTATCCCAAATTCCAGTTGCTTCAAAATGTATCTATGATATCCCAAAAACATATATTTAATATGCTCACCATACGTAGGATAGGGTTAATCTTTAACTAAATATACCTGAAAGCGATGATTGCCAGTCGATCACACTTTAAAGGTTGCCTTACAGACACCTTGGGTTTTTCGCGAAGTGTACAATCATGAAAAATAAATACGCTTCTAACGTATATTTCATTTAAGTATATTTTAATTATTCTGAAATTACAAAATATGAAATACCTACGTAATAATTTCATCGAAAATATAATACTAATTAATTATGGGCGCAAACAACGATGACTTGTGTACTTTTTAGATGAGGGGGGATGATATTGCATCATCAATAGATTCCTCTCTCTCTCATTCCTATTCCCCAATAAATTCAGAGTCTCTTTCATTACTATTCGCGGTCACAATAACAAAGACTATACCGAGAAAACTACACTCGATTAATCTTAAGTGTCAACCTCTTACCTCGTGCTTATCCATTTAGTTACTTGAGGCTGGTGGCAGAATACCGCCTGCCACACCCATCCCGAGCAGCAGGCGGGGTACGGCATACATGTAGTTTTCATACAAGGGAATAGGGATGCTGAAATTGAGGTTATCTAAGTTGTACTTGCCACTACCACAATGCAGTTTAAATACACTTGCAAGTTTCAGAAGTTTACACAGTCTAAATCTACCTAATACTGCGCAAACCGCCACGGGCGCGTGGCAAGGGGTGTAAGAGCACCAAAAATAATGGTATATAATAATGCTTATATTTGAGGGGGTCGCGGTAGTCCAGGGGGTAGAGCGTTGGACTACTGGCCAGAGGGTCCCGATTCCCGGGCAAGGCACTCTGGGTATCTGCAGCTCCACCCAAGCTATGCGGTTTTTCGGGAAGCAGATCTTCCTGGGAAACCATAACCGGCACAGGGAAAGGAACTGGCCCCCTACCTTGATGTGTGAATATACACACGTCGTCGGGCATAGTACTGGGTGAACTCTGCCATCACCTACTAAACCGACCTTCGGGTTGATTACTGGGTTTATATTAATTTGAATGTGTGTAATACCGAACACACTCGTATTTCAACTGCACTTAAATGCTTATCTTATCCCCGTTGAATGGATAATTAACGTCTTGCTTTTCCATTATTTTACTGATTTAATATTAATAATATATAATATTAATTGTTAATATTTGGTTAAATTAGTAATTGTTTATTTTATAATAATTTCCATTATCTTAATTTTCCATTTTATAAGAACTTCTGTGTTTTTAATTTTCTGAGATTTAATTCTAATCTCTATTACTTAAGCCAAAGTGATACCTGGTCTAGATTATTAGAGAGTAACACGCAATCTACCGGTGTTTTTATCTTTAAACCTTAATGCCATCTGCAAATAATTTAAGTTTGCTGCTAAAGTGGAGGCTAAGCTCCTTAATGTATGACAAGAAGAATAGTGGTCCTATAACACGTTCCTGTGGCACACATGAAGTTACGTCTGCTTCTAATGAACTCAACCCGTCGACGATTACTTTTTGTTTGCGGTTAGACAAGAAGTACCTAGTCCATTTGGTCACTCTTTCGTTTGAATGTAATATCTTCGTTTTTTTTTAAATCAGTATCTCCTGAGTGAACTTATCGAAGACTTTCTTGAAATCTAAAAAAATACGGTATTCACCGAGGTATTCCTCCCCTCGATTTAAAGAGATCATAACGGTTGAGCACAGATACGTATAATCTCTATGGTGTATGAAATACGTGTATGTATGCCATTGCAGGGGACCATGTCCATTACCTGTATCCTTGCTGTGCATTTTCCTTGGTAGATTCGATGAAGTCACGCAAGTCACGTCCTGGGTGTGGCTGGGGGAGTGCAAAGCCACCGGGCTTCAAATACAAGCCCTTAGATCAGTAGCCACACCATCTACCCAGTTCTACCGTGTTCTCTTGATCCATAAGTATGATCATACTTGTATCATTAAACTACCAACTCGCATAATAGTCACTTGCGTGAGTTGCTATGCCTGATTGCGTGTGCATGGGAACGCGTTCTTTCCTATAAGGTGCCCTTCGTTATCGGGAACAGTTCACGATCCAGCACCACTCGCGTGACGTGCGTCCGTGGGCACGCGAGAAATCGGTCCATCTCTACATACACGACCCATTCCACTAAGGTTTTGGTGAATCGACCGGTGTTTCTCATTTCCACAACCTCCCTTTCCCCCCCATTCTTCGCCTTTCAAACCCCCCTCTATACTCTCTCTCCCTTGCGCCCCCGCAGCAACCCCTCCCCCACCCCATTACCCCAGCTCCAAAGTTCCCACGGACCTCGAATGTCTTTTATGCAGTTGTGGATTGGATAGGAATTCCTCCCCTCCACATTCCCCTCCTTTTCCCCAACCTCTCACTCCGAATTTCTTCTCGCGGGCATTTCATCTCTCCGTAACCGTTAAAAATATTTCCGGAATAGTTTCCGAAAGCATCACACACTAAAAATATACTCCGCATTCCTGTCCGTGTGCATCGTGCGTTATCAATTCTGGGATAAGTTAGCTGTGGCTCTCCAGCATAAATTTCCTCTTCTCCACCGTCAAGATCATACCGACCTACCCGCTCATACCTCCACCTATATCGCCACTGCGTTGCTTTCGTCATTTCTATGGTTTCACTCGCAATTCGTCTTGACACTTTCTTATTTAATGACCATGCTTATTTGTCGACGACATAGTGGTTTACAAGGATATCTACATCTACATAATAACTCGCAAGCCGCCGCAAGGGCGTGTGGCGGGGGGTGTTAGGTCACCACCCAAAAAAAGGAAAAAAGAAAAACCGCATTCAAAACTAACACATGCATGCAAACCCAAATCCACAGAAGTGCATACATTCATAGAAATATCCTATCATTTTACACGCATGCAAATACACATCTACCTCCCTTCACCACAAGCATGCAAGTACATATGCTTAATTATAACAAATAATTGTTCCTTAGGATGCAGCAATAAATTTATCCAAGAACGTGCAAGCTAGATTTTAGTAAGTAGCAAGGCGAAATTCCACTACCAAAAGAACGTGCCTATATCCGTAGTCCTTAGCTTTGGCAGATGACTGTAATGCTATACAACTTTGGTACGACTCTTGGTAATTAAAATTAAACTTTAAAAAAGTGCGTGGTGATGAATTTTTGGAATAGAATTACTCCCATCCAGAACGCTTGCTGGATCAAGAATACAGGAATAGAAGGTGTCGATTCGATTAAATACTTGGCGTAACACCTGCGACAATTCCTAGATGACGGGGAATGTGTGGAGAAACTAACAAAACAACAGGATTTATTAGGAGAGTATAGGGGAAACGTGACGAGAAGGTTACAGAGAACTTTGATCTTTCGCTAGTGAGAACTCATTTAGAATATCATGCTAGAAGGCCTAAGGTAGACTATCCTGTAGGGAGGTGCAGGACAAGATTTAGTATAGATGAAGCAGTATACAAGTATAGAGAGTATGTAGATGTGAATGAACTTAAATATTGGAATAAAATTTGAATTGAAAAAAATAATAAAATTTTTGAACCGCCAGGACAAATCTTTTTACATTTCCTCTTTGGCGAAGAGATGATATAATTTTTTGTTGATGCGTTACATGTACCCTTTCTCTCTAACCTCTCTCAACTAAGTTAGTCATCGTATTCATTTGAGCTGATTCGACCTCCTCTTTGGGATTATGCGTCACCAAAACTCTCGAGATGATCAAAGTGAAAATAGAATGTGAAGATTATCTCGTTTCCCGGCAGCAAACTGCGAGGAAGGTTTTCATGTTTGTTACCCACCGGCTGTTTATAGACGGCTTGTAAACATTTTCTCGCATCTTGTCGCTTTCTTGCCGAATTAAGGTGTTCACGATGATATAAATAATCATTATTTTTATTGCAAATTCCGAGAAGATGTCTCTAAAGGATATTCTCTTTGTTCTCCTTACATAATTATCTAAGATTGGCCGCCAAATGTCGATGCCAAACGAGTTCGGACATCCCTCAAGATGGGTTTCTTTTATGAGGGCATTTAGGTACCAAATTCGCGGACTCTTAGGCCTTCTAAGTATTTCTTTTTTTTGGTATTCCCTTCGCCCAAAGGTTGGCGATTTCCCATCAGTTATCTGGATAATAACTGGTTTGTGTATTATTTGTTTTAATTTTCCACCGACTGAAGCTGACTGTGGACCTCCACGTACAAGAATCCGTAATGAATTAACTTTCGGGGAAAATTAAGGTGGGTTTTATGCCACTATCTCCCTCTCTTGGTTTGTTATCTCATTGTCGGTGGTGAGCAGATACGGAGGCGTGCGAAAAGAAAGCAGATTAAGGAGCATAATTACTCTCCTGTTGGCCAAAACACTTAATGAGCCGACATACCACGGAATCTCAGTGACCCATGAAGAACTAACTTCTACCGAAGAATTTAGTACTGCTCATTTATATGGATTTTTTTCTTTAACAGTCCGACGGTCGCTCTTTCTTCTAATCTAAAGTCAGTAACAGGGACCTTTGTTAGAAACATAGTTGTAATGCCTGCAGTCATTAGGTATTAGGTTCATATTCAATCGAAGACGGCATCAAAAGTCGTCATTTTGTTGGAAAATGGCCCATAGTTTACGAGGAAAAGCTTCATTTGAAAGTTGATTGGACGTTAGGCGGAAATTAATTATTGATAGATATTTTAATGACGAAAAAAATTCCAATTACCAATGCAATGAGTTCGTTGAGAAAACGCAATCTTCCGCATTTTGTAAGAACCCTATAAATGGCGAAACCTGAGTAGTGGTTATTTCAGTTTGGGAAAGAGAGGTCGTCAGCAGGTTTAGTGATGAGGTCGGCAGCCGCGCGGATGGTTAAGCAATTCGATGTGGCGTCGGGGAGTTCGTTCTTGGCGAGTTTGTTAGTTTAAATTCGGTTTTCCGGGCGCGGGCCGTGAATCTCCCCAAGTTTTCTCTCCCTTCGCGCCATTACCGAATCTTTCTCTTTTTTATGTCCGTCGGTTGCATAAAGAAGTCACCTGGAATGCTCTCTTGCCGTCTTTCCCCTACCCCGTTGGCGCTTGTTACTCCTTGCACGTGCTTTCATTTCCATCTCCTTCGTGTGTGTCCCCGATCTCACCACTTCATCGCCTTCCTCCGTACGTTCTCGTTATCACATCTCGAGGTAGTTCTTCAAGGTGTGTTCAAGTTATAAGGTATCCCGTTTTTTTACGTATGTTTGACAAAACACTAAACAAGAAGGTTGAAACTGGAAAAATGTCTCAACATAATCTCCCTTTAGGCGTACATATATTTCGCAAATTCGACGCCATTTTTCCATGGTCGCCGAGAACGCTTTTGTATCGGGGTCCCCTTTCGCTGAATGGTAAACCGGCTGTTTCGTGGCTTGAGTTCGGTCTTATTTGAACTGCAGTCACACTTAAGTGTAGATTTTATGCATATCCACGACAACATCACCACATTTTTCGCACTCAATTGAAGATGAATTTCGATGGGTGTCGACCCACGCAAGTGGAGAAAACAGGATTATCATATGCTTCTCTTGTACCCTCAACGACGCCATTGTAAGTAAGCGCTTCTCACTCTAGCGGCAGTTATACCAACCCTTTGAACTGTACGTATGGTGGAGCCATCTATGTTTTGTGTTGAAAGGAACGTTTGATTATTTCAATCTCCACCACATCTTTTGACACTGAGATACTGAGTGCGTTCTTCCTTAGCATGTTCAGTTCCGAAATTAGGTCTTGCGCTGCTCGTAAATATTGACGATAGTGAAGATGAGGTCGAATCAACGTGAAATGACTTTTCTTTCAAATTTCTCATCTGAACACTTATTTTCCACTCTATTCGTTCGATTAAGCGCGATTTCTTCGATGCAGCACCTCAGATGTTGTCAAAAAGTTCAGTCCTTTGTTGGTGTTACTCGAATAGTTTTCTTGGTTCTTTTATATTATACGGCATCCGTCCCGTTTAAAAAACACGTAACGACAAAATAAATTCCTTGGCAATGTGCAGAACCAATCACAGCTCTAAGCGCGTATTAAAATCATATAAAACGTACTTAAGTGGATTTTTTAAAAAGAAAATGTTATATTTTTTATATATCCGACATGATCCACTTCTAAATATCAGCCTGCAAGCTGCCACCCGTTCGCCAGTTCGTGACGAGTGTTAAGTCATCAGACATTAGATATGTTGTGTGTGTGGCCACAATAATAATTAGTTCGGAATCAAGAGTAACTCACTTTCTGGACTTTTCCAGAAGTCTTCCTAGGTTGAAATCTGTTCTTCAAATTCCATTTGGATTCAGATATAATTAGGAGCCTGCCTTGATAAAGTGACTGTTTTTTACATTCAATCATTGTTTTCTTCGAAATATATCTTAAATCATTTCAGCTCGAGGGTATAATTAGAAATGGATTTTGGTAGGTGCTGGAACAGTCAAACGTCTTGGGACTTCTTAAGTACTTCCACAAAACAAAATCATCCCTTGCTACACACTGTTTCTCGTTTTTCTTGTCTCAGACTTCCCTTCCACGCCTTGTCGACCATAAAATTCTTCTCCCTCTGCTTAACATTCCTTCTTCAATCGCAGCGTTCAGCATCCCCAACCCTCTCAGAATCTCCGAATCTTTCCCACGAACTTCCTCTCTCGTTTTTCCATCCGTATCGGATACTTCGTCGTCAATCTTGCAGCATCCAGAATGCCTCCAATCCCACTGTAGATTTTTCATCCTCATTCCTCGTGTGCCAAGTGCCGAAACTGTACAATGGAATGTTGCGCATCAAACTCGCCATTTTTCTGCCCTCGTTCTCCTCTTAATAAATTAAAAACCTTTGTGTCTTTAGGAAATGCCTTTCCTGAAACAAGACGTCTGTGTATTTGGAATTCTATATTTGTTGACACCATTTCCATGGTTACAACTGGGAGAAATTTTAACTAGTAAATACATTGATTAATGTGTGTTTATTGCATTTCAATCTCGTATGTGGTGTGAATAAAGTCATAGTGGGTCTTCAAGATAACCACCGTAATGTTCTACAAAATGTTCAAACCCGAATCTAACACTTAAGATGTTTAATAGTGAAATTTACTAAGTTATTTTAAAGAATAAGTTTCTCTGTGTTATCTGATATTCCCGTTTTGAGTTTAGTGTTCTTCTGCGCCTCGGGCTATCCCATTTTAAGATCTTCCTATCGTTTCATTTGCTGATCCAATTTCCATACCCTCGTCAAAATGCTACACCAGCATGGTATGCTGCAATGCACCGGCAGGGGTCCGTGGCTTGGAGTGATTGCAGACTAGGTATGCGGGATTTACCATAACTGTTTCATAATAATTAGTTACCAATAAATGTGTTAGATATTGGAAATAATTTTAACAACAGCAGCGTGCAGTACGGTTAGTTACTTCAAAATATGTTTAAAGCAATACTGCGAAAGGGCATCATCCAATTAGAAATGGTTATTCTATGAGCAAGTGAGGCGAGCAGGTAGTTTTAAGACGGTTAAAATTTGTTCATTCAAGTTATCATCCTACGCATTAAACGTAGGTATTTCTCTCATGACTGTTTGTTTACAAGTATCACTAGAACCTCCTCTTTCTACGGCCTACATTTATAATTTCTTCTTGTTTCCTCGTAACTTCTTTCTGCCTTCATTCTTTTTATAAGAAACCCATTCATTCTCTCTTCCTTCCTCTGCCTCGCCTACCCTACGTTCTCTGTTTTATAATGGCCCTCAACATACAGCCACCCTTCAATATTTCCCCCATCCACTTTAGGTTAGATAATGTAATGGGTTAAATAAAATCATGTCATTGATCTCGATTTCTTTTCTGATCGCCGTAGTTTGATTTAATTGGAGTTTGCATTCTATCAAATGCTGCCGTGCGTTCACTAATTATCTCCTTTTTGTTCCTTTCATAACTTTACATTAATTTTTATATCTCGTCTACGTTTCGAGACCAATAAATGATTAAACTTGATTACATCTTCCACCAGGACGCTGTGCGAGTTAATGACTCAATTTCAAAGTTTGTTTCTGATCGAAATTCTTGTTAACAAAATTGGTTTCTTCTTGCGTCTCCCATAAATTTCCATTTCCCATCACACCTGAGATGGCGTATGAATCAGGTGTTGATTTAACTCGAGGTCGTATCAACCCGTTGTGTGTTTCGGAGTTGTTTTCTCATCGACATTATTCTTTGCTTCGAAACCACACTCCCATCTTTCTCCCATCGCAGTTTTTCAATTTGCCAACATGATTAGATGTCATCTTTTTGGGGAAAGTAAATGTATCCTTTTTGAGATACATATGTAGATGTTTCCGTGCCTCTTCGTACTAAGGTAAAAACTCTTGTTCCATCAGATTTTGGTACAATTATGAGAATAAGTCCTTCCATATAAACGACATTTTACATTGCACACATTATATATTATTTGATGTCCAATGCCGCTAAGAATCGAACCTTTGTCTTTCGGTAGGAAGCCAAACGACCTAATCCACTTTTCCACCGCCTCATTCTTAATATAAAGACCGAATGACATTTTAATTTTAAATCATCGCTCTTTTCCACCAATTAAAATTAAATACCGATCACTCATGTAGGTACTTCATCTACTTCATTACCTGAAGATGCTCTAATGCATATAGAATCTGATGGGTAACCAATTTTTGCAAGAGGACAGATAGTCATTATTTGGTCATGAAAACCTACTAATTTCACCATATCACGCCTGATACTACTCAATTTGTAAATAAAATTTTGGCGCCTTGTGTTTTTTTTCCACTTTAGCCAGGGAAATTAATTTTGAATTTTCTTCAGGAGTGACTTTCTGTATTTTAAGACATCTCTTAAGACTCGCTTTTTTCCTAAAGTATTGGCCCAAAAGTCAATCCCTGCCCTCATGTACGAGGGCTGTAAAACATTCTCTGTTTTCCTGAATATGTTCTAATGGAATGGGGATGCTTTAATTAACGTCATATATGGAATATCAATTTGCAAAGGCGAATAACATTATTTTCCACTTCTCTATCTTCAAATTGCGTTGAAAATTAATATAATGGCCCAAAAATCAATCCCTGCTCTCGTGTACGAGGGCTGTAAAACCTTCTCTGTTTTCCTGAATATGTTCTAACGGAATGGGGATGCTTTAATTGACGTCATATATGGAATATTAATTTGCAAAGGCGAACAACATTATTTTCCACTTCTCTATCTTCAAAATGCGTTGAATGCTGGGAATTATAAACGGTAAAAGACATCCATACCGCTAAGTCATTATAAATTTGATCACCGCGAATAGAGGCTTCTTGCAGAGAGAGTGAGCACGCACCAAAGAGTGAACCATGGTTCTTTGCGGTAATGAATATGCAGATAATTACCATTTTGAAAAGAAAATAGTTCATTATAGGGTAAAAATGATACACAAACTATTCATTTCCAAATGAAATCCAGTCGCCACTTTCGAGAATCGAATAACGGGTAAAAATAAACGAGTTGATCCAACAGACGAGCAAAATCAGGTTAAAGAAAAATTAATGACAAAAATTCTGTGAATTTTGTGATCTCGGGGAAAAAAAGTTCTTCGAATTAACGGCGCGCGCATATGGGAATCATTGAAAACGGGTTTCGAATCACTGCCCCGGTAGAAAACGGATCTTCCTACCATTTCGCAAGGTACCGCGAAGAAAGTGACGAAAAGTTATTTTATGTCTCTCGACCAAGCATGGGTGAATTTTTAACGGAGCACTGCCTCCGTTGCGGACCTCCGGGCCCTTTTCTCCATGGAGAACCGTGAAGGAAAAGAAGACGGGGCGAAGGCCAAGCAGAATGCTACCACCGTTCATTGAAGCAGCGAATGATTCCTCCTCGAAAAGCGATGAATACTCGACAGTTAAAAAGTTATTATTTACTCTAATTATAGGTACCTTATTCTACCGGTAAATATTGGTTTTAGATGGACCAAAACTGAGGAACGATAAATTTATCTATAATACAGTCATTAAAGTTCCAATCATTTGTGTGTGTGTATGCATGCATAAACGTACACCACTGGTCTAGTAGCACTCACGAGAGCAATATAACATTTGGACGGCACAACAGATTACAAAATATGTGTCGAAAGCACGTAAAAGAACACTTGCATTTCAGATATACGTACGAGTATACATTTTAGGCCTTCTTCAGAGTTAGACGTGAAGGAGCCCTAAGAGAAAGGCCGAAAGCTTAAACTATCTACAATTCGCCCTTGTGCGTGTTTTGGTAAACTCGTTAAAAGGCACTAACAATGTCGATTTTTTAATTTTTCTGTGGCAAATTCACCTTTTTCCACAGAAGGAATAAAACTCCAGTCCAGGCTTTTTCAACGGGCGGAAACGGACGGAAAAATATTTAAAAAACAATGTTGATAGTGTCTTTTTATGTGTTTATACACTTATTTGCATTGGTAATGGGATGTTGAAGACTATGACAGAGGCAAAAGAAGTAGGGATACATTAGGAAAACGAGGAAGGAGGAATAAGACGTGTTGTACAGAATGAAAGGAGGAAGAAAGTATGTGGGATGGAAGGAAAGTTTTGTGTAATTCCGGATGTGATGTTGTGCATTGTCAGAAGCAAAGAAATGTGTCGTTGTACATAGCCCTTGTCTATCCAAAACCTACCTTAAACGGTACCTCATAATAAAATACATATTGACACAATTACATCACTAATACGCTTACTTATAATTGCACACATACACAAGTCCATACCGGGTATAGGAACGGGAAAGAAACCAGTGTTGTGGCTGTCACGTCGCCATGGCACCGCGAGAGGGAACGATAACAAACGACGGACGACATGCGGACGGACAGACGAGACGACCCACACATGAGAGGGTTGATGGCTCTAAGGACAAGCCAAAGCAATCAGGGAACAGTCTCCTTAGTTACCTCCCCTCCCTCCATTCTCCTCTGTCAAGGCAATCCTTTTTGCGCCAATCCCATCTTTTTTTTATGCATTTCTTTCCCTCCTAAAAAAAAACATTTTGCCGCTTTAAAAGTCTCCGCCTCGTCTCTTGCTTCTTTCCTTCTTCCCACCCCTCCCGTGTTATCCTTCGTCTTCCCTCTCTCTTTCTCTCTCTCGGGGCGGCGTTGCCAAGTTTACTAGTGCGCGCTTGATACCCCTCCGTTCGGCGGGGGGATTGGCAACGGGGGGGAAGAGAAGGGAAGGACTCTCTTGGGGAATGCTTTTGAGGAAAAGGAAAGAGAGAGAGAGGTTCAGGTTGTTGTCTGCGCGAGAAGGTGGAGGGGGGGTGGGCGGTCGGCGAAGTGTAGGGGGGAAGTATACAAGGGAGGGAGGGTTAAAGGTGTCCCGGGGGAGAGGGAGTAGGAGTGGAAAAGGTGGACCTTTTCGAATGGGGGGGTTGGTTGGTTATGGGAGAAGGTTGGAGCGGAAGGAAAGCGTCTTGTTAGTGCACCAAGCAGGTAATAGCAAAAAGGACGGATGTGGTAGTGAGGTGAAGAGGCTAATATCACGCGTGCGTATAACACGGACCCATTTTAGAATAGTGGCGGGGGAGGAGGACTCTCAATCGGCGGGATGAGAAAGAGGGGCGGCTTTGGATACCTCTCATCGCCTTCGGGAGTGCGAAATCTCCTGATTGGAAATGGTGACCGCGACGATGACCACAGACAGGGTCACAAGAATAATGTTGGCCCAGGATGTTGTCTCTACTCCGACCTACGGAATGCGAAGGGATTGAAGTCACTCCTGATCGCATCTACGCGATGGAAACAAGATGCGAAAACATGGCCATTGAAGCAGAATGCTAGATTGGAGGCTTTTGAAATGTGGGTGTGGAGAGGGATGGAGAAGGCGAAGTGGACAGAAAGGAAAACAAATGGATAAGTGTTAGACATAGTGAGGGAGGAGGGAGGATTGTTGGGAAGAGTCCAAATGAGACTGGGAAGATGGATGTAGAGAATTCTGATTGGTAATGGTATGTTGAAGACTGTAATAAAGGGGGGAATGTTAGGCATCGAAGATTCTGTAGGAATAGGATTGGCATATTGGGCGGAATGGTGGGAGGAAGGAATTACGTGGGGATCGGGACGGTGGGGAGGCTAACGGACAGGCGTTTCCTACCGCGAAGGCCCGGGTTCAAATCCTGGAGACATATTTTTCAGTGGTATCGCAATCCCTACTTGAGGTGCTTTGTGGAGAGCACTTTGAGTGAGTACGTCGGATGAGACGTTAAACTGTGGACCCCTTGGCGCCTTTCGACAAGAGTAGGCTAATGCCGACGCCGGGTTTCTCTCCACCCTTCCTTTCCCATCCATCCCAAATGGCGCAAATGCCCTTGGCTGTCGGTCGCCTCCCAAACAGAACTACTGCTACTGCGGAAGTACGTATAATTGAAGAGAGGTTTATTGTAATGTTGGAGGTTGGAGTGATGCCTTGTCAGAAGAAACTAAGAAGTATTACGATGACCAGTACGACTGTAGTTCAGTGACCATCCAGAACCCATTTTAAAATGTAGATTGCTAATAATAATAATGATATCCCTAAGGCCTCCGCGAGGGCGTATGGCAGGAGAAAAATTCCATGCAAATGGAGGTTTAATCTGCATACATGTACATAATACCCTGGAAGGCGACCACAAGGGCGTGTGGCGGGGGGTGTTATGGCAGCATGCAAAAGCCACAAATTTATACAGTCCACAAACAAAACATGGTATGCATTCATGCAAAAACCCTTAACACCTCACACGCATGCAAACACACAAACTACCAAATGACATACACATGCACCTATAAATTCTATCTTTGCAATGTTTAATTTTGTTCCAGCTAGTAAATTAACTGTTTTTAATATTTATAGTTGCTTCGGTTTCTTACTATTATGATATATGATTGTTTGGGAAAAGAATGAGTATTTGAATCTATCTGTATCGGAATCTATCTCCCTTATTTTATCTTAGTAGTCTGATATACCTAAGTATTGTGGGGCCATTATAATTCCATTAGTGTCATCGTTTGTTCTGAACCTTTCTAAAAGTCTAAGTCTCGCTTGTTCTCTTCGTATTTGAAGTGGCTCCCAGCCTAAATCCCCTAAGACACCTGTTACACTTGTGTTCTTATTATAACAATTTTTAACGAATCTGGCGGATTTTCTCGGGACCTGATTTAATTCCTTTTGCCTACCAAATACTTGCGGCATATTCCAAATGTGGTCTAACTAGAGCAAAATAACACCTCGCTTTAACTTTCTCATTACATTTCCCCACCACCCGTTTAACGAAGCCGAGTTTCTTTAGAGGAAATCCGCATGTTGTCCTGATATGTGCTCCCCAAGAAAGATGTGGTGTTAGTTAGAACTACCAGGTTTCTACTAACGTCTGCACTTAAGTCATTAAGAATAGAAGCGGCCCTATTACACTTCCCTGGGGGACAAGAGGAACGTAAGAAGAGAATTGCGATAGACAAGGTAATTTTCACGAAGACGATGGAGTTGATTACAGGAACGGTGATTAAGGATGTTAAGAAAAGGCTCGTTAAGACGCTGATAAGGACTGAAGTAAAAAAACCAATGTATCTTTCCACTAAATTTTTTTATTCGGTACTAGTTTCGACGCATCGGCGTCACTCTTACTTTCTAAGTCCAAAAAAATCAGCATGCAAAACGTCGACAAAATATAACGGTTATTGCAAAATGTAAATGGGCAGTTTTGGCGTAATATTTTTTGTTTGCATGTGTGGAATATATTTACATTTACAAGTGAATATTTAAATAGTGATGAAGAGGGACCTGATGTAGAGTAGGTTGCTGGATTGGGTTTTGTTTGGAGTTACAAAATGTTTATTTGATAGTTGTATCCATCCAAAAACCTACCTTAACCGGTAGATTACCTAATAATAATAATTTAAATAGTGCCCCAATATCCACCGTTACACTCCTCTGCGACGGCTTGCAAGGGTGTGTGTAGATATGGATATAAGCTAAAGCCGATGGAATTCTTTTTCCAGAAGTGTTTTGGACGAAAATGAACAATTTAGTGAGGAGATCGAAAGAAGGATTTTGTTAGGTTAACCATTTTTCAGGAAGAGTGGAGATTTGATTACAAGGGCCTTGAGGAGGCGTCACCTTAACTTGTGTATTAACGTTGAAAAAAAGTGTAACGAACATTCTTGCGTGTAACGCAAAGAGATATGATGCGAATACACCTTTTTTAAGCATTCTGATATATTTACGTATTAATAATTGAAACTTGATCTAAAATTTAATGTGGACGATTTAGTGATGGGTAAACTTTATCGGACCAAAGTTAAAACAAATCATTTTCAACAAAGAAAAACTATATCTAGCTAAAGTCTCGAAGGAGCGAGTTTCAAATGAGTTTTTCGCGAGAGTTTATATTTTTGCTTAATCAAACTATAATATTTCTTGTGGTAGTCCTACTCTCCCTTAAGAGTGTATGTAAAATATCCGATTTTTGCTATCAATTCTTACGAAAATTAATGTTGTTAGACCCTATGTTATTATTGTCATTTGATGTAGTCCACTTTAGTATAGCTACAAATAGAGGTAAGTCAATAGAAAAGACACCTACTTGTCATCTCGATGCAGCCCTTTTAATTTAAAGCTTTAACACCTATTCTGAACCTTGATATGTTGCAAATTTAATATTAGCCCATAATTATGATGCATTTTGAATATGTAAAATTGGCCGTATCGTACTGCGGTTGGAGAGATGGCGTTAGTAAAATTAGAGAGGCTTAGGTGTAGAACAAATAGATTTAATATTTCATAGAGGATCAGAATAATATTGTCCGACCACGCTAGGCGGGAAAGTATTTTTTTCTCAAAAGTAGTGAAGTATGTAAAATTACCCCCTGCCACATACCGTTTTGCAGGATGCCCTATATGTATAAGAGCGTAGTTTTGTAGTACGGTAGAGTTGGTGTTGTATTATATGGAGCGTAATCTTGTGCTGCTCCGAGACTTGATTACTAAGGCAAGATAATAAGTGTAGAATCGATGCTTTACACGGAATCCTAACATTTACTTGTTTCCGTTCCAATCTGAGCGTACGATAATATATTTTCTCTTTGCAAATGTAATAAAACTTCGTACGGACAGTAGTTTTGTATTACCCCAAATATATAGGATGCTTTCTAGATGTGGGCGTTGGGAAGAATGGAAAAATAAAATCGGACGAAAAGGGAAACGAAAGAATAAATGCTGTAAGACGTAAGGGAAGAGGGAAGATTGTTGGAAGAAATTCGAAGAAGGAAGAAGAAGGTTTAAGTAAGAGATATCGCTGGGCAATGGAATGTTGCAGACTATAATAGAGGAAAGAATGTTATGCGAGGGAGGAAGAGGGTAAGAAGGGAACAGGCATGTTGGACGAGATGTAGGACGGTGGGAAGCATGTCTAGTTGAAAGTTTTATTGTGATGCTCGGCTTCATTTATTTAGGAGGCTCTTAGAAGAGTAGCAGTGCGTGTTGCTTGGGCCAATTAAATACCTTCATCGACCAGTAGACTTCGACGGCAGAATGCAAGCGCTATATATTGTCTCAATTCTGTTAGGTGGGTTCGAGAAAATACCCTTTCGCGTGGTAATTTAAGGAGCACACATTTTTCACTTGCTTAAAAGTTTATTTCGATTGTTCAGAAACTCTTTGGAATTCGAAAATAAAGTTCGTCAATGCACTCAGCTCCTGTCCTTCATTATATATATATAAATATATATATATTATATATATATATATATATACACTTTTTTGGAAAACCCACAAACGTGTAATGTAAATTCACTGATAGTCATAACAAACACAGAAACCAAAACACACAAAAGAGGGACTCACTGGTTCTCGAATTTTCGGTGGTCCAACCACCTTTCTCAAGAGGAATTAGGAACAGAACTCTAATTCCTAATTCCTCTTGAGAAAGGTGGTTGGACCACCGAAAATTCGAGAACCAGTGAGTCCCTCTTTTGTGTGTTTTGGTTTCTGTGTTTGTTATGACTATCAGTGAATTTATATATATATATATATATATATATATATATATATATATATATATATATATATATATATATATATATATATATATATATATATATGTATATATATATATGTGTGTGTGTGTGTGTATATATGTACATACATAAAATATATATATTTCTATATGAATACAAATATGTAAATATATATATATATTTTTTTTAAATAGATATTTATATTTATATTTTTATAAAAATATCTTATAAGTGTTCTGTTCCAAATCCTCTTGAGAAAGGTGGTTGCACCACCGAAAATTCGAGACCCAGTGAGTCCCTCTTTTGTGTGTTTCAGTTTCTGTGTTTGTGTCGACTAGTTAGTCCATTTACATTATATATTTATGCACACACATTCAAACACGAAATCCTGCCATACGGCGAACAAATATTCATTCAAATGGAAATAGAGATAAGGAAAGGGGAAAGGAACACACAGGACGAACACAGGAGAGGTGAGGAAGGCGGAATCGAGCAGATCACAAGTGGAAAAATATTTTCTTGACCGGGACTTGAACCACGGATCTTTCTGGCAAGTTGAAAGAAATAGAACGCTCTTCGGCGACGCACAAATATATAAAAACACAGAATTTGATGATCACGGTCGTGCCGTTGAAACGTCACAACTACATATGTGAGTGCCCTTTCTTTATGTGTTTATGTTTTAAAAATCTATACCAGTGCATATATATATGTACAAATTAGTAATTTTTAAATTTATTATAATAATTAAAACTGATATAAATTAAAAATCTATGTTGTGTGTGTTTTTGGGAGATGATAAAGGAAGGGGTAGGAATAGGAAGGGAGGAAGCGTACGGATTTGACTAGGGGATTATTGTAATGTTCAATGCCAGGTTGTCGATTTATTAAGCGAGACAAGGGAATTGTCGTTGTACTGTTTGGTAGGTTGGGTATATCCGAAACCTACCTTTAGAGACGAAAGCTAGAAAATTTAAACTTTTGTCTACTTTAGTAGAATTGAAGACATGCATACAAGCATATACTTTTTTGTTGTGCATTAGTCCGAAAACAGCTCTTCGACCTTTACATCGCACTTTGAACATTGAAAAAAAATTTGAATATTCTATGCATCCAAGCCCTAGGTGGAGGAAAAACCACCTAGACAGGAATCGAGCCCGCCACCTCCGGGTTGGCAGATGAAGAAGACATTACCCCGCTGCCACCGGGGCCAGAAAATACTTTTCCAAGTTAACGACATAATTGCAATGATATGTTTAATGGTATTTTTTAATTGTTGGACCCCTTTATATTTAAAAATAATTTTTAAAGTGAAAATATCAGTGAATTCCATATGAGCCCATGTTCAATACTGTTTTATACTACCCCACTGTTCACTACTGCTTTTTAAAATTCTGAAAATGAGAATACTAGGAAGAAAAACGTTCAATTGGTAGTATTTCCCTCACAGATTATTGGGTTAATGTTCAAAATTTAGGTTTATTTCATCTTCAGAGCAGATTCTTTACAAATTTACCTTAAAAAACATTCAAATATATCAAGACTGACCTTGATGCATTCCTTCAATTGATTCTGTGCCAAAATACGTTACGTTTTAGGGAATACGTGTGAAAATCGTAATAAAAATTATAATTCTAATTCAAAATTGGGCCCAGCCGCCTTAGCAACGAGGGAAAACAATTTTTACTGGTGTTTGTCGTTATCCCAACAGCAAACTATTTTCAATGTGTGAAAGTATATTGCGTTTTTATGATGTAAATGGCTCGGGTAAGACTATGGAAAGGTGCTAAGTATTCAATCAGTAATTTTCTGAAGAAAATTTAAAAACATATTTGCGAGTGAAACTTCCAATGTGTACATTGTTACGTGGATTCGAGCCAACGGTAAAATCGCACATTATCGTGCCATTTGTTTATGTAAATGGTTCCGCTGTCGTGAATGTGGAGGAAAATCGCTCGCTCGATCCTCAATAGTCGTAATACCTAAACCCGCCGCTCGCCTCAAATGGGAATTTCAAGAAGTGGTTCCAACGCGGGCTGGAAGTGGGAGAGGAAGAAGTTTTCGACGCTCCCGAAAGAATGAGAAAGGTTTGGACTCTTTTATATTGTAGCCAGCCGCGTTTGAGAGGTGAGGGCCTTGTTTGCTTGGCCTGCCCCAAGGTCTCTTGGCCCTTCCTACGGCTCTCGGAGCAACTCGATTTTCTCGCTTTTAAACAGTCCCTTCTCTCCAGGTTAGTCCCTAAATTTCTTTTTTTCCTCTCTTCCCACAAGATTTTCGGACTTACTCTCTTATGGATTTCCTATACCCTTGGACTGTAGACTTCTCCCTTAAGACTAATTTATTTTTTTCCGAAACGTAATGCTGTAGGACTCCAGCTGGCCATTCTCTTTCTTTCTTCCGCGGATTTGTTGGTGGGAGTATTGGTCATCTTCGTCCGCCCATAAAATAGGATGTGGTAGGAGAACGCTTTAAAGTCTGTTTTGCCGAATTCCTTTGCATTCCGTCGCTTCACAGTCCCTGTAGAACGGGGGCCGTACATTGGGGCATACGCAGTATCGTAGACCTGTCCTTAGAAATATTTCCCATAGATGTTTTGAAAAGACTTATCAAAACTCGATACGTAGCGTAGTTTTGTTGACCAATAAATATGAAGTTGAAGCAAGGTGAGATAGGCATAGATTGAAAATTTTGAATTGTGGGTGTGGGAAAGGGTTGAAAAGGTGAGGTGGACAGAAATAAAAACAAACGAGGAAGTAAAAAGAGACGTTTCAGGCGTGATATGGTGGAATAACATGATTAATTAAAATTAGCAATTTTCCACAAAAATATTTTTGTGGAAAATTACTAATTTTAATTAAACATATTTTATTAAAAATATTTTTGTGGAAAATTGCTAATTTTAATTAAACGAGGAAGTGTTAAGCATGGTGGGGAAGGGGGGACGACTGTTGTAAAAAATCAAAGAAAGCAGAAAAAGTGAATGTTGAGCATTTTGATTGACGAAGGCTGAAATATAAAGGCATGTTGGACTTAATTCAGGGATATAGAAAGTATTCCGATTTAAGAACAGTTAAATATAGTGTGGGGTGTCAGGTTGTACCTTTTTACACGGAGCTAGGAAGTGTAGTGATGATCAGTATGTCCTCATGCTCTGTGCTACTTATTAGCCAATACCCTTGGTGTTATTCGTGTGCACACGTCGGAAAAATAGGAAGGGCCGCCATTTTGGTGTCTCGCTTACTAGCGATAGCGTGGGACACAGTAGGCCAAGTGTAGAGCGTTGGACATCCGGCCGGAGGGTCCGGGTTCGGTTCCCTGGCACGTCTCTCGGGCACCCTCGGTTCCACTCAAGTTGTGCGGCGTGTGAAAGCCACCCACGGTGTGTGACCTTCTCACGCCGTCGGGCTTAGTATTTGGTGAACTCTACGATCACATACCAAACCAACCTTAGGGTTGATTGCTGTTTTTTATCCTGGCTATATAAGTTTGAAAATTTTGTTGAATTGTACCTGATGATGATGCGCGGCATCAAAACCATGATCATATTGTATTACAGGTGTGTGGAAGTGTAAAGTTTTTCTTTTTTAGCCTCACCATAGAGATAAGTGAATAGGACAAATTCAGTAGGACGTAAAACAGAGATGGTGTCAAGGATTGGGGGAATTGACATTAAAAAAGAGTAGAATGGAGGGTTACAGTAAACCAGATTGAAATACTGATGATGATCATCAAATAATTGTGACCCTAATTGTTACTTCCGTTAAATTTTTAAATTTGAAAGTACCGCTCATTTTACTAACATTAACATTGTAAATTTTTGTTAGGCGTGAATAAATGCTAAATGATTTTTAATGCGAAGCTTTACAGGACATTGGTGATGACGCAAGAATGTTTCCGATTACTTAAGGGTTATCGGTTCAATTTCACATGCGGCGAGAGAATGGGAGTGTCAGTTATTGGTTCTAGTACTTTCGCACCCCTCCTGCTTAAAGAAAACATTCTCTTTTTCGTCGCCTCTTCTGAAAAGAGAAGTTCTTTCCTTAATCAGCAGATCCGTCTTTTCTACCATTTTCAGCATTGCTTTATTCTTTTTCTTAATTGTGACCTGAGAATAACATCTTTTTTCGCCACTCGTCTCATAAATATTACATTCTCTTTCCCATTTCGCTGTTTACACATCTCGTGCACCGCGGCGTAGTTAAAACGACTCAACAAGTAAAAGAAAAAGTCCTTGAACCGTTTCCTGAATACTTGGCTCGCCCTGTTGTTTCCTTATCTTGGTAAATGCTGATCCTGGAAGAAAGTCTCTCTGCTTCTTTCTGCCAAGAATTAGCATAGTCTCCCGAGTCTATATTAAAAAGAAAATAGCAACGAGTGACGTCCGAGTATGGAAAATATTGGCTAGAAGTTTTTTCTTTTTGCCTATTCCCCGAGTTCTCTCAATAATTTTGGTTTGGAATTTAAAAAATCATGGATACTCAAATAAAAAAGTCATCGCTATCACATGATTATTAAAAAAAACACTTTTATCTGGTTTTTCAAGATTCGCAGGTGAATTGAAACCAGCTTGCCCTAAAACTCTCCTTGATGAACAATACGTTAACGACTTTAACGAAAATTTCCATATATTGCGACGTCACTTCAAAACTCCCAACTCATTACAGGATGAAGCCGCGTCTTTCGAGAAAGATTAATGGATTTCATTGTTCTCTTGTTTTCCTTCCAGTTTTGACGTTTCTGTTTTTGAGATTTCCATTATAACTACATATGTACATGTATGTATATATTATATATATACATATATTATTATGTATATATATGTATCTATGTATATTTATATATCTATATGTGTATATACATATGTGTATATATATATATATTTATACATTTTCATTTTATATATTATATATATATATACGAAAATGCAATAAACTGGGAGAATCGTAAGACTTCATTTTGTCCCTACACAACTCAAGTGAGCATACGAGTTCTGGAAATTAAGTAATGGGGACTGATTACACAGGCCTACAAAAAACAATTTTTTTTTGGTGCCGGGAATCTTTGTGATGATTTTAACAATATTTGTAGAGCTGAATCCAAATATGAATTTCGTTTTTATTTAACAGCTCTACTTTTTTAGATATGGCACATCTTACGATTAGTTGTTTTAATATTTGATATATTCCGGAAAATAATTTTCAAAGTTAAATAAATCTATAAGTATACTAATGTATAACCACTCTGCGGTGTTCCTTTTATTTTCAATAAACTGTCAATAAGTTTTATGTATATTTCTATATTGTAGGCCAATGAGATAATTATTAATATAATATTCCTATATCATCATGTAGAAGATTTTTTTACGTAAGTAACAACATATCTATATCTTGAAAACTATAGCTGATAGGAAAAAACTAGTGTCATAATTGGATTCAGCACCCCAATTGTTCTTTAAATCAGCATTAAAAGCTCCGGCACCAAAACCACTGTTGGCCTGTGTTATTTAGATGTTTTCATTCAAGCGGAATTACAATTTTATATTTTCACCATCAAAATAACTTCCTTCTGTAGCCACACAGCGCTGGAAACGGTTCTTCAGCTCCTCATAGCAATGCTGGAACGCCGATACTGGAATAGCCTTCAGTTGGTCGGTTACAGCCGTTGGAATGTTTTCGACTAACCCAGAATGAGTTCCCTTGAGGTGATTTTTAAACTTCGGGAAGAGAAAAAAATCACAAGGACTCTTAAGTCAAGTGAATAAGGAGGAAGAGGAGCCAAAGGAATGTTTTTAATGGCCAAACACTACTGATCCTTTTAGTCTTACGGAAGTTGTTTTGGAACCAATTTTTGCTCAGATTTTTCTCATGCCCAATTCATTGCTCAAAATCTGATGAATGGTGGTTTGAGACAAATTCAACTCTCCCCCGATCATTCTGTTAACCGACGATCTGAACGCACAAGATCCCGGATTCTGTCGACATTTTCATCCGTTCTTGAAGATATAGGTCTTCCGCTTCGTGGCTTATCTTCAATCGACCCTCTTCCTTCTGAAAATTCCTAAAAACACCGAAAAACCTGGGCTCTTCACAAAACGCTATCTCCGTAGGCCTGCTGAAGTTTAGCAAGAGTTGCCGTTGCTATGTGCCGAAGTCTGAAGCTAAACCTGATAGCACACACAAGGTTGTTCGAAATTGATGTCATTCATTTTTAGAACACAATACACAAAACTGTTTTACAAACAAAATCGCTACGGACAACCAAATGACTCGAGCGAGTTCAATTCCGTACTGAAGTCGGATCACATGTTTCCCTGTCGCCCCTCCAAGCCCAGCACCTCTAGTGTTGCCAGATCGAACGCTACGTTGCCAATCCCATTCACCCACCTCGTATCATGTGAAGCTCAAAATTCCTTTATTTCACGTCAGTAACGGCCTATTTCACATAAGAGTCTACTACCTTGATCAAAAAGTTCCCGGAATTTATTCAGAAAATTAAAAATACAAGTTTATTCATCTAAATCTATATTGTCCCCTTCAAAGTAATCCCCATCGACTGCAACACACTTATGCCAGCGCTTGATCCAATCCTCGAAACATTTTTTATATTCGGTTTTCGTTATGTCCATCGGTGCTTCCTGCGATTTTTCCATTACTTCCTCTCGGCTGCTAAAACGCGTTCCCCATAATGGTTTTTTAACTCGATTGAACAGAAAGAAGTCACAGGGAGCCAAATCAGGTGAATTCGGTGGCTGTTGGATGGTATTTGTTGCATTTTTCGTCAAAAAATTACGAATAATGATAGCACTGTGCGACGGTCTCGACGCACTGTGCGACGATTTCTGGTCTCTTTCGGCGAATTGCTTCACGCAAACGTCTCATAACGCCCAAATAATAAATAATTCTTTGTTTACTATCTGGCCTTCTGGCAAAAATTCATGATGCACTACACCGTTGTAATCCATGAAAACCGTCAGCATTGCCTTCTTTTTTGACTGAAAACGACGTGGTTTTTTTGGTCTCGGCTCATTTGGTGAACGCCATTCACTTGCCTGATGTCTGGATTGCGTGTCGTACTCATAAACCCACGTCTCGTCTCCAGTAATGATCCTTTTGATGAATGTGGGATCGGATTCAGCCTCGCAAATCATGTCTTTTGCGACGTCAACACGGTCTCTTTTTTGCATGAAATTGAGGTCTTTTGGCACCAACTTTGCTGCTACACGACGGAAACCCAAATAATTAACCACAATGTCTTGGGCGGATCCATAGGCAATGTTCAAGTCCTCCGCTATTTCTCTGATGGTTAATTTGCGGTTATTGACCAACATTTCTTTTACTTTATCAATTTTTTCACCGACTTTCGATGTCGATGGTCTGCCACTGCGTTCATCATCTTCGACTGACTCACGACCACTTCTGAACCGCTCGTGCCACTGGTAAACGACCGTTTTTTTTAGAGAATCGTTGCCGAAACACTTTTCCAACATTTCCAACGTCCGTACGCCACTAAATCCGTTTTTTACGCAAAATTTAATACGAGTTCGTTGTTGCAAATTTAAATCCATGTCTGCAATTGTAAAAAATCGCCAACACTTACAGAGATAGATGTACTCTTGGCTACGTAACTTTTGCAAATGTCAAGTTATGACACTAAGATTTAAAGGGAATATCAACAACAGATGTACCAATTTAACAAAAAACAGAACTCAAATCGGAACGATGGGAGCGCCACGCGGTGGTTATTCCGGGAACTTTTTGTTCAAGGTAGTATTTCGTAATCCGGATTGAATAACTATAATTGGTTTTGGCCGGTCTAACTTTCTGCCCTTATTCAGAGAACCTCATCAACGGGGTTGGATCAAGTACGCCCGGTTTGAAATGTAAGCCCGCAAAAGTTCATTAGTCAATGTTATTTTTGGGGAAATAAGCATCTCTGATATCTTCATAGGAGCTTGGTAGCTGGGGTTATTTGTTTGGAATTCGTATATACATTCACAAAAACACATACATAAACCCTTCGCGCTGTTCCCCTTTCGAGGGTTGCGCGTGGTCAACAAGATTTGAATATGGGCAGGAATTTGAATTCAGTAGTTTACTTGTGCGATAGTTGGGCATCTAGTTTTGCATTAGTAGCTAACGAGTTTTTTAGGGAATGGAGGGATGGACAGCGTTTCTTATCTTACTAATAAATAATAATATTTTTTAATTAAAATAGTAAAACACGCAAAGGATAATAAGTAAAGCAAAGCTTCTTACTGCCTCTTTGTGCACTGACTATTGTAATAATATTTCCTTAAGCCGTAAAGGGTTATTTTTACATTACTGTAAAAGGAAAAAAGGAGGGGAATATTGAGATTGGTGTGGTGATTTTTGGGGAAAGTTAATCCCTCGTCAGTGATGAGAAAAGCATTGAAAATATTAAGACGCTCACATTTAAGCAGGGGGTATTTCCCGAATGGGTTTACAAGGAAATTAATCCTATTTCCAGGGACCGTATTCGGGAACTTACATAAGCCCACCCAGTCACACTGGTTAGCCTAAAAAAGGTTACGGGGAGATTATCCTTCGTCAGGGCTACCTTAACCAATTACGTGTTAACTAGGAAGAGACCGAATAGGTTTGCGAAGAAAGTAATCCAGACGCCGGGCACCTACTTCGGACGAATAATACACACATACAGGGTGCGTTAGCGACTCTGCCGTGAACGGTACGCGCCCTGGAAGGCGTCTTCGGAGACCTCTCGCAAGGTCTTCGTCACGGCTGATTGGATCTCTTCTATGGACGAAAAACGGGTTCCTTTCAGGGATCCCATAATCCGAGGGAACAAAAAGAAGTCTGCTGGGACGACGTCAGGACTCTATGGGGGGGGGACTCGCAGACTCGTAGCGCGTTGTGGCAAGGTGCGTTTTCGTGATGGAGTCGCCAGGTAGCGGAGATGTCTGTTCTCGTCCTACTGACACTTTTTCGGAGTCTATCCAGCATATCCACGTAGTAGGCAGCGTTAACTGTCTGTCCTTGAAGGACAAGCTCGTTATGGACCACTCCTTTACCGTCGAAAAAGACAGTGAGCATTGTTTTCACTTTTGAGTTGCTTATTCTTACCTTTTTGGGCTTGGGGGACTGGTCGGTGGGCCACTCTGAGCTTTGACGTTTTGTTTCTGCGTCGTATTCAAAAACCCAGATTTCATCACCATTGAGGACGTCCAAATAATCATGCTCATTTTCAATACGTTGAAAAAGTTCACTTGAAGTTTCCGCTCGGTTGGTCTTCTGTGACACGGTCGGCGCGCAGAGGTTTACAATAACTGACGTCCAACCACTTCCACAGCTTGGAGAGTACTGAGACCGGTTTCGCGGCAAAGCTTAGCGTCCCCACCACGTATTCCAAGTAGTTCAATCCCACTCCGACCAAAAGGAGCGCCATGGGAGATTCAGTTGCATTGCCTTTGGAACGGACCCTGTAAACTCACTCTCAATCACTCAGGTATTACAGGAGAGCAGTATCAACACTTGGGAATATAAAGTGGAGAAAATACTGGATTACCTGATGACGTAGGCTTTGTCGAAACCGTCAATTTTAGGGAAATAAGTCCTTCAGCCAAAAGAAAGAAAGAAACGTAAAATGAAGGAAGAAGGCAAAATATCATGTAAAAACTAAGGAAACACAATGGTGTGAAAAGCAGATACGCGTATTTCGACAGAAAAATGGTCCTCATCAGCGCTCTGAAGGACGCTAGTAACATAGGCTAGGTATCTTAGGTTTGGATCTACTCTAATAGAATTGATGTAGAATATGTCGAAATGAAGCTAAATTTTTGCAGCAGCAAACCTTCTACAAACCTTCAGCAAACCTTCTATTCGTGATAATGCTTTCTGAACACATATAAATGTGCATGTAAAAATATATATTTATATCTATGGGCATCGCGGGTCGCGGTGGTCTAGCGGGTAGAGCGTTGGACTGCTGACTAGAGGGTCCCGGGTTCGATTCCCAGGCAAGGCACTTTGGGCACCTGCAGCTCCACCCAAGCTTGTAGTTGATTTTTCGGGTACCAGATCTTCCTGGGAAACCATCTGCCAGATCTTCCTGGGAAACCATAACCGGCACAGGGAAAGGAACTGGCCCCCCTACCCTGATGTGTGAATATTCACACGCCGTCGGGCTTGGTACACGGGTGAGCTCTACCATCACCTACTAAACCTACTACCCTTCGGGTTGATTACTGTGTTTATGGTTTTTTATCTATGGGCATATATGAATGTGTGTATGCATACATACATATATATATCTAATGAAGTAATCTACCGGTTGAGTTAGGATTTGAATGGATACAACTACCAAATAAATATTTTGTGACTACTCCTAACAAAACACAATCCAGCAACCTACTCTAAAGGAGATCTCTCTTCATCTCTGTGTCCTTATTCCTTTCCTACCAATTTTCAGAAACATTTCAGTAGTTCCGCAGGAATGTTGTCTATCCCCACGACCTTATTTGATTTCATCTATCATCTAGATCTTGTATATCTAAGTATATCTTGTATCTATCATCATCTTTGTATATCTAAGCTTGATGGCCACACAGTTCTACCTAATATTGCTTCCATCCCCCTTGGATCTTTTTCTTGTCAACTACGAGGGTCATCCGGAAAGTAGTACCCGTTCGTGAAATAAAGACACAAAAGTAAATATTAACAAACATAAAAAATTTTATTTGAAAGAGGATACTTTAAACTACTTCTCAACATAATCTCCAAGCAAATTAAGGCATTTGTCATAACGTGTGACAAGTTTCTGTATTCCTGCTGCATAGTCCTTCGCCGCCAGCTCATTGAGATACAGGGTCACTCCTTCTTTAAGTTCTTCATCGCTGTCAAATCTTTTTCCTGCCAAAAAGTCTTTAAGCTTTGTAAAGAGATGAAAATCTGAAGGGGCCAAGTCCGGGCTATACGGTGGATGGTCGAAAGTTTCCCATTTGAATTGCTGCAAAAGTTTTTGTGTTATCCCAGCTGCATGAGGCCTGGCATTGTCATGAACGAGAATGACACCAGTAGACAATAGACCTCGCCGCCGATTTTGTATTGCCCGCCGTAATTTCTTTAATGTTTCACAATACGCATTGGCATTAATAGTGTCTCCACGGGCCATAAAATCAATAAGCAATACACCTCGTCGATCCCAGAAAATGGTTGCCATGAGTTTCCTGGTGGACAGAACTGTCTTGAATTTTTTTGGTTTGTTTGGTGAATGAGCATGATGCCACTCCATTGACTGTCGTTTACTCTCAGGTGATGCATAACAAACCCATGTTTCGTCACCAGTAATTATGCGAGTCAAGAAAGAGTCTCCTTCATCAGAATAACGTCCCAAAAACGTCAGTGCTGCAGCCATACGCTTGGTTTTGTGCTCATCTGTAAGCATGCGAGGGACCCATCTTGCACAAATTTTTGCATAATGCAGATGGTGTTTAACAATTTCATGAACAATTGTTCGAGAAACATTGGGAAAATGCTCACAGATGTCATCAATTGTGACGCGCCGATCGTTCCTCACGAATTCGTCAACTGAGCTCACCAGTTGGTCTGTAATGACAGACGGTCTCCCCGAACGCTCATCGTCGTGTGTGTTCCCCCTCCCCATGTTGAAGTTGCGACACCACCGCCGAACAGACGACTCGTCCATTACATTGTCTCCATACACCTCCTTTAATTGGCGATGAATATCACATGGGCGAACGTTTCTTGCATTGAGGAATTTAATCACTGCCCTCACTTGACAACTGGCGGCGTTCTCAATTTTTTTAAACATTGTAAACAATCACAGAAACAACACAGGCAATGCTAGCGTCACGCAACTTGGCTCAGAGAAGGCAGACAAGCCACTGAAGCTATTTGACCTCGTCCAGCGGCTACTCGCGTCGTCAGCACTTAATGCGGCACGAACGGGTACTACTTTCCGGATGACCCTCGTATTATCTTATCCGACTTGTTGCTAACTGTTAGCACTGATCTTCCCTTGTTACTTCACGATAGTATTTTAAACCTTCTTGTGTAGCGCACCAATTTCACCCTTCCTCTGCAAACTTTCCTTATCCTCGCACTGCGTGTTCCCCGGAACATATTTTCCCAGTGAAAAACCATTCCTTGGGATATTTTTTCTAATTCGCTCGTATCCAAACCCGATTTTCTGAGTTTGACCGAAAATTCTTTCGGTATCTTTTCTTCACGGAACGTGGCATGGTGAATTCGTGACGCGACCCTCGAGCAGGGGTTCAGTCTAGCATCGATACGCATGCTGTACGGCGCGCAGGCGAATAATCAGGTCGCGTTGCTTTCCGAAAGACCTCCCACTATTTTTCCCGCCACAACACCTCCCGTTGGCGGAAAATAGTCATTGTATTTATTTTTGGGGCAGACCTCGTCTGCCAATGTACTTACAGCATCTGTTGTTAATTATTAGACGAATCACTAGCCTTATCAGAGAAATTTGATGTATATTTTGGTTGAGGCGAGAAAAAGTTATGAATGTTTTCGCACGTACATTTTGACTTCATTTTACTTTCTTTCTCATTTTTAATTCCGACGCATTTCATACACCTGTCAACACCAGCCTAATTTAACGGATTCTTTCACCTAATCATCGGCTGACGAGTTCAGAGGGAAACATGTTAAAAGTTGGAGGTTAGAAGTTAACAGTCGCCAGATGACGACTTGGTTTTGTGACCAACAAGACTTCATTCGAATTGATTACTCAATTCATTTCCCATTCGTAGCGCGACTGACTTATTTTCGCCTCGACCTGTTTGTGGACTTTTTGAGATGAATATTTAATTCCACGGAACGTTTTGCGACTTGGAAGTTAACGGCAGCGACGGAAGGGTGATAGACGCAATATGCATCTTTATTTGTGAAATGCCCAAATCAACCAAATGAATGGGGGAGGGGCTGTGAAAATTCCGAGGGTCTCAAGGAGCATGCCTAGGGAAATACGTACCGTCCCGTAATTTCCCTGCGGGAAGGAATGTTTGCTTAAGTGATGTGATAAGATTAAGGGTCCCAGCGTAAGTGAAAAAATGAAAAATCTAACCTTTTAAAAAAATCGTAAAAATAAAAAAAAATGGCGAGAGCAAGGAAAACTCTACGGGGAAATTATTCAATTCCTTAATCCCCCATTGAAGAAGAAATGTTTTCCTAAGTTATTTTCTCACCCTTTTCTTCGCCCTTTTTTGAAAATTGTTTTTTTAAATATCCTTAAAAAATATTTCAAGGGCGCACAGAAGCATTAAGACGAAGAGGAGTTTAAAAAAAACCTCACAGAATGACGAAATGCAAACGTATTTGCCAAAGTAATTATAGTAAGCCTTGAAAGTTTTTTACGTTTAGAATTAATGTGTACCTTGAAAATTTTTCCCTTTGACATATTTTATGCTATTTTTTTTTTAAAGTCTTGCTAACGTACGATATTAAAATTCTGGTTTATAGTTACCATTCAATCTTCCGTGAATTCTGCTTATTTTGCGAAATATTCCTCGTAAAGAAATGGAATCATTAGGGCAACCCAATTAATGGAGACTTGAACACTTGAGATTTTTTCTTTTTTGTTTGCATGGTTGTCTTGGAACTAAATTTTTAATGTTTTCCGAAAAAGCGTTTGACACTTTTACATTTAAGCCCCATTTTCATTTAAAGTTTAAATTGGTTCGAAAAGTCTTAGGACCATTGAAGCTTAAAAACGAAACTCGTTGTGCGATGAATTGGCGAATTTCTAAATTTCCTGTCGTTTCGGTGGATTCGCCCTTCGACGAAATTTATAAAACAAAAGTTAACTTCCTCAATTTTTACGGCCAACTCGTGCACCACCGTCTTTTTGTGATTTTGCAGTCCTGCTTAAAATAGTGCACCGAAAAAATCTTGTTAATCTTCGTTGTTTTCGCATATTTATTCATTGGCTGATGTACGTGGGCCTAGGGTTCGTGATGAATAGCCATCAGTGCTTCTTTCGGCTATCGTAAGTTCATAAAAACTTCGAGGCTTACCTTTATTGTACTAGCATTGTGGAGAAGGGTCCACGGCTAGGAGCCCTTGGCATTTAGACACTGTACCCGTTTAACCCGTTTAACTTACGTGAGACGTGCAGGAAGATAGCGGACAATGGCATTACGGTAAAGGTTTGGAGGTCACCCTTCCAACCTACATGAGGGCCTAACATTGCTTAACTTCGTAGATCTTATGGGAAGTGGTGTGTCAGTGTGTACATACAAAAGCCCTTGCGCTATATAGTTATAGACTACAGTTATACTAGACTATAAGTTATAGACTACATTCAGGTTTATTAATTATGAAAAAAACTTTATTAATAATTTTATTCCTAGTGTTTCTTTCATAAAATGTGATTTCCATTTTTCCAATATATTTTAACGATGCTCCAGATATGTGGTACTTCAAATTTACTAAATTCATTGAATTCCCGGATGAATTGATCCATTTTTGAATGCGGGTCGGTCTTCGCCTTTTTGTTGTAGTGAATGACAACAATATGTTCGCAAAGAATATAAATGTTACATGCAGTTCGAACGACTAGGTAGTTCTTCTTCCGCTCTTTGTGTGAATTCCATGCCGCCTCAGCAGCTTTTATGAAATGCTCGAGGTGCTTATGAAAGCCCTTAAGAAAAAAATATGACCCGGAAAAGATAAAATACGACGTGACGCCACGCTTGCTATTAATCATTTTTGAGAATAAATTCAAAAGAGTGACGGCAGATGGCACCCTGATGTAACAGCCATTGTCGTGGGCGGCGCGGGAGTAATATTTAATAATCAATGGGGTGCGTGAAACGTAGAAGACGGTAGGTAGAAGGTAGAAGAAAGAAGGCCCCCCGAAGGTCACACGGCGTCTAAAAATAAAAGGGCGCCACTTGGCAAATTAAATATCAACTCTGGTGTTCGTTCTAAGGCGGCTGTGGGTACCGTTACAGATAATCCTCCCTGGTTCCGCTCAAATGGCCTGTTTACCCGCGGTAAATAACCAAGGCACTGGCGGCTGAGGCAGTCTGAAGGTTGTGCTTCGAGGCATTCGAGAAACTTCCGAGTGAATCGTTGCTTGCTGTCTGGGAAGAGAAGTTTTAAGTAATTGAATTGAGATGCCTTTGGATTTCCCATGAGATGGAGATGTTCCCTTACCACATTTTGGAAATCCGTCATTGCCCACTCCCCCTCATCATAAATACTTGAACGGAAGTGACGCATTGACTAGTGCAGTCACAACCCAAAGCACCCTTAAGGTAAATTGACCACCGATTAAGTAGATAGAAGGCAAAGCTAAGGTATTCCTAATAGCCATCACGTGGCTGGCGACGTATTAGCTCCCGCTGAACGCCCTCGTGGTGGATTACAGGTTTATATGGAAACGAAGCTGTAGCAGGCATTAGGTAAAGCAGGAAGATCGAAAAAGTGGGTTCTCCAAGAGAGATATGAGGGCGTGTGCTATGGTGGAGCGTGTGCATTAGCGGTGAATTTTGAGAATGAAATTTTTTCCATTATTTGGCATACCCATAAGGTGTTTACGAGGGCTTTTTTTTAGTGATCTCATATATATATATATATATATATATATATATATATATATATATATATATATTTTAGGTAATCTACCGGTTAAGGTAGGTTTTTGGATGGACACCACTATCAAATAAGCATTTTGTGACTCCCCACCTAGCAAACTAATCTATATCAGGTCCCTCTTCATCTCTGTGTACTTCTTTCCTCCCTTCATCCCGTCCAACATCCCTATCCTGTTCCTACCCTTACCTCGCTTGCCCAACATTCTCCTCTCTATTACCCTCTTCAACATTTCACTACCGCTCAATACGCCTTTCATCCATTTTTCCTGCCTCCATAGGATTTCTCTCAACAAACCCCTCTCCTCCCCCACCATTTCTAGTACTTCCTCATTTGTTTTCCTTTCGGTCCATTTCACCTTCTCCATTCTTCTCCACACCCACATTTCAAAAGCCTCCAATCTACGTCTATCCTCCTGCTTCAGCGACCACGTTTCCGCGCCGTACATAGCTACGCTCCATATCAGAGTTTTTACGAGTCTTGTCTTAACATCCCTACTCAACGTCCCCGTCATCAACTCCCTCCTCCTTGAGAAAGCCTCCTTGCCTAGCGCAATTCTTCTCCTTACGTCCCTACTACTTTGACCGCGTTGGTCCAAAACACTTCCGAGATATGTAAACTGTTCTACCTACTCTAGTTTTTGCCCTCATATTTTAATGTTGGCCTTAGCCTTTTTCTTTCTGGAAAATCGAATAACCTTTGTTTTATTAGTATTGATTCTCATCCCATATTTATCGCACTGAACCTCCAATTCACTCAACAATGCTTGCAACCCCTTGGCTGACTGAGCAACTAATGCTTGGTCATCAGCAAACCTAACCGATTTTACGAATTCCCCTCCGACTTTCATTCCTACCTCCAGTTCTTCCCATGCCTCTTTAATCATTTCCTCCACATATACGTTGAACAGCACCGGTGACAATATATATATATATATATATATAGAAAGAGTTCTGTTCCTAATTCCTCTTGAGAAAGGTGGTTGCACCACCGAAAATTCGAGAACTAGTGAGTCCCTTTTGGACGGCACAATAGAACACAGAATGAAACAGATAACACGTAAAAGGACACTCACACTGTAGATGATTTGAGCTTTCGGCCAACTCCGAGGCTTTCTTCAGGTCAGACTCAGAGTCTGACCTGAAGAAGGCCTGGGAGTAGGCCGAAAGCTCAAATCATCTACAGTGTGAGTGTCCTTTTACGTGTTATCTGTTTCATTCTGTGTTCTATTGTGCCGTCCAAAAGTTAAATATATATATATATATATATATATATATATATATATATATATATATATATATATACACCTGTATTATGTCAAAAAGGCAAAGGCTACATCATGTGAACATTACGGAACAATAAGTTTGATATCCCACGCAGCTAAAGTTATTCTCAGGATCATCAACAAAACGATAGAGAATAAGGCAAATAATTACTTAGGGGATGATCAGTTTGGGTTTAGGAAGGGAAGAGGTACGCGTGATGCCTTTGCAGTAATGAGATAACTAATCGAGAGGAATATAGAATACAATCAGGACGTATTTGCCTATTTCGTATAGTTCGAAAAAGCGTTTGATAGAGTGAATTGGGAAAAACTAATGCGTGTATTGTAGAGAAAAGGAATGGATTGGAAGGACAGGAGACTGATCCGGAACCTGTACATGTCTCAGACTGCTCAGGTGCGAGTGGGGAACGGAGAGTCCGGATGGGCAGTGTTAGGAAGAGGGGTAAGGCAGGGTTGCCCATTGTCACCGGTGCTGTTCAACGTATATGTGGAGAAAATGATTAAAGAGGCATGGGAAAAATTGGAGGTAAGAATGAAAGTCGGAGGGGAATTCGTAAAATCGGTTGGATATTCTGATGACCAAGCATTAGTTGCTCAGTCAGCCAAGGGGGTTTGTAAGCATTGCTGAGTGAATTGGAGGTTCAGTGCGATAGATATGGGATAATAGACTGAGATTTTCCAGAAAGAAAAAGGCTAAGCTAAACATTAAAATAAGGGGGGGGGAAATAGAGCAGGTCGAACAGTTTACGTATCTCGGAAGTTTTTTGGACCAACACGGTCAAAGCAGTAGGGACGTAAGGAGAAGAATTGCGCTAGACAAAGAGGCTTTCTCAAGGAGGAGGAAGTTGATGACGGGGACGTAAAGTTGAGTAGGGAGGTTAAGAAAAGACTCGTCAAAACTTTTATATGGAGCGTAGCTATGTACAGCACGGAAACGTGGTCGCTGAAGCAGGAGGATAGACGGATAGACGTAGATTGGAGGCTTTTGAAATATGGGTGTGGAGAAGAATGGAGAAGGTGAAATGGACCGAAAGGAAAACAAATGAGGAAGTACTAGAGATGGTGGGTGAGGATAGGGGTTTGTGGAGAGAAATCCTATGGAGGCAGGAAAAATGGATGAAAGGCGTATTGAGCGGTAGTGAAATGTTGAAGAGGGTAATAGAGAGGAGGATGTTGGGCAAGCGAGGTAAGGGTAGGAACAGGATAGGGATGTTGGACGGGATGAAGGGAGGAAAGAAGTACACAGAGATGAAGAGGGACCTGATGTAGAGTAGGTTGCTGGATTGGGTTTTATTTGGATTTATAAGATATTTATTTAATAGTTGTGTCCATCCAAAAACCTACCTTAACCGGTAGATTACCTAATAAAAAATATTATTTTATTCGGGGAACTCATTGCACAAAACTTTAACTTTTATGCTATGTTGTTATGTGTACTTAATAAGCCACGGATACTTCGTACAATATAATTGATTTGAATACAGTATTGCGCCATCGGAAGCCATTTCACCTTATATGTATCTCTCCATACTCCGACCATTTATTTAAGTATTTGTCTGCATGGGTTTATTTTAGCGATTAAAAGACGTAAATATGTATTTTTGTTCTTCAATCTCCTTTCGGAATCGTCCCGTCATCTGATCAATTGTTAAAATGTGAACGAAAATATTGAATTAATTGAGTGATCACTTTAGTAAGGATTTATCATGGCCAACCATAAAAAAGTATGCTATCTTTTAAAGTTAAAATAAGAGCACCATTTGCAGAAGTTCATTTTTTTCATGAAATATATGATGCATATCGTACTTCGAGGCCAGATCGTTACAGAAGAAACGAGAGGGGATGAAACTGGACTCAATCCTGTTTTTGAACTGCGCAACAACACTACGGCGGTGAAAATAATAAAAGCAATTGAAACACGACGCGCGCTAATCCGCGCTGCGAACAATATAGAAGATTCACGATTGGAAATCGCCCATGATCTTGTATATCCAAGCGGATAATTTGTCTCGAGGTGGCGCTGAATGTGGCCGCTTGTTTCCTTCGATCAAGTCGAATGTGAAACGACATGGCGTGCAATTAAAGTCGATTCTCGACCCTGTGGGTTACCTCGTACATTCCACAGCAATTACGCCAACAAGAGAGGACAAAAACGGACGGGGAGGAGAACCACGAAGTAGTCTGGTTAAAGAAACCAAAAAATGGAAGACGTTCCCGGAACTGCGTACGCTTTGATGACGGACCGGCGTGACTTTATACTCATCATTGCATCAACCGCGTCCAACGTTACTAGACTCGTCACGTTTCCACGACAGCCCCCGCGCAGTTTACGATACATGAGTGGGCCTCCCTTGTTCTCAGTCCTCACCGTCATCGGGACAAGTTGAGACAAGAAATCTCCCTCCATTCGCGGAAATCGGACGAAAACGAAAAAAAATCTCCGAGCGTGAACTCAGGCGCTAGGGAATAAACCGCTCGATTCCGCGATAATTTGACGCGCGATAGCGATTCCATTGAATTCCTCAAAAAATAACGAAATTAATAAAGAGGGAGACTCCAGGACTCTTGTTTAAATTCTCCCATGCACCGCTGGCAATGGCCAATCCCAATGACTGACTGGCCTTTCCAGGATGGCTTTGACGAATTGCTATCAGGGAAAGAGGAGACACACGATCTCCGTCTGCACCATGCAACGAGTTCCCGTGATCAAATTGCATCTGCAGACTTCAGTCAAAAATTCAATTATCCCCATATTTCGATTAGACGTCCGCAAATAACGCCAATGGTTCAATACGTCCAACGTCGCCCATTTTCACCAATTTCCAGTGAATTGAGTGTCGAATGTCTAAAATCATTGAGTTGCATCTACATCTGCATAAATACCCTGCGAGCTACTAAAGGTGTGTGGCAGGGGGTGTAGCACCAGGAGGAAAAGGTAAGGGATGACGGGGTTGGGGTTTTTAAAATAGGTGGGGGAAGGTGGGGGGAACCTGTAACAAAAAAATATATCTCTGTACATATATATATATATATATTTATATATATATATTATTAGGTAATCTACCGGTTAAGGTAGGTTTTTGGATGGACACAACTATCAAATAAACATTTTGTGACTCCCCACCTAGCAAACTAATCTATATCAGGTCCCTCATATATATATATATATATATATATATATATATATATATATATATATATATATATATATATATATATATATATATATATATATATATATATAACAAACACAGAAACCAAAACACACAAAAGAGGGAAAACTCACTGGTTCTCGAATTTTCGGTGGTCCAACCACCTTTCTCAAGAGGAATTAGGAACAGAACAGAAGGTTTCTGTGTTTGTTATGACTATCTGTGAATTTACATTACACGTTTGTGGGTTTTCCAAAAAAGTGTATATATATATATATATATATATATATATATATATATATATATATATATATATATATATATATATATATATATATATATATATATATATATCCACGTGCAATCCCTAACCTGTCATGTGCACCCCTACGTTTACGTGACTTTAGCCACGTGCAATCCCTAACGTAGTGCATGGACCACGGTATCAGACTACTTCACAACCCTACGGGAATGGTATCGTAGAAAAGCCAAATGGTTTTACTTTAAGCCATTACGCCCGTGAAAGCGCGTGATCCGAACTGCATGAGACCTATTCCTCATAGAATATAACTCTTAAAATCTCTCCACTTCACGAAAAAGAGCATCGTAATAGGCTGCAAAAATATTGGGCACCTTCACACGTTAAAATGATAACTAAATGATATGTTAAATAATTTAGGAGAGAATATAAACGCTGCAGAACATTCCTTTCCCAAATCCGCTGAATTCCGGGAAGGTTTATTTGAACTAAATTCGTACCAACTTTTCAGAAAATCTGAGAAAGCTTGAAAGTTTAAAAGCTGCAAAAACCTGACAAAATTCTAAAAAATTTACGTGGAAACTTTAGGATGAATAAATTATTGACTGTAAATTATTTTCTTGGTGAGAAGGTAGAAAGTCCTTTGAATTGAATAGGAATTTAACGTAATGCGATAACATTTTTGGAAAATTATGAAAAATATACACAAATACCGATTTTACTACAGGGATTGCCTATATATATATATATATATATATATATATATACATATATATATATACATATATATATATATATATATATATATATATATATATATATATATATATATATATGTGTGTGTGTGTGTGTGTGTGTGTGTATACCTGTATATCCACGTAATTCAACACGTATATTTAAAATAAAGCAATGAAATTCTCGAGGATTACCTCATGCTCGTTATTAGTGACTTTCCAAAGTGGTTATTAACATTAACCTCATGTTACAGTCAGGCAAGTAACCATATGGGAGCACACTTGATTGGCTATAGAAGTAGTGACATCTCACTAGCGTAACACTTATGCACAAATATGTCACCCATTTACAGTAACCATCTATAACAAACGGCAACCTAAAAATCGACTATAGAAATAAATGGAGCAACCAACCAATGATGCTACCAATGCCAGCCCTGTGACAATTCAAAATCAAACAAGAGACCAATGTAACAAGTCTATAGGATTCCGCATTAGTCACCTTGAAATTGAAATTCGATTACCGCATTTGTTAACCTGTTAACGATTCTCACGTTTGTTAACCTGGATTTTTATACCGTTTTATGGAGTTAAAGTATGCCTTTATCACAACTTCCATCCTTCAATTCAATGTATTTTCTGAGCCAATTTATTACTGTTTCAGAGCATGCAAAACGGATTCACCTGTTAAGATCATTGAAAGAATTGGAGGCATACTACGTATGAACGCATGGCCATAAGGCCAAAATTGGCCGACGGTAGAATTACTGCAGAAGTAGCAACGGTAGCGATGATACCGAGGGAAAAAGCGTGACATAATTGAGACATTTTGCTGGTTTTCAGCAAGTTTATTTTTCTGAAAATTTCTAGGCTTTGTAGTGTATTTATAAATGTACCCCCCCTGCCAAATACCTATTTTAGGTGGATCGCAGGGTATTTTGTAGATGCAAAAGTAGAAAAAAATGGCAGAGAGTCGAGCGCGTGGAAATAGCGTTATCTCTCCCCTCTCTTTTTATAGTAACATCTAACCTAAATCTACACATAAGGGTATGTGACGGGGGATGGTAGAGCTTAGAACGCAAGCCTTTTACTTATCAATTACCCAAAAACAAAAAAAAGGAAATTCGCACAGCTAACATGCGTGCATTTTGCGAAGTTGGATTCAAAGGGGAGAGGGCAAGCTGCAAGGTCAGATGAAGAAAAATCCTCATTTGGGGCACGGTCACCTTCGCAATATTGAACTGTGCCCTTCACTGTCTGGAATACAACGTAGGAGAAAAATATTTACCATTTCATCCATCTGATCACGTTATGTCGCACCATGACAGAATTGATCCAAGTGCCTGACTGGAGTTCGCAGACCACCTTGCTGCCGGTCCAAGACAGCGAATAAGAAATAAACCTTGTAGGCTTAGGTGAGGTACGAAAATCGTCGTCTTAAAAATTTCCTTCCCTGGTTCAAAAAGACCATCCTCAACCAATGAATGAAGGGAGCCCTATCAGTGAACTCTGACCTATGGGTGTGGTCTAAATTGTTTGGCATAAGTTCTAGCGAAAATAATGGAGACTTCTCAGAAGAACTCGCTCTGCACGAATGTGGTGGCGATCTTTTGGCTTAAATAGCTTGAGGCCAAGGTCACAGTTGCCCAAGGTTGCCAGATATCCGGTTTTTCTCGAACATGACCTCTATTTTTAAGAGTCCGGTGATGTCAGATGATCGAACGGATTTTTCGTTACAGGATAAAAAGATTCTTGTGGGCTACATGATTGACTGTGCTTACATGTACTCTTCCCTTTGGTATGAAAATTTCTAACAGTTTTATAGACTAATTTGCCATTATTTGTGTGCGTTCAATTAAACACATATTAAAATAATAATTGTGTTTTCGCTTTTGTTCATCTCGTAATTGCTGAGATTCGGCATGATTCGGTTGATAATGTTCTGGCTTTCCTCCCCATGGGCTTGATTTCGAATCTCGGCTGGTTCAGGATTTTTCAGTGATATCCCGATCCTTATTCGGGATGCTATGTGGAGAGCACTTCAAATGAAATACATCGTCCGTCGTATGGGACGTTAAACTGCGGCGTAATCCCTGATGGCGCAAATGACCTTAGCTATCAATTGTCTTCTCTTTAATAACAACTACTACTACCAACTTCCTGAAGTTGTCCAACAATTACAACACCTCGGTGTAACAAGACGCTTGGCGTAATGTTTTTAGGATTTGAAATGTTCATCTACATGTACTTAATACCTCGCAGGCCGCCGCAAGGGCGTGTGGCGGGGGATGTTAGGGCACCACCCGTAATTAAGAAAAAAACGCAAAAGCCACAAATTTATATAGTCGACAAACAAAACATGGTAAACATTCATGCAAAAACCCTTAACACCCCACAGACATGCACACGCACGAACCACCAACTAACATACACATGCACCTACAAATATGCCTAATATCTTTGCAATGTTTAATGTTGTTCCGACTTGTAAATTAAATGTTTTTAATGTTTCTAAAGTGACTTTGGTTTCTTACTATTATGATTTCCGATTGTTCTGGGAAAGAATGAGTATTTGAATCTATCTCTGTTGGAATCCATCCCCCTTATTTTATCTTTGTGGTCTGATCTAAGTAGTGTGGAGCCATTATAATTCCTTCATTGTAATCGTTAAACTAGTTGGTTCTGAATCTTTCTAAAAGTCTTAGTGTCGCTTGTTCAAATGTTTCAAATGTTGGTGTGGAGAAGGATAGAAAAGGTTAAATGAACACAAAGGAGAACAAACATGGAAGTGCTAGTTATGCCGATTGAGCCTAGCTCAACAGTAGTCACCCTCACACACTACCGTTTTTCTTCTCTCGCCCTCAGCCTTTCTTTCCTGTAACCATTTCCTTTATTCCTCTCCCCTTCTCCACTGTCATTAATTATCCCATCCCTACCTTGAGAATACTTCTTCACTGGCTGGAATTTTTTTCGTTTACGACACAGGCGGCATGACTCCCGAAACAGTAAAAAAAAAACATTAATGTGAGTGCTCTCTTTAAATGAGAGAAGAGTGAATGGTTTGCGTGAAGAGGGGGTACATTGAGAAAGTCCTGGGTGAGTGTGGCAGAAGCGTCTTTCATTAGGAGTCCCATGAATATGAGAACATTTACGAGTTTATAACCATGTAGGAATGTGGCGTCGGTGTATAAATTATTTTAGGGGCAGGGCATTATGTAGGGGATTGAATAAAAAAGGGTCTAAGTTCCCTGAATGACCTATAATCCGGCTTTTATTTCGTTAGCCTACCCCAAAATGGAACGACCTTAAGTTTATGTATGTGTTAATTAGTTTCCTTTGCCTTGCCACGCTTGTAAAAGTTGTTTTGAAAAGGTTAAATGCGTTAATCATCCAAATCATCCCGTGCCTTGGGGTTATTTATGCGAAGAAAAATGACCTCTCAGTTTCTCGTATATGTATATGATAACTGGATGTGGAAATACAATGTATTTATTGGATTTATGCATAAACGAATGGCGAGGCGAGGCTATTCGATAAGCAGTCTATCAGAGATGTGGTTGTTGGTGAATAATGGAGAAAATGAAATTGACAACAAGGAAAAGAAACGAAGATTTCCAAGGCATGGTAAGGGTGGAAAGAGAAGGTTGTTGGGAGAATATCGAAGGAAACAGTGATGAATAAATAGGTGGATCGAGGGCATTATACTGAGATCAAATGGAAAACTGGATACGGTAATAGAGGGGAGAATGCTGGGAAAGCAAGGTAGAATTAGGAAAAAATAGGCAATAGGTTAAAATTGAGAGAGATAATACGTATCCGGAGCTAAAGAATGAATAATGTACAATAAATAGCTACCCTGGATATTGTGTCATGTTAGCTAAGGCGTAGGATTACAGTGATATGTAGAGTCAGGGTCCATCAAAAACCTAAACTATTAGAAAGATTATTTGATATTTTTTTAGCACCCTGTCGAGAAAGGGAAATGCTAAGTTGAATATTTAAGTAGTAGTTCATGAACTGGAGCAGGTGGAACAGTTCATCCATCTTCGACCAAAATGGTCAAAAATAGTAAGGGCGTAAGACGAAGAATTGATTAGTGAACATTTTTATTTGGAGGGTGGTTTTATACGGCGCTGAAACATGGTAATTGAAGCCGGATGATAGATGTAGACTGGAGGCTTTAGAAATGTGGATGTAGAGAAGAATGGAAAAGGTGAAATGGACAGAAAGGAAAACAAATGAGGAGGTGCTAGGCATGATGGGGGTGGAAAGGGGATTGTTGGGAGAAATCCAAAGGAGGCAGGATACGTGAATGAAAAGCACATTGATTGACGATGGGATGATGAAGACTGTTATAGAGAGGAGAACATTAATGAAGCGGGAAATGGGAAGAAATAGGATAGGCATGTTGAAGATGGAATGAAGGGAGGGAGGAAGTACGTGTATATTGAATTGAAGAGGGGTTTATAGTAGTTTCGAGTGTCGGTTTGTGTTTTGTTAGTGCAGGCAAATTAGTTTGTCGCTCTACCGTTTTATAGTGTGCTTCCATAAAATTTGCGAAAAGCGATTGTGTTATCAGTCATTTGGAAGGTATTCAGGTTGAGTTATGAAGTTTTAATTTGAGAAAAATGGAAAGTTTTAATAGTTTTTGCGAGGAAACGGATATTATTTCGTCCTCACATATCGTAACTATGTATTCGTTAATCCTCATTGTAATTATCGTTTTAAAATGGGATATTCTAACAGTCGAAATAACGTAATGAAGATTATTAATTGTCAGCAATTATAAGGGGACTGGGAGTATTTCCATCGAAATACTCCCCTCTGCGCTGTCCTCGTTTCATTTTTTTCTTCGTTTTATGGCTTTTCGTTGCTGTGTACCGATTACCTTCACCATTTTATTTTGTGCCTCTGTGGGTGAACGTGAATGCCCATATGGGCACTATCATTTTTTTCGCGTCTCCCATGAAACGGCGGAAATAGGCCACATCGCATATTCAGACTCATCCAGTGGAATGATGGACGTACTGTGCTATAAATCTTTTTTTGTCCCACCCCCCTTTATCCTTGTAAATAATCGCACTTTTTCTCTTTTTTTATCGTTTCGGCCTGACTCATTTCCTTCGAGGATTGCGGAACGGGGCCAATCGGTCAAAAAATAAATGAATAAAGTTCAAAAAACGTACATATTGGTTGGGGGGGGGATGGGGGGAGGGACGAAGTTCTCTCGCCTAAGACCCTCTCTTAGGGTAATAAATACTTTTTCTTTTATCAGCAACTGACCCGTCGAGCCTTATCGGTTTAAGGAGACGTGTCTGCGAGTAGAAACACATTCGGTCTCGTTTAGTTTTCGTGATAGCTTCAGTCTTAGCGACGCAGTGTTGTGAGTTCAAGGATCTTTGAAAGAATTTCCTGGGGATCGTGTTATTTAATTCAGTTTAAGGGGTAGGATTGTGTCGGAATGCAAATCCAAGGCTAATCGGTCAACCGTTTTCCTTACGATTTTCTCGTGTCAAACTGTAAATGAAAAACAAATCGATTTTCTGTAAATTACGAATTGCGAAAGTCATATAAAATTTCATCCGCGTATCTTGTAATTAGAATTGTTTTGTTTTCATTCCTGTCTCAAATGACTAGGTGAATTAATGAAACCAATGTTCATAAAAATATGACGAGAACCGAAGTTTTATATAGCTCAGAAACTTGGCGATTGAGATCAAGATATTAATAGAAATTCGTATGAAAGTGTTTTGTAAGAAAGAGTATACACTGCTTTCTCGTAAAACACTAAAAACGTCCGTGCACATGTTATTTAATCCTTTTTAACATGGCATGAATAAGCCCGAGTATTGTAAATTGAATATTAAATTTTTTTTCAATAAGTCCACGTATCTGGGAAACGTTTCGGACAAAGAGAAAGGGGATCAAGGTAATAAGCAAAAGAATTGCGTTAGAGAAGGATGCATTTACAAAGATGAGAGGGTCGAAGACAAGGATCTTTTGGGAGAATGTTAAGAGAGTATTAGTGAAAACTTGGATATTTAGCCTACTATTATACGGCTCTGATACTTGGCCTTTCAGAAAATGGAGTGTGGGATTGAATTTTGATTTGAGTGTGGGGGAGAATGGAAATATAAAATTGCGAAGGAATATGGAACAGATAAAGCAGTGATAGGTATTGTAGGGTAAGACATAGTGTTGTATAATTGAGAAACTTGGTCGTCCTATCAAAGGAATGAGCGTAGGTTTAAAACTTTTGAGAGGTGGAATTGAAGAAATATGGAAAAAATTAAATCTTAACAGAAATTTGGAACAGACCAGGCAGTGTTAGGTATAATAGGTGAAGAGATAAGGTTTGTTGAGACTGAGGGGATATTACAGGGAGGAAAAGACGTGTTTGAGGAAATGAATAGGGGCAGTAAGTGAAGGGATTTTTTAATGTAACTAATGTTTAATTCCAGGGTAAGATCGTGTGTCGTCTTAAACTAGGTAATAGCGCTTAGTTCCTGAATCTATCGAGAACCTACCTGTGCCGGTAAGGTAATTTTTTCCCGAATTATATTAATTAATTTTTCATTGAATTTTATAAATTCATAATAATAATGAAACTAACAGTCATTGTAAAAATTGCATGAAGGTACGTTTCACTATTAGTCCTTCCATCCTCCCATCAGCATGAATGTTTTTGAGGACATTAATAACATCTGTTTACTTTGATGTCCTAAAAATATTGAGCTATACTAGCAACATGTGATGCTGCGATTGTTCCGAAAAGGTAATCTCGTGTGTCACTGGTGTAGAATCGTGTGGGTGTTTTTTGTCCTTGATACAAATAGGCCATTCACTCGTATTTTGCAAATTATTCCTGGAACCGCTGCCTTTGTTACAAAACTGAGACAGTCTTTGACTTTTTATTTCTGGAAAATTCAGTCCATCGACTCCGAGCTGTTCCCTTGTGCGCGTTATTAACCGTGTACACGAGATGGGCACTACAAAAGCGTCACGAAGCGTTACCCAGATACCGTATCCAGGGCTTTTATTTTTAAGCACCTTTTTTTCTGTGTGGAAAATAAATGGCGAAGGAACGGAATATTTTCCATTTCCTTGCGCGGGATATCGATTCAAATGTAGGGAAGTAAAATGAGAACTTACCCGAGCTTGTGTCAAAAGTTGGATTCTTTTTGTTACTTCCGTCCATCACTTCCAGTCAGCCCCCATCCCATCCGAAACTTAGGGCGTTTAGCAGGGGGTGTCAGGGACGATGCAACCAATAACTCTGTTTAATTGGGAATATAGGACATAATTGATTTCATTTGCATCGGGAAAAATATAATTGGCAAGAAAGGACTATTACATTCAACCCAAAAGTACGAAGGACCCTAAAGTGGGTTTAGTTGTTTCACCCATTGTTTTGGTGATAGTGTAATGACACGCTTTGGGTCTGAGGGAATATATTATAAACCATTGTCTCTGTCTGGTCTAATTACATACGAAAGTGATTGAGGTTTATTCAGTAAGTCCAAAATAATGAATTTAATAATGAATAAATGAATTTGAAAGCCTCCATTGTCCGTAGATTTCGCTAAATAGTTAAAATCTGACAGTTAAATTATTGGATTCCACCAATATCTGCTGCGTCCTCACCCGTCTTGTCGCCCTAAGATTCGCAACCATCGCGGCTTCAATCATATGGAACAACGGCGTATTCGGGTGATTGTTCCTTGATAATATGTGATTGACTTGCTGGAGCGGCGACAATGCTGGGGACGGGACAAACAACCACCGGAAATCAAAATTAACAACCCCTAACAGCGCGAGAAAATATGTTGCAAATTTAGCCACTGCAATACTTCGTGAAAGTCAATAGTTGAAATGAATACTCGCCAAATTCCGTGGGGTTTCAACCATGGTCGAACTGTTGTACCTATGCAGCCGTGATTACTTAGTGGCAAATGGAAGTGACGGTCGTGTGAGGTTGGAAGATGTTCCCCGCCTTATGAAGCGTATTCCGTGACCTGGTACTATTTTTATTCAATTCCAATAAATTGTTTGGAAATTACCGAATTACAAAAAAACTGAGTGCGTCTAGTTTTAACTAAACAGACTGTAAATCTTGTCTTCGTCTTGAAGGTAGACGAAAGGTGATCCATTCATATAGTTAAATGATTAAGAAAAACTTAATTTTTGATGTTGCATGTCTGATGTGTAACCACCCCCTGCCACAAACCCTATAAGTGGCTTGCAGGATACCATGCAAAGAGACTTTTTGTCTTGTCTTTTCCCGCCCCCCTCCACCAATAAAATTGCACCAAAAAACCCTACAAAGAAAATAATTGGTGCAGTAGGAAAATTGGAGTGTAAACCTCGTACATTGGGTATGTTGAATTTCTGGAAAAAAGTTCGTTTCTATTATGCGTGGATATGTTTTTATTTCTGACCCGTGGAAGATTGTTAGAGTAAATTATCTTTTTTAATTTCCTGCCGTTACTATCAGCCCAAGAATTTTTTATTCAAAATTTGTTTTTATTCGTTGTTCTTTGTTCTTCATTGTTTTTCATTCTTCATTTTTCTTCATTATTCCCATGAATCTTAATACTTGGCTTGAGCAAGATAGGATGAGGCAAACCGGTGCCACTATTAAACAGGTCTTAACGTCATAGAGATATCGTCGGGCCTTTCTGAAACATAAGTGGACTACAGTTATAGATTTACCAGTACTTACTTCCATAATGATTACTCTCTTGATATAAAGTTCTTTGGAAAATCCATATAATTTACATTCAGTTAGAAAGCTATCTTGTTTATTCATTAAACGTCTTCCCTGATGTTTTGCGAGAGTTCTGACAATTTTCTTATTTTGGCTAGTTTTGTGCGAAAAGATGTAATTTAGGGATTGGCCTGATGTGTTACATGTTGAACTTGTTGTTCTGCCCATTTATTACTTCCACGATTTTTCCTTCGGAATGAATATCAGATGACGATTTCTTTAAGGCCATGAAATCGCTTTGTCGTGCTGAACGATACTAATAGGATGTCCCAAAAACAAGGGGAATAAATTCGGGAAAAAATTTCTCTCAGATCCAAGTACAAATTGTTGAAATTCTTCAAAATAACACCCTTTTGCATCGACGCCAGCGCCTCAGCCAGTCGTGGTACGCGTAGCGAATTGAGTCGACTGGAACCTCGTTCAGGCACATCGTCGCGATCTTTTTGGCCTTTTCCAGCGTTTCAAAATAGTTACCTCTCAAGGACAGTGTCATACTTGGGAACAAGAAAACATTCCGACGGTCCCACATCAGAGTTGTACGGCGGATGGCACAGCATTACCACGTTGTGCTTGGCCAGGTACTCGGTCACGAGGAAAGCGGTGTGGACAACCACGTCGTAATGGTGCAGCATCCAATCCAGTTGGCTAGGATCTCCTTCCTGACGCGTTGCAATGTTTTTCGCAGCCTTTCGAGGACTTCCTCGTAAAAATTAATATTTACTGTGTGTCCCTGAAACACAAACTCTTTGTGGGTAATGCCTTTTGAGTCGAATAAGAGGAAGAAAAAAGGCTACTTCATTTTCCGAACAGACCCTGTATATTTGAGCGGGGGCTAGAAAATGCACCGGCTGTTCGCCGGCTCACTACCTTATTCAGTGGACTAAATTCTCGTAACATTTCTGGTCTTCAGATTCTGTTCAATTTATCACGATGGCTACCTTTATTTATTTATGGAATCTCCGTAGTCAGCGCCCAATGCCCATTATTTCGTTTGTAGTGGAAAAAATGCCTTCAGAGATTGTTGCTACACGCGTCTTTATGTACCCTTTTCCGATACATCCATGGAGATATTTCCGCTATTTTGAGTAACGTGGATGTTGTCGTGATCCTCCGTAGGAAACATTTATGAGCGAACAGAAAAAGGTACTTATTATTGACTCTGCCTTTGGAATCACAAATTGAACGACTGAAATTACTTGAAGTTTATGGATATGAGTTTGACGCTGTCAAGAGAATGTTCTCGATCCATTATTACTTTTGCAGGCGAGAGTATACGTGTGTATCAGCAGATGATGGAATTTGGTTCCACGAAAATAAAATAATACTGAATACCAATACTGACCAATATATCAACGACTGATGACATAACACACCCCTGCCACACGTTCTCGTTTCGGCTGACAGGTAGAAATATAGGTCAGGTTAGTACCCTTCCTTGTTTGTTGCGTATGGCAGCTCTCCTCATATTTCTCGCTAATCTAGTTACATTTTCCTTTCGGTCCATCAACATTCAGTCAGTCCTGAATAGTTTCGCTTTGTTTTTCTCTCAAAACGATGAACCAACTCATTTTATATCTGTTGTACTCGAGGAATATACGAGGAGTGTTGAAACGTAGTGAGTAAAAAAATGCTACTCGGTGTGTTTTTACAGGTTTTTCCCCATCTTAAGGTCATACTTTTACGCAAGTATCCGCATTCGTGGTATGTACGAGAGTACGAGGTTGTTTACTCATTCCTTTATTCGTTCTACTTACATCCATCTGTCTCTCCTAACTGTGTTTCATTTAGTTCAGAGTTTCATCTAATTTAAGTTAATACGATATCCTTATCACTAAGTACGTTTACTTTAGAATAGTATGGATATAGCTGAATGTTCCGTTGGTGACACTCGTCAATAATCTCGTCAGTCATGCTGGCTGTCGGTTTCATTTGTTGCTGTTTCCACGGATTGCCTTATGAAGTACTGTTCCTAATGATTTTAGATGTTTGATATATCGTATAGTTCCTTACCGCTGGGAACCCGCGGCCCCGGGGTTGCGGGGTGGACCAAACGTGGTGTAACGGAGTGTCCCTGACTCATTTTGCATCAGAAGGTGTTGAGCATGCCACAACTCTTTGATTTAACTTTCGGTTTTAATTTTGGGACTTCGGTTAAGGGTGTAGTTCAAAACTAGTTTTACATGCCTTGGAACAGTTAGGAAATGACTAGAACTTTTACAGACAGAAAATGTTTGTCACTTTACTTGCATAAAAAAGTTGAAACACTGGAACAAAAAGCAAGGCAAATATCAGGCTGCCTGAAAGATCTTATTTGGAAAAATAGTTACGTGTGTTTAGCTATTCATAGCAAAGTGAATAACTATAAAACAGTGGTACACCAGTGATTGTCCTGGAAGCCAGAGTTGACCTTAAGAGAACGATAGGTTCATTGATTAAAAAATACATTGAAACTAGTAAGAATAATGAAAGGAAAGACGTCACACAAGACGATAATGGCGCAAATGACCTTTGCGCCATTATCGTCTTGCGCCTTTATCGTATTATCGGTCGCCTCCCAATAAAAATCACAACTACAAGACAAGAAGAAACGAGGAAACAAGAAACCACTGTTTTATAGAAACCATTAAATAATTTAGATATCGACGCTAATATATGGCAGAAACATTAACAGAAAGCAACGTCGCCGGTTAGTTAAAGAAGGTATGGAAAACTGTGCAAAATAAAGAGAAAGAGGACGAAGAAGACCACCTTAGGATGGATGTGAAATATTTCATAATCATGTGAAAATCTGTAAAAAAAAGTGTAAACCTACTAATAAGGAGAAAAAGAATGGCTAAACTCCCTGAAAGTTGGTTGCATCATCATTATTTTAAACCTAAGATTGGTTCACTGCAACCCCTTTTTTTCTACCCAGTGTTGATTCCCTCACTCCCCTCTCCGTTTTAACGTCGTTCTCATTTGCTCTATGTACCTGTCTCTTGGTCTTCCATTATGGGATCATCCCTTCGGTTTTCCCCTTTTATTATATTTTTAACTAATCCATTGATGAATACAGTTCGTATGATAATTATTCATTAGTCAAGTTCGGCAAGGATGGTAAACAGGTCAGGTTTGTCGGAGTGCCATAGAAAGAGATCAGCGTCCTTTTTAGGGAATGCCGAATCAGTCGAGAAACCTCTTTTTGATGGTTCGATAGTCGTGGCTGAATAATGACGAAGAAGTCGATGGGACCTAGTACGTTTCCCTGTGGGACTTTTTTTTCGGAGACTACTTTTACACTATCGGAACCGCTTCCGTCGTATGTCACCTTTCATTCTGAGGCCATTGGGAAACTCTCCCTCGAATGTGACCCCTCCCCCCCCCCCCACACACACACTGGTTCTCTGCCCCCCGTTGCTCATCCCGATGGCAGGGGGGAGATATGGGACGGGGCTAGATATGGGACATAGATGAAGTGAACCCCAAACGTCCTGATCTCACAAAGCGGTTACTTACTCGCCCTCGGCACACTTCCGGTCATCCCACCAACCCTCGTAACAACCGTTCCAAATAAATTCCTCTCTTTCTTTCCTTCGTCTTTCATCTCTCTCACTCTCTCTCTCTCTCTTCTTCTCTTTTTATTCTCATTCCTCTCTCGCTCTGAAAAAACTCCCGCGCCCGTCCAATTGGCGAAATCGATACAGGTGCGAGCTCAAACATTGGATGCAGCGAAAGAGGGGCTACACGTGTCCGTCGTACACTCGTTCCCTTGGATACGACGCCCAGCTTCCCGTTACCATGGCAACCGACGGAATGCCCGCCGTGTACATCATCCGGCGTGACGTTCTCGACAAATTTTCGCTCTCGTAGTTTATTTTTCTTTTTGTTTGAGGGGATATTTATTTCTTTTCAAATTCGCGTTTATCCTTTTTGTCCCTCTTAAAAGAGCTGAAGGGAAATAATAGGAGCACACCCATCGACTTCGATATTGGAAATATGGGAGAGAGAGAGAGAGAGAAAGAGATATGCATTCACGTCGCCTTTTTTCTCTGTTGTCTTTTTTCAACAAAAAAAGGAGAAGGGAGGAAAAGGGAGAGAGAGGAGTTCGTTCCGTCGCGAGGACGAACCCTTGCGCATGCGCCTGCAAACAATTGAAATCGACCGATGCGCCCCCAATTCCGAGATCGCCGTCATTTTTAGTGCTCCGAACATGCTGAATTTTATGACAGGCCAAAGCTACTCGGAGAGGAAGACGAAAAAAGGGGGTGAGTGGGGGATGGGGTACGAAGGAGAGGGAGACGCGAGAAGTGATGAAGGGGTTGGTTAAGACGTTGAAATATGTCAAGGGTAGGTAGTAATTTGTGAGGGTGGAGACACGCGCTTGTGAGTAAACGATCATTCATATTTTTTCACCGGCAACTAGAGCAGGGTGGAACAGTTAACCCATTTCGAAAGTGTTTTGGACAAAATTAGTCAAAGCATTACGGACGTAAGCAGAAGAATTGACTTAAGCAAGGAAAATTTCTCTAGAAGAATGGAGTTAATGTCAGGGACTTTTGGGTAAGATAGTTATGAAAAGTCTTGTCAAATTTTTTAAATGGAGTGTGGTTTTGTGTGGCGCGGAAACATGGTCATTGATGCTGAGTGATTAGCGTAGATTGGGGACTTGAAATGTGGGTGTGAAAGAGAGTGGAAATGTTGAAGTTGATAGAAAGGAAACAGACGATGAAGTTCTAGGTGTGGTGGGGAAGGAAAGAGGGTTTTTTTATTGGTGATGAGATGTTGAAGACTGTGATAGAGGGGTTAACTTCAGGCAAGGGTGTAAGGGAAGGAATCGGACAGGCATGGTGGACGGTAAAAAGGGAGGAAAGAAGTACGTGGAATCTAAGAGGGATTAATTGTAGTGTTCGATGTCAGATCGTGTTTTTTGTGGGGAGAGGCTAGGAAATATATCGTTATTTAGTCTTGTCCATCTGGCTACGAATGAATGATTATTATGTGAAATTAATGTGTGTGCAATTGGCTGTACGAAGCTACAAAGTTATCCTAAACCGTATAATTACAACTCTGCTATACCAGTATATCGGTTGTCCAGGATACTAATTGTAATACGATAATGTTTTTTTAAGCCCAGAAGTGATAGTAATTGCAAGTTATCCATAGTTCTTCTCGATTTCAAGGGACCTAACGGTTTAATTGTTCCTAAGAGGTTTCTTGAAATGTAGACAGTTTGATGCATTAATCTCTAAGATATGTGATGATGTGTAAGTCACGCTGATATTGAAGTAATTGCGATGCTTGTTCATTTCCATTGAGTTCGTAATTAGTCGTTGGAAATACAATATTTCACGAAACAATGCGGGCTCACATTTTCTAAAAAAAATAAAGTTTTTCCGAAAGAAATGATGTCACGATCATTCTACGGGTCGAAGCTTCTGGAATGATTGTTTGGTAGAGGAAAATTCTTAATTTTTTTCCATTTACCCGTCGGCGAAAAAGGAAATATCAAAACTTGCGAGGAGGAAAATTTTATTCCAAAACAATACTACGCACCTGGACCAATTTTTTTTTGGTAACGTCAAGAAAAGTCCTGAAATATTCAATTTCTTCAAAAATTTGAGGAAGAAAAAAATCTTGAAAAAAGGTATAAACAGATTGGAACGAAATACGATTAGAGAGTTCCCAGTGGGAATGATTTTCTTCATATATCTTTGGAGACCATGTGTAGCTTAGTTTAGTCTGCCTTGAGTTCTAGTTGTGTGATAAAAAAACTATGGTAGGAACCGGCTGCGAATAGTGACAGGCGCGGATGGAATGGGGAATAAAGTCGTTGCCATTCTAGCAATCTAGCATAGGCTCACACCATATTGACTTTTGTTTAGTAAACTTTCCGCTGGGAAAATTCTGCGCACAGCCAGGGCACACGTTTGAACCCAGCCGTACCCCAAGTGTTTCAGTCACCTGTCACAGTTTACTGTGGAATACGGCTGAAAATAGACCACGTAGGGCTATAGGGTAGGCTTGGAAAATCATTTTAAGAATATTATGAATATCGGATGAAGTTAATATAGTTTCGACGTCTCTTATTCCGATTGACTCTATGCTTATTTCAGTATTGAATTCAGGATACGCAAAGTCGTCAAGTTTAAAATGTAGGAATCCCTTGTAATGAGTTAAACTTATGAGTTAAGTTATGACTTACGTTGTATACGATTGTTGAATCTAACTTCCAATCAGAGAGTAGCAGGAGACTGATTGTTTTGTTCGGAAATTGAATTATTATCCGATCAACACAGGCGTCGATGAAAATGCAAAGCAAAAGCGGTTCAGCATGCGCAAAAAACTTAATACAAACTAAAGTTGGATCACGTAAAGGAAAATTCTAATTATGTTCACATATTGAATATCCTTAATTCAATATCTGTTTAAAGTATTGTGTGAATTTGTCTCTGCAATAGTTTTCGGGGAACTTGATTATTACAATTTTTAACAAAATGGCTATATTTCAGCTTGACTTTTGTTCAAAAATTTTTTTATGTATAATATCACATTTCCAGGGATACACACTGCATTGCGATATCTTATTTCTATTTTTGCATTAGGCCCTACAGCTTTACGAGGAATACGTCCATACTTCGGAGGAAAAATCGGGTACACGCATCCATAAAATGATTCACCATCCTGCTGAAATTATTGCTATCATAACTAAATGTTAAGTAATTAGTACCTTTTTCACACGAACCTGTTGTAAACAAAACAGATGTTATGTTGTTTTCGAATTAAGTAAAAGGCTAAGTAAAGCGTTAAAATAAAAGGGAAAAAACAATTGGGACAGTTAGTGTATCTGTAGCCATTGTTTTTTATCAACATGCTCAAAGTTAATTAAAATTGGTAATTTTCAATTAATCATCTTATTCCACCATATCACGCCTGAAACGTCTCTTTTTATGCTCAAAGTTGTTGAGATATAAGAAGAAAAAATGCGTTAGCCAAAGAAAATTTCACAAGGAGGTGGTAATTTAATTTTAGGAATGGTAAGTAAGGACATAGATACGAATCGCCAAAAATTTGTTTTTTTTTTACCGCGCGGAAATAAGTTGTTCAAGCAAGACGATAGGCATAGATTGGTGGCTTTTGAAATGTGGGTGAGGAGGACGGAAAATGTGTACCGAAAGGAATACAAACGATGAAGTGATAGGCATGGTGAGAGGGGATTGATTGGAGACATCCAAAGGAGGCAGGTAAGATGCATTCATGGCGTTTTGATTGTGAACGGGAAATTGAAGACTGTGCTAGAGGAGATATAACATTAGGCAAGCGGGGAAGCGATGGCCATGTTGGATGGAATGAAGCTTGGAATGGCTTATTAGTAGTGTTGGATGTTGGGTTGTGTTTTGTCTGGAGAGGATAAGAATTGTTGGGCTGTTCGCTCTGTGTCCAACCAAAACCTGCGTTAAACAGTAGACTATTAAATAATGACAAATTTGATTGCATGACATTGTTACATAATCTGAACGTCGAGCCATTGTGATTTCATTTTTGTCTTACCCTATTTCCACATTAGTTTAGCTACACAATGTACGTATATGCGTATACTACATTGATCAAAAAGTTCCCGGAATAACCACCGTGTGGCGCTCCCATCGTTACGATTTGAGTTCTGTTTTTTTGTTAAATTGGTACATCTGTTGTTGATATTCCCTTTAAATCTTAGTGTCATAACTTGACATTTGCAAAAGTTACGTAGCCAAGAGTACATCTATCTCTGTGTGTGTTGGCGATTTTTTACAATTGCAGAAATGGATTTAAATTTGCAACAACGAACTTGTATTAAATTTTGCGTAAAAAACGGATTTAGTGGCGCACGGACGTTGGAAATGTTGGAAAAGTGTTTCGGCAACGATTCTCTAAAAAAAACGGTCGTTTACCAGTGGCACGAGCGGTTCAGAAGTGGTCGTGAGTCAATCGAAGATGATGAACGCAGTGGCAGACCATCGACATCGAAAGTCGGTGAAAAAATTGATAAAGTAAAAGAAATGTTGGTCAATAACCGCAAATTAACCATCAGAGAAATAGCGGAGGACTTTAACATTGCCTATGGATCCGCCCAAGACATTGTGGTTAATGATTTGGGTTTCCGTCGTGTAGCAGCAAAGTTGGTGCCAAAAGACCTCAATTTCATGCAAAAAAGAGACCGTGTTGACGTCGCGAAAGACATGATTTGCGAGGCTGAATCCGATCCCACATTCATCAAAAGGATCATTACTGGAGACGAGACGTGGGTTTATGAGTACGACACGCAATCCAGACATCAGGCAAGTGAATGGCGTTCACCAAATGAGCCGAGACCAAAAAAACCACGTCGTTTTCAGTCAAAAAAGAAGGCAATGCTGACGGTTTTCATGGATTACAACGGTGTAGTGCATCATGAATTTTTGCCAGAAGGCCAGACAGTAAACAAAGAGTATTATTTGGGCGTTATGAGACGTTTGCGTGAAGCAATTCGCCGAAAGAGACCAGAAATCGTCGCACAGTGCGTCGAGACCGTCGCACAGTATTCGTAATTTTTTGACGAAAAATGCAACAAATACCATCCAACAGCCACCGAATTCACCTGATTTGGCTCCCTGTGACTTCCTTCTGTTCAATCGAGTTAAAAAACCATTACGGGGAACGCGTTTTAGCAGCCGAGAGGAAGTAATGGAAAAATCGCAGGAAGCACTGATGGACATACCGAAAACCGAATATAAAAAATGTTTCGAGGATTGGATCAAGCGCTGGCATAAGTGTGTTGCAGTCGATGGGGATTACTTTGAAGGGGACAATATAGATTTAGATGAATAAACTTGTATTTTTAATTTTCTGAATAAATTCCGGGAACTTTTTGATCAAGGTAGTATACAGTACGAAGAGGTGGCGGCTGTGAGAATAACTATCCCGCCGCGCAAATAATTATACATAAGGTTTATAAATTCTTCATAGGGCAAATTGATTTTAAAAAATTGCAAAAAAGTGATTCGGGCAGACGAAAGAATGTCGTAAGACTAATTTTACCCATACTCAATTGAATCCTGCCAGTGTTTTTAACTTTATTCCCATTTCGGTACGATTGGGAGTGTGCAGGTGTTGTTAATAGATGTCTCAAGACGCAAGTCTTCTGGAAGGGAAAAAAAAACATTTTTTACTCTTCCAAACGATTAGATTTTTCAATTAAATATTATTTAGTCTTCTCCCACCCAAACCTCTTAAGCACTTTGATTTCGATTGGCGTGAATTCCATCCCTTTCATTCGAGCGCCGTCTTTCGTCCAAAGAAGCATTCATGCTTCTTCCAGCATTCGATACTTTCAATTTGAAAATTCTGAAGAGAGAAAATTCAGACGATATTAATTTCTCGCATGACTGAAACTGAGGATTACTACTCTTGTCTCAATGCATACCGTTATGATCAATAACATCGGATTATATTCTCGGACATCTATGCGAAAATTGGTTTGCTAACTCTTCTAGCATTTTTCCCGTCATTATCTTTATTACATCATTTCTCCTTGCGCCGACATTTTTTGCTACTCGAAATTATAATTATTATTGGTAATCTACTGGCTAAGTTAGGTTTTGAATGGACACAGGCTATACAACTGTACACAGTTACATTTACTTGCCTCTCCTAACAAAAAACAACCAGAAATCGGAAACTAGAGTAAGTCCCTCTTCAACTGTGCATTCTTCTTTCCTCCTTTCATTCTGTCCTTTCCTCCTTTCATTCTGTCTAACATGTTCATCCTATTCCTGCCCCTTCCCCGCTTACCCAACCTTTTCCCCTCTATCACAGTCTTCAACATCCGTCTGCCAATCAAAAACGCTCTGTATCAACCTGTCCGACCTCCTTTGGATTTCTCCCAACAGTCCCCTCTCCTCCCTTACGAAACCTAGTACTTACTCAGTTGCTTACCTTTCTGTCTACTTCACCTTTTCCATCCCTCGACACACATTTCAAAAGCCTACAATCTACGCCTACCGTATTGACTGAATGACCACGTTTCCGCGCCGTGCAATACCACGCTCATTACTCATATGCGAGAGAAGAGTGAAGGTATGACCCACAAAAGAAAAAAAATCAGATCCCCCTTAATGCTGAGGGCCAAATCGAGGACACGGACGATAAATTTGTGAGGATAATCAGGTAAAAGTCTGGAATGAAAAATTCATAGTGATCATCCTAAAATTCCTTCGAGGCATTCCACCCATCTTAAAGGTAGGTTTTTGGGTGCTCCCTAACTGCTGTTAACTTACAATCGTGGGAAAATTCTCTTACGATGCACTAAATTGTTTCTTCCGTCTTTTATGTTAATTCTGCATGCCTTCTTGGTGTCGAAAATAAGTCCACTTCCTTCCCGTTTTCTCAGCGTTCTCCCTTCTATCATGGCTTTCAAAATACCACTACCTCTCGATATTTCTTCCACTTAGTCTAGTTTTCTTTCGGATTTCCCTCTCTAACTTCCTCTCTTCGCCCACCCAATTTGAAATCTCTGCGTTTTTCTTCTTCTCTGCCCAATTTATTTTCTCCATTCTCCGCCACGCCCACATCTCAAGAACCTCCAACCTACGTTCATCTGCTTGCCTCAAAGACCAAGTTTGACGTCCATAAAGCACTACGGTATGTTATAAAGTCGTTACTAATATTTATTCACATATTTTCTCAGCGTACCTATTATATGTACATTAAAATGGCCAAATTATTCCACTTGTTCCATATTGTACTTCCCTAGAAATGAAAATTATCTTTCAATGTAAAACATCGTCTTATGGTGTATATCGTGGAGTGTTTACTGACCGGAGTCTCATGTATCTAATCCGGGTAAATCCTTTACTAAGCTCAGAAATTAAAAACCCTAACCGTGTTATTTTTGTCGACCACCAGAAAATTCGGGGCAATCTGCAGGAAACCACAAGAAAAGATAGCGGCCGGTGAATTTTTCGCTCTCTCGATACATGCTCTCTCGTTATTTAACGAGCTCCACCCTCACCAATCAAGTTGACATTTGGGCCAGATTGCGGTTACACGGAGGACAGGACGTTCTGGAGGCGTCCACGGAGCCTATCTCCTCAGCTGGGTGAACCCATTTGGGACAGCGGTTAAGGAGTGGGGTCACCAGAATGTTTTATCACCTGGCGCTCCTGTTTCCCTGAATTGGATTGTTCTATTTTTCTTTATCTTATTTGCCTTAGTGATTAAAGACGGGCTCGCCGAGTTCAGTGTACCTTAGTCATACTCCTGGGCCTAAGTTTCTATAATTCATCGCGTCGTCAGACGTGACATGTTTTTAAAATTAGGTTGTCTGATAATAAAAGAGTGATCAACTCGAAGGGTTCGTTTGCTGGGTGAGAATAGGGCCAACTCTGAGATGATATATTTTAAATGAAACTCGTTGCTCTCGGAATCATTTATTCTAGTTTTTCTGGAACTTTCAATGCAGATAAGCTCAAGCATGTTTTTATCGACTGAGGTAATTAACAAAATATGGACTTTCCAAACAGATTTCCCGTAATTATTCCTTAAAAGTGTGCACTTGTAACACGAGATGCCATTGACCACCCTGCTAACTGGTAGTCAGAAAAACGTTCATTTGAATAGGTAAATATATTGTAGATGTTGGGAAACATAAATCAATGTTTCTCCATCACACTAACGCAATCACATGTGCTTCAACCAGAGTTGGTTTGGCAAATTTTTCATTTCTCAATAATTATACTTATATTGTAGAATATTGGAGTTTTTAAATTGTAAATATGGAGTATTTCACCAACTGCAATAGCTGTTAACACAGATTTTCCCTTTGAATTCCTGTTCGTGTTTTAATCTTTTTGTATAGCGCACCAATTTCACCCTTCCTCTACAAATTTTTCATATCATCGCACTGCGTCTTCCACGATACTACTTTCACTTAATTCGCAACCCATCTTGAATTAGCATTTAACTCTTTGTACTTCCGTTTTCAATAACTCTTGTGTTTAAATTCTTCCACTTTCTTCTCTCATCTATCTTTCTAATCATCTCATCCACCATGGTTTCGGTTCGTTTTCCCGTTAACGGTTCCTATAGTGCATTTTGTAGAGTTTTAAATGACGTTTTTGATATATTCCCATTTTTCCTCAATAGTACTCAGCTATTTTTCCTCATTCATGAGTTTTTCTACCACAATCTGATACTCCTCCTTTGTCAATCCTGTTAATGCTTGTATATTTCCATTTCCTAATTTGTCGCCCCTGCCTAATCTTTTTGGAACGGACGCTACATTTCATAACAACTTAATTTTGGTCAGAGTTCGCATCCGCTCTCCGGAAGCTATCCAAATTGATCACACAGTTCCTAAACCTGTACCTAACTATAACACGTGGGTAGGCTGAAAACTAATTCACACATGCTTGTAGACCACAAACAAAATGACCTTCAGAAGCACTCCTAGTGACATATGGAAGTAGCATTCCCCAATCAAGACGCATGCGCAGGTTTGTGGGCGTTTCATTCATACAGAATATTTTGAGAAGCTGAAGTATGGAGACGTGTTCTAGTGCTATTTCAACGCGAGTTAAACAGCGTGCTGTTATTAGATTTTGAACTGCTGAAAAAGTGACTCCAACTGAGATATAGAAAAATGTTGAAACTTAAATATATGCTTTTGAAACTTATGAATTGTACTTTAATGTACTTTTTACCCGATCTTGCTATTTCTTTTTGTATGTGGTCTAAAAGCTGATGTGTATTACTTTTCAGCCTACCCTCGTATAATCTGATATCTTTCAGAGTCACCTGGCATTTTCCATGTATCCCTACGCCTTGTGTGGTGTCTTAACCATGTGTTAATGATGAGTAACCCCTGTCTCGTGCAGAACTCAATTGCTTTCTCCCCGCGGTCATTCCTCGTGCCTAAACTGTAGTCCCCCACCTCATCACCATCTCTTCCTTCGCCTACCGTCGCATTCCAATCCCCCATCACTATCAAATGCTTCCCTGCAGGAACACACGCGATTATATCCTCTAACTCATCGTACATCCTATCGACTTCTTCCTCCTTGTGGTTGCTCGGTGGCATGTATACCTGAACAATGACCAAGTTGGTTGGTTCTGCTTTTATCTCTACGAGTAATATTCTTTCCGTTGTTTGCCCTATGTTGACTACGTTTCTTCCTATCTCTTTATTTAATAATATGGCCACCCCTAATTGACTCTTGTTCCCACCGTTGTATATTATTCTATAATTCACTCCAGTAACCCCCGCTATCCTTCCATCTCACCTGGCATTGACCTAAAATGTCTATATTTCCTCTTACCATCTCTTGCTTAATATTCTCTAATTTGCCCCTCTTCAACATTCTCCAAACATTCCATGTTCCAATTCTAACTCATTTGGTCTTATTCTTCTGTGTCGGTTTCCCCCTGCAAGGGTTTCGCGGGATGACGACCGCGGAAGACTTGCCTTCCCCGCTGCCGGGCACGACACACGGCCGCTTGGGCCGAGTCCCGCAGTTGCCAGGGCTCAGTTTCTCTCTTTCGTCCATCATTTTGCTTGGGAATAATATGGTTTCCCGTTGCCTTCCCCACTAGGTTTGTTAACGTGACACCATCACTCAATGGCCGCCCCACTGGGATCAGACGCCTTTGCAGCCGCCTCACTGAGGAACAGTCGCTACGTGGACTACCTTTCGTCTGGCTCCTAACTTTCTACCTATCTGGCGTGGGTGACCCTACCAAGAGCAATTATCATATGTATAAATAGATAAATAAATATATATCGATATATACATGCATACACACTTGTATGAATGTGTACACTCGAAAAATATTCGAAAATAAGATTTATTTTTACGATTCAAAATTCTTCCCGCGGCCAAACAGATCACGGAAGTGTGGCGGTGAGGAAGTAATCGAAAGTCACCGGGATCCCTGGGGATATATTTTCTTTCCGTATGCGGATATTCAGCGAAAACAGCCGTCGGACCCGTGATTGTATTATTCTTATCCGCTAACGTTTTATTTTTTCGATTTCAATTAAATTGAGTCGCCTGGGACAAATATGCCTTGTTCAATATGATCACTCATTTGTCTGGACATGCAAAATTGAATGCAGTGTGTTTTGTGTTTAAAATGAAAAATATACAATCCAGTCCAAAGAAATGTAAATGTTTGATGCTATATCAGTAAAAAAATAACTCATTCAAAGTTCATTATAACTTGAAGTCCTAAGCTGTACATACTTACCCTTAATTATACCCAAAATACCTTTTTCCTTCCCTTAACTTCGCATTCCCAGTATTCTCCCTTCATTTATCACAGTATTTAGCATCTCATTGCCTCTCAAGTTTCTCTTGCCTTGTTTTTGTCCTAACTTCTTTAAATGTTTCCCACCAGCTGTCTATTTTCTCCTTTAATGCCTAGAAATTATATTCGTTTATTTTCTTTAATTTTCATTTATTTTCCTCCATATTCTCCTTCCCATCAACATCTCAAAGACCTTTCACCTATGCCTTTCACTCTTGCCTGAAAGACCAGGTTTCACTTCAACATAGCTCTACGCTATATATTATAACTCTCATTAATCTTTTCTTTGTTTCTCCTTGCAGGTACGTTTGAGAGGAATTCCTACATTTGGTGAGGCTTCGATGACGAAAATAAGGCATTAGAAAGGTAAATGTTCCTGGGCTATAAAAACAGTACGCTTCAACAACATATGAAATTTTTTTGCACTGCGTTCATGGTTAAGTGTGCCATCCTGAAACTACTTTAAGGCATTTTCCGTTTTTTTTTTGAAACTTTCTCCGTCTTGATGACAAACATGTTGACTCACCTCCTTCTCCGTCTTTCATAATCATCGGTACCACCATTAATATATGAAGCATATACCAATTCCATAGAAAAAAACGCATTTGCTCGTAATTATCTCGAAATTCCAGTTCTACCAACTCCGAGGTAATATATAACGACTACATTGATTTTTCTTTAATACTTATAAATCGAAATAATATTGGGGCAAATTGACGTAGTCAGCTCGAGCCATCTTACAGGTAAGTCGTATGAAATTCATTCATTATGAAAGTTACGTATCTTTCCCTCTAAACCATACCATAAAATTGTAATATTTGAAATTTGTATGCTCAAGTCGGAATAAATCATGTGAAATACAAACCAGGGACCTTCCTGGCGGTAGCCGAACCCTCAGTCCAGTACGCTACCTCTTCCCTTATCAGGCGGCATAAAGTATTGAAATTAGGACGGTAGAAGTCCATCGATCCTTAATCGGGACACTCCTGGGAGGAGGATTGCGATATGCGGTCAACGTACCCGCAGAGTAATAAAAGAGGAAATTCCCGAAATTGGAGAGAGGAAAAGTGGACTAATGACTTCTCTTCTGAATTGCTTTCTTCAGTGGTTAATGTCGTCTTGTCTCTACGGTCTTCTCCATTTTTCCTCATATTATTATCCTGTCCGACTTCTCGAACAGGTTGACCTTATTTCATTATTCATGCCAAGACACACTTATTCTATTTTCTCGCCCGTGGAAACTTTAGATTACTAATCGTACGTTGATATTGATTCTGTTTGACGCTAATCAACTTTTCTTGTTCAAGTAAATGCATTCTACCCTCTTTGATATTGTCACTAATTCATAGCCCTGAAATGGAAACTCTTTCAAAATACGTTATCTACCGTACCATTTTATTTCCAATCGTGGTCTACTCTACCACAATCCTCTGGTGTGTAATTGCCCAGTGCCACACTCCCTATCGCTGTTTTGCAGGTTACTATGTAATGTAGCCGTCCATCGTGAACTATGAACTACAAGTTAATTCTTAGGTTTCCGCGACGTCTATCTGATGAATCCATGCTGATTCCGGGAAGGAATTCCATGCTGCTTGCCTACCAACTCATCTACGCGACGGTAATTCCAGGAAGCAGCATGGATTCATTATGAATTACAAGCTTCAATTGTGCCAGGTTTGATGCGCCGGAAACCGGCAAGTTGGGAGCCCCTGGATTCACGAAGCTAGCAGGCAAGACTTTAAAAGAGTTTTAAAAAGGTCCTCGGCACTTCTGTGTTCTTGCGAAGTCGAGAGAACCCTTATGGACCCAAATTATAATGATAGATTCAATCACAGAGAAATAAATTAAGTCAAATAGAGATTTAAGAACGCGTTATTCCCTTGCATGACGCGCACAAATAGCAAAATCGTGGCGCCCGATTATATGCATATAATTGAAAGCCGACATTCAATTATCCATTCAATTATTGTATTTTGTACCCAAGCTTTTGGGTGTTTATCCGAAAGAGTGTCTTTGTAGTTGAGCTAATACGTATTCAAATGTATGTGAGGCCTAATACACCAAATCGCTCACCAATTTGACATGGTTGGGGTCTGTCGAAGTGGAAGGCCACCCATTTCGCGAATCTTCACCTGTCGAGATTCTGCCCGATTTAAAACGACTGTGCCACTCAAATCACTGGCTTCGACTCTTAGCTTCATTAGCAAAGGCTTGCTGAACCATTCCAAACGTCTCCGTAGCACTTTTGCCAAGTTTGAAACAAAATGTCACGCGCACGCGCTGTTCCTCTAGCTCTTTCATTGCTGCCGTTGCACGCGGCGACGAACAGGGTATGACACGTACCACTGCTGCTGCGTAATGACTCGACGTAAACAAACGCAACACCTCTCGTTTTAGTCGTCAGATGTGTCTTTAGATGGCGCACTGTATCTCGTTTCGATCCGTTGAACAGTTTGCGCGGAATAAAATCAGTCCGGTCTTTTCTTGATCACACCTTCTATGTATTCATGTATGACTGGTGACCCAACACCCCCTCCCTCCCGCCACAAGCCCTTGCGGTGACTTGAGGAGTATTTTGTTGACGTAGTTTGTAGACTTTAATTTGAAAAAAAACTTCATTATATCATTCTCCAGTATTGTTTGTTGTTTCTGGTATCGTCAGGTTTGACGTTCGCTTGCTATTCTGAACTCAGACCAAAGCATCACCGTACGCGAAAGTCCCTTGGAAATTCTTGGAAAGTCCTGGGAAATGAAAGAATTTAGTTAATGAGAGAAAATTAATTATGCAGCCCCTAATGGCTGCCCTCGTGACCATGGTATTCGAGCCCCCGAGGCCTGTGATGTACGTGGGAGCCGATCTCTTTGACGCTTGGGATCTCATATGTTCCATGTTTAATTATTCTCCTCATTAGGCGAGTTTATGAGGCAATAGAAGGCTAACATTCGAATGGAAATGCTCTTATAAGTGTTATTAAAACGCGCTAACGGTTCGCGTGTTCATTGGCATTGGAGAAAATCATCAAATCGTGCTGGACACTTTAAGTCGCCTGTTGTTACACGACTTGACAGGAACAAATATTAACGTTTACATGGCTGGTAAAGTACTTAGTTGGCCCTGTCATTCCCTATGCCACGTAATTTGTTCGGACTCACAAACAGAGTTATGATAGACTAAGTATTCTACGTACTTACTTTTGATTTGAATGGAATGTAATTTGCGTGAATTACTTATCTTTTCCATGAGATGCTCTTTTCCGAGCGAATTCCGGCTCTTTTGCCTCTAGAATATAGATATCTTCTAGCATATTAATGCTTGAATTTTTCACTTCACCCTCAATTCACTAATGGAAAACTTGGCCTCCGCTCGGGACAAACGTGTTTCAACAATCGTTGATTTTAGAGTCCATTTTTGTGTTATCGTTTGAAACTGTTCGAGTACCTTAACATCGACTAAGGTCGATATAGCCAACTAACTGAAACGAGTAAGAAATGATGACCCTTTAGGTATTTCACAAAGAAAGCATAACGTTACTTTACAACAGCTAAAGCTTAGAGTAAGCAGAGAAGCAGATATACACTTAAGCATTAATGGCGGCAACAATAGAATTAGTTACCATTGCAGGCATATAGCCTCGCTCAACGTGCCGCGAAAGATTGTTGATTTTTTATTCCCTCGTTAAAGTAGCTGTCTCTGTGCCTAGGTAAAATGAGTTTTGCAAACTGGAGTTCGGATACTTCACTCTCAACTTATTGCGAATATGGAGAGCACTCAACTGTCTTTGTACGTTATGTAGAACCAGAGGGGAAAATTTGAAATGTAATTTCAACTCCAAAAAATAACGTGTTGACAAAATTGGAACTTTTTTGAAGTTATGATGAATGAAACTAGGTCAAATAAACGAAACTAATATAGTGACATTTCTGACTCGTTGGGCGAATACTTTTCGCAATACCGATCGATTAAAATGAGATAGGTTGACAAATGATTTGAAAATACACGATTTTTCAGACGTTCCTATCCCTGTTTGAAAATTTTGCTTTTGATTAAGTTTTAATTTGCAATAAGACCACGCATAATAGAACTACCGAAAAGGTTATTTAATTTTTTTTTAAATAAGTGTCGTGTTTCATGGAAATAAAGCAAGAAATTCTAAATGCATGTAATTTCAGCGATGGCTGCACTTGGCACTGATGGAAGACTTGGTCCACATTTATGAAACCAAACCTCGGTTTGATTATTTTCTTTAGGCTTGTTGGATGGTGTACTTTAGTTTTGATACTTAATTGTGGAATAAGTAAATTAAAAAACAATTTGACTCCAACTGGAATGGCACCCTTAACAAAAACGTAATTACGTAGGGTACGTAGCTTTTTCAATTCCACAAGGCTCTTGAAAAACGTCGCCTGGAGCATAATACTACTTATCAAGAAGAAAATTTCATTTACTAAAGTGACGAGAGGGTCGATAAAGGATGTGGTGCAAGGCGAGAAAAAGTTAAGCCAAAAATAGATGTAGTAGAGATAAGAATAATTTGGCTTGTGGTCTACATTCCCTACAGAGAGTTAGGAAGATCTCAGATGGACTTCTCCAAATAGTCTGTTCGCATAACAAGAGATACCCAAAAATTATATACATAAAAATATATATATATATATACACAGTGGGTCGCGGTGGTCCAGTGGGTAGAGCGTTAGACTACTGACAGGAGGGTTCCGGGTCCGATTCCCGGGCGAGGCACTCCGGGCAGCTCCGCCCAAGCTAGTCGATTTTTCGGGTACCAGATCTTCCTGGGAAACCATAACCGGCACAGGGAAAAGAACTGGGCCCCTTCACCTGATATGTGAATATTCACACGGGCCGTCGGGCTTAGTACTGGGTCAGCTCTACTATCACCTACTAAACCGACCTTCGGGTTGATTACTGTGTTTATGGTTTATATATATACACGTTCAAACACGAAATCCCGCCATACGACGAATAAATATTACTTCACACATAGGAATAGATATAAGGAAAGGGGGTAGGAAAACACATACAAGACGAACACAGGAAAGGTGGGGAAGACGGATTTGAGCTGATCACAAACGTAAAAATATTTCCTTAACCGGGATTTGAACACCGGACTTCCACTTGCCGGACGGATGCTCGGTTAAGGAAATATTTTTACGTTTGTGATCTGCTCAAATCCGTCTTGCCCACCTTTCCTGTGTTCGTCTTGTATGTGTTTTCCTATCCCTTTTCCTTATATCCATTCCTATGTGTGAAGTAATATATATGTGTAATGCAAATTTAATATTCCTAATTGGGGTCAAGAAAAACATCTTCAAATAACTCTGCAAATGGACGTCTTGGAGCTATTTTAAGAACTTTACTGTTTGGGCAGCGGGGTCATTAGGGGTTAGTTTAAAAGCAGGAGAATGTTCTGGGTGGTGCCAGCAAAGAAGACCTCCCATCAGATCAATTTTTGACGGCTAGCAGCGCTGCTAATGGAGGTCAGAAAAGAATTCAAGGAAACCTATGTGCATTGATATTACTTTTTTACCGTTGTGGAGGAAGGAATATATATGATCAACATCTCCATGACACCCTGTAAGCTCTGGGGTAGAGTTGGTTTAGGGTTGGCGTCAACTCCAAAAATTTACTGTACGGAAAGAGTTGCCGTCACGTAATGTGCATTAAGCGATGGTAGCTACAAAAACCAGTCATACGTACTACGGACGCTTTTCTCTTGGGGTCCCTTTAGCCCACTGGGATATTTCTGACGGTCCAAGTCCGAGGCTTCAATGGATTCGCTTGTCTCTCTCACGACACTCTACCTTCTTTGAAATGTAGTTGCACCCAAGAGCGCGTGTTTTTTACCCACCCATTGCACCGCATGTCTCAATCAATCGACGATGTATTACGTCGGGTGTGTCAAAAAACGGAAGTATAGAGAAAACAGATGATCACTCAATTTAATTGTAGAATAAGCGATACCTTTTAAGTTTCGAAAGCACATTTCGCTCTAGCGGTGACTATACGAACCCTGTCCGCTATACGGTGAGGCCATTAATGTCTTTAATATATGGTTCCAGCATACGTTTTTTAAGCTCGCCAACTCTTTAGATCTACTCCTAGTACCGAGGAAACAATACTCCTACCTTAGACCTTGTAGAAAACTCTTATTATATAGGAATTGAAAAGAAGTGTTTCGAATTCATGGAGTAAAAATCAACACTATTTTTAGGACGTTTTGGTTGACAAAAAGAAACTTGTTAGTCCCACAAAAAATTCGAATACATTAAGAAATATAAAACTTAATGTCAACTATTTAGGGGAGAGACAGCCGAACAAAAATTACCAACATATTCGAAAAAATAATGGAATTAAGTGCAGTTAATATGCAAGCTACTGTGTGGAAATAGAAAGAAAGGCAGCATGTAAAGGCTACAACACCTAAGTTACTATTTATTCCCTTTTTGGTGTGGTTGGTGGAAGTATAATCATCAATTTGAATCATTCATAAAGTTTTTAAAGAAGGAGATCTTTTAATGCTTACTGAGAGGTCTTATACTAGGCCTTCCCTTGTAGATGAGGTAAACTAATTGGGCGGATCCTTATGTGCGGTTGATTACTGCAGATCGTAAGAAGAGCGACTGTGTAATGTGAAATGTAAAGAGGAAAGAAGAGCCAAATTATTAATTACAAGGAGCAAGTGCTGAAAATTATCTTCGCTAAGAGTTCTGGTGGAATCATGAGCAGCGTATGACACAGATCTGCTTGTAGGACTCGTATCAATAGCATTTCCAAGACAATTTGTAAACTAGCCTTGAAATGATTTTAAGTAATGGGTACATGCTCTGATTTAGGATTTTTCATAAAATGTTCTTCTTTTGCGATGAATCATGGGATACTATTTTCTTAACCTTGAACGTCTTCACCTTTCCAACCATGGCACGGTTCTAGGACTACTTCAAGAATATTTTGTTGTTGGTATCCTACCGTTTAAGGTATGTTTCGGATGGATACAACAATGCGACGGTACAACGATACAGTGCCTTGCCTCTCCTTAGGAAATACAGCCTAACCCTTCTTCAATTCCGTGTACTTCCTTCCTCACTTCATTCCGTCTACAACATGCTTATCCTATTCATTCTCCTGCCTGGTTTGCCTAACATTACATTTGATATATGTATAGGTCTGTGTTTAATATCCCATTTCCAGTCAAAATGCTCTGCATCCATCTTTCCTGCCTCCTTTAAATTTCTCTTAACAATCACTTCTTCTCCCCTCCCACCATGCCTAGCACTTCTTCGTTTGTTTTTCTTTTTGTACGTTAACCTTTTCCATTGTTCTCCAAGACCCACATCTCAAAAGCCTCCAATCTAAGTCTATTGCCTTACTTCAACGACCGTGTTTCCGCGCCTTACAAAACCGCACTCCATTACGAAGTTTCAACGAGCCCTTTTCTTGCTCAACGTCCCCGTCATCAACTTCCTCCTCCTTCCGAAAGCTTCTTTCCTTAAGGCAATTCTTATGCTTATGTCCCTACTACTTCTGACCCTACTATATTCCAGAATAAAAAATAATAATTTCAGAGCGTAATCAGAGTAATGCCTTTGTTCTCTTGTGGCCTTCATTCGACTGTATTATATTGTCTATTGTCTTTTATTTGTAATCGAATACCGTACCTTCAAAATATCCTAGTTCAAGATGGATGTTGAGTAGTTCCTTTACGTACGAACGTTCGTTTATTTATTTTTTTATCCCTCTCTTTCCCTTGAAGCCTTTCATTTTGCGCGTATTCGTGACGCGGCCCCAATTAGGCGAGCTACGAAAACGTTTCCGACGTTCCCATGACAACGGCGACAACAACGACGCTGTCGGAGGAGGCGTTTCGCTTTTGTTTCACGGTCCGCCATGAAGGTGATCTCTCCCTCCACCCACCCTCCACACCATTCGAACCCCCTCCCCCGTAATCCCCGCATTCTGTGCCCGCGGTGCTTCAGCTTTCAGCAGAGTGCGCTCCCGAGTGCTGTTCTGCACGTCCAGACGACGTTTTCTCTCTCTTTATTTTTAATTTCTTATTTTTTTTGTGATGCATATTTTTATATATTAAAGTTTTTTTTTACCGGCGACAGGTCTCATATGCTTTACGTTTGGGCGAGGGGGGTAGGAATTGAGGGGCGAAATATGTGTACAGGGGTGAGTTTTCTGAGGGGTAGTTGGAGAGAAAGAGGGGGATCTTTCCTACCACTCTTACTCTCAAATCCCCCTCCCCACCATCTCACCCCAGAACCACCCCTTCTTTCATTTATCTTTTTTTTTCCTTACAATCCTCCCCCATCGCCGGCGTCTCCCCTCGCGTCTTCCATTTCTGCACACCCCCTGGTTAGGCTTCGAGGGAGCTTGAAAAAATAATATCGTGTTTCCAACCCTCACCCGTGCGACCACCCCTTCTCATTCAGCCAACCCGATGCTGCAGGAACTGGAGAGCTCGTCCCCTCCGGAGACACGGGGCAACCCCGTCTTCACCACTCACTCAAACCTCCCCTACCCCCCGTCACTTTCAAGATTTTCTCACCACCCGCACTTTTTTTTAATGTGCCTGTTGCTCACGGTGACATTTTTCATAGCAAAATGTCTCGTGAAGAAGTTTCCATGGCGAATTTTTTTATGACGTCAGTACGTAACGTGTTCGACTGCTCTTCATAAAAAGTATGTTAAAATTTGATGTTTAAAAGAAAGGAATCCCTATAGTTTGGTGTAAGTCGCCTTTTTCTGGCAGTACCGGGTAAACATTATTCTCTCTCCTCCCCTCTCACCACACCTAATACTTCGTTAGTTTGTTCTCGCCATTTCACCTTTTTTCCATCCTTCTCCACACCCAAATTTTGAAAGTCTCCTTGCTTGAAAAACCATGTTTCCACGCCGTGCAAAGACACGATCCATTTCAAGTTTTGACGAGGCATTTTTTGAAGTCCTTACTCAACGAACCTTCCATCAATTCGCTCCTTGAGAAAACTTCTACTAAACCAATTCCTTTCCTTTATGTTCCCATTGCTTGGGCCATTTTGGTCCGAAACACTTTCGAAATAAATAAACCCTTCCACATGGTCTAGCTTATGAACTCCTATTTTAAGCGTGTAATATGTCTCTTTCTCAATACATCATAAACTTTGTTTTGTTTACTCTCATCTTCATCCCATACAAATCCATTTCATATTTTTCTTTAAGGATTGCAGTTGATTGAAAGTCCAAAAGTTAACATGTAAGTCTGTTTCGTTTTGTTTCTGTCCTCAATTCGTCGGGACTAATTTTATACCTGTAGCTTTTATTATTATTTAGTAATCTTACCGCTTTTGGATGGACACAACTATCAAATAAACATTTTGTAACTCCAAACAAAACCCTATCCAGCAACCTAATCTACATCAGGTCCCACTTCATCTCTGTGCACTTCCTTCTTTCATCCCGTCCAACATCCCTATCCTGTTCCTGCCCTTTCCTCGCTTGCCCAACATTCTCCCATCTATTACCTTCTTCAACATTCCACTACCGCTCAATACGCCTTTCATCCATTTTTCCTGACTCCATAGGATTTCTCTCCACAAACCCCTCTCCTCACCCACCATCCCTAGTACTTCCTATTTTTCTTTTCCTTTCGGTCCATTTCACCTTCTCCATTCTTCTCCACACCCACATTTCAAAAGCCTCCAATCTACGTCTATCCTCCTGCTTCAGCGACCACGTTTCCGCGCCGTACATAGCTACGCTCCATATCAGAGTTTTTACGAGTCTTGTCTTAACATCCCTACTCAACGTCCCCGTCATCAACTCCCTCCTCCTTGAGAAAGCCTCCTTGCCTAGCGCAATTCTTCTCCTTACGTCCCTACCAGTTTGACCGTATTGGTCCAAAACACTTCCGAGATATGTAAACTGCTCTACCTGCTCTATTCTTTCCCCGCCTATTTTAATATTTAGCTTAGCCTTTTTCTTTCTGGAAAATCGCATAACCTTTGTTTTATTAATATTGATTCTCATCCCATATTTATCGCACTGAACCTCCAATTCACTCAACAATGCTTGCAACCCCTTGGCTGACTGAGCAACTAATGCTTGGTCATCAGCAAACCTAACCGATTTTACGAATTCCCCTCCGACTTTCATTCCTACCTCCAGTTCTTCACATGCCTCTTTAATCATTTCCTCTACATATACGTTGAACAGTACCGGTGACAATGGGCAACCCTGCCTTACACCTCTTCCTAACACTGCCCATCGAGACTCTCCGTTCCCCACTCGCACCTGAGCAGTCTGAGACATGTACAGGTTGCGGATCAGTCTCCTGTCCCTCCAATCCATTCCTATTTTCTGCAATACACGCATTAATTTTTCCCAATTCACTCTATCAAACGCTTTTTCGAAATCTACAAAACAGGCAAAAACGTCCTGATTGTATTCTATATTCCTCTCGACTAGTGATCTCATTACTGCAATGGCATCACGCGTACCTCTTCCTTTCCTGAACCCAAACTGATCATCCCCTAAGTAATCATTTGCCTTACTCTCTATCCTTTTGTTGATGATCCTGAGAATAACTTTAGCTGCGTGGGATATCAAACTTATTGTTCTGTAATCCTCACATGACGAAGCCTTTGCCTTTTTTGGAATAGGAACTAACACCGATCTCACAAAATCTTCCGGCCAGATTCCTTCCTCATAGATACTACGAATCAATCCATATATGGCCTTTTTCCCACCTTTCCCTAACCATTTCAACATTTCTACAGGAATATTGTCCACCCCCACAGCCTTATTTGCTTTCATCTCCTTTAATGCCCTTTCTATTTCATCGTCGAGTATGCCTGGACCTAAGCTATCTTCTTCTACGTCATGTTCCTTTTCTATGTCTAACCTTGTCGGCCTAAGTTCTTTACCATACAGTGTTTCTATATACTCCTTCCATCTCTCTTGGATTTTTCCTGGTTCAACTATTATCTTACCCCATTTATCTTTAACTGTTAGCACAGCTCTTGCCTTCTTACTTCCCGATAATAACTTAACCTTGCTGTATAGAGCACCAATTTCACCCTTCTTCTGTAAACTTTCCATATCCTCGCATTGCGTTTTCCACCATTCTTCTTTTGCTTTATTTGTGGCCCTTCTCAATTTATTGTTTAACTCTTTGTACTTCATTTTGCCTAACTCTGTGTTTACATTTTTCCATCTTCTTCTCTCATCCATCTTCGCAATCATCTCATCCGTTACCCATGGTTTCCTTATCCTTTTCCCGTTAACGGTTCCTATAGTGTCTTTAGCGGCTTCCAATATCCCTTTCTTGATACATCCCCATTTTTCTTCGATAGCACTCAGTTCTTTACCGTCATCCATCATTTTCTCTACAGCCTCCTGATACTCCTTCCTCGTTAGTTCATTTACTGCTTCTAAATTCCATTTTTTAACCCGCCGGCCTTGCCTTATCTTCTTGAAACGAACATTACATTTCATAACAACTAAATTGTGGTCAGAGTCCGCATCCGCTCCTGGGAAACTGTGCGAATTTATCACACTGTTCCTAAACCTGTGCCTAACCATAATATAATCTAACTGATACCTTTCTGAGTCACCTGGCATTTTCCATGTATACCTACGCCTTTTGTGGTGTCTAAACCATGTGTTAGTGATGACTAACCCCTGTCTCCTGCAGAATTCAATTGCTTTCTCCCCGCGTTCATTCCTCGTGCCTAACCCATAGTCCCCCACCTCACCACCATCTCTTCCTTCGCCTACCGTCGCATTCCAATCCCCCATCACTATCAAATGTTTCCCTGCAGGAACACTCGCGATGATATCCTCTAACTCATCATACATCCTATCGACTTCTTCCTCCTTGTGGTTGCTCGGTGGCATGTATACCTGAATAATGACCAAGTTCGTCGGCTCTGCTTTAATCTCTACGAGTAAAATTCTATCTGTCGCTTGCTCTATGTTGACTACGCTTCTTCCTACCCCTTTATTTAAAATTACGGCAACCCCTCGTTGGCTCTCATCCCCGCCGCTGTATATTACTCTATAATTGTCACTCCAGTAATCCCCGCTATCCTTCCATCTCACCTCGCAGAGGCCTAAAACATCTATGTTACCTCTTTCCATCTCTCGCTTAATATTTTCTAATTTGCCTCTCCTCAACATTGTCCTGACGTTCCAGGTTCCTATTCTAACTACTTTCGCCTTCTTCTGAGTCTTCTGTCCTGCTGAAGTTATTTCTTCCCTGCAAGGGTTTCGTGGGATGACGACCGCGGAAGCCTTGCCTCTCCCGCTGCCGGGCACGACACACGGCCTCTTGGGCCGTGTCCCGTAGTTGCCAGGACTCATATTATCTATAGTGCCCATCATAATATTCTTGGGAATCATAATTGAGGTGGTTTCCCGTTGCCTTCCTCAATAGTGTTTTTAACGTGACACCATCACTTAATGGCCGCCCCACTGGGGTCAGACGCCATTGCAGCCGCCTCACTGAGGAACAGACGCTGCGTGGACTACCTTTCGTCTGGCTCCTAACCTTCGACCTATCTGGCATGGGTGACCCTTCCAGGAGTAATTATTATTACTCCCGCCAGCACAGCTCTAGGGGTCATCGGAACACACAAGCCCTTCCACCACGACAAGGTTGTAGTCCATGGGAGGGATATATATATATATATATATATATATATATATATATATATATATATATATATATAATCTTGAAAATGACGCTCTCCGGCGACGCAAAAACACACAAACAAACACTGAGGTAATAAATATTTCACACACAGAAACATAAAAGAAGGACACTTACAGTAGATATTTGCGTTTCGACGGCACGGCCGTCGTCATCAGAATCACACGTCACACATATATTATATATATATATATATATATATGTATATGCATATTTATATGTATGCATATAGGTATGTATACACATATATTCATTCACATGGATACAAACATAGGAAAATGGATAGGAACACATTTCAAGGAGAGCATTGGAGAAATGGCAAGTGGAAATATCGGTGGTTCAATTCCCGGCCAAGGAAATATTTTTGCACTTGTGATCTGCGCGATTTCGCCTTCCCCACCTCTCTTGTGTTTGTCCTTTGTATGTTTTCGTATCCTCTTTCCTTTGTCTAATGATGCCTCAGCCACCGTGTTCCCCAGATCTGTCCCCAGTTACTTTTCTTTTTCCCGAAACTGAAGAGGCCCATGGAATGCAGATTCTTTGATCCATTTTTTTGAGCTGGCAAAAATCGATGACAAGCCAAAACACGTCCAAGCAAAACAACTGTCAACAATTAACTGAGCATTCAAAATGGCCGACATTTTCGGCATAAGTGGGAGATATAAGTACCTACATAACGCCACAAAAAAATGAAAATCAAATGTACGTAACCCACGGAAATTCCGAAATTGGTGATACTATTTGGACAGACCTCGAATATAAGATTACGTTTTTGCGTGTAGAGAGAGCGCGATACCTTTTTTACATCTCCCTCCCTCCGACGATCTTACAGTCAGCGTCACTTTTTGGGCCTCTGGTTCCTTCACAATTCGTCTCCAGGCCTATATACCCTTCACTCGTTTTCTCCAGCTTCTCATTTCGTACGATTTTGCTCGCCCCCCTCTGCTTCTTACTGCCGTCGTCCCCTGGGCGTTCCTCTCTCCATCCCTTCGACCTTCCCCCAAGTTGCCTCCGCAAGAGCCTTTTGAGCATCCATATCACGTACCCTAACCAACTTATCCCTTCTAGGGTTAATAAAGAGCTTCGTCTTGATCACGGAGTGTGCCCTGTATCTTTTTCATTAGTATTTCTTATTCTCCAGTATTCGTTTTTTCCCAAGGGGAATAGCTGTATATCCTATGAATGATTTGTTTTTTCTTGAATCGTTCTCAGGGCGTTTGAGCCCGAAATCCTCAACGCCTTACAACCATGAATGTAGTACCTACGGGAGGACTAATAATATGGGTTTAATAAAATGTTTAATTTTCCTTTTCACTCGTGCCTAATGGTGGTATTTTGCATTTTTTATGTTTCCATAATGTGCTAATGAAAATTCAAATGGAAATGTGTACATTGCAAATGCTTTCTTTCGTTTTCCCAAGCTTCCTACGTATTAAATGAATTTAGCTGTTGATCAGTAGTTTATTTGCGTGCAATGGCGTCTCTAACTGGTTGTTTCAGCCAAACAATTTATGGAAAAATATCCTTTAAAAATACATGACTCTTATTCACTAATATTTAAAATAATAATTTAACCGTTGTTTGTATCGAGGGAAGTATATTGTACATAGTATCATCTTCTTTGAAAGATGATTTAAGGAATATTTCATAAGTAACAGCAGACACAAGAAACATCAACAAGTCGCCTAATTCATGATTGTTCTAAACTTATGAGTTGCAAATTTATGATAAATTACCATTATTTGCGGGTATTTTTCAAAACGTTTTTCAAATACTTAATAAATGTTCTTGTCCCTTTTTTAGTCCTGGCTCTCGTAAGCATTATTGTAATATAAGTATCATAACCTATTGTGTATATTTAATTTTGCTGGAAAATTTCTTTCTCTTACAAGCGTAGAACATTTCGTTTGCAGACCTCTCCGTCTCTTCTCATCTTTAGATTCCTCCCAACATCCACATCATTAAGTCACATTAATAAAATGGAAGGTTAATTTAATAAATGAGAGTAGAGCTCGCCTAATATGAAGGTAGCGTGTGGAATTAACACATCATGGGAAGGGGTGCCGGTTCCTTCCCTAGTGCCACCTTGGTTTTCCCTGGAAGATCTAGTACCCGAAAAATCAAACATCTTGGGTGAAGTAGAGGGTGCGCAAAGGTTTGCCCAGGAATGGAACCCGGGCTCTCCGGTCAGTATTCCATTGCTAAAAACCCGAAGGCTACCACGTCCCTCCCACATCTCATTTATTCAAAGTATCCTATCTATTAATTATAAGTTTCGGACGGTCCCTAGCGACTGTTTCTTATTACATCTGGATAATACTACGCGTGTTACAGCAAGGACGTATGGCGGTAGGTGTTGCAGGGCAACATTCATGAATGTAGAAATCCTGGTACATGTAGAAAACATGTTAGCTCATAAACAAAACCTCTGTACACATACATACCAAAATACATGCGCATTAGTTGTTGGTTTTGATCATTTATTTTATTGTAGTAGTCAAATTGATTTAATGTTTTTGAGTTCTTGATTCCGCTATTGTTTTAATTCCGTATCGCGCGAGGCAAGAAAAAAATACAGTAAATGTAAATCTGTCTGAGACGATGTCTATCTCTTATATTGTATCTTGGTGGTCGAATCTACCAATATGATCTGGTACAATAATAATAATTACTTCTTTGTCGCAAGAAAAGCTCTAGTGCCCTGTCCTGTACCTTGGTAAAAGTCCTCTCTGCTCTCTTTTTGAATTAAGAAACTTTTTTTCAAATTCCTGCAATTTTTCAAATGTAATATTTAATTACTTTTTCTCCCATGTGTCTCAGATATTAGCCAAAATGCTTGCTAAATGAGGTATCATTAAAGCGAAGTAACTCCCCATTATTATTTTATTCCATTACATTTTTCTGCAACTCGTCTAATGAAAATTAGCTTCTTTAGGGCTAACTCGCAAGTCTTTCTTATGTGTGTACGCCATGATGAGTTTGATTTCAGAGTAACGTCCAAGTATTTTACTTGCTCCGAAGTGCTTAATTCTATTAGATCTATTTTATAATTTTGCGTCCCCATTATTATTTTATTCCATTACATTTTTCTGCAACTCGTCTAATGAAAATTAGCTTCTTTAGGGCTAACTCGCAAGTCTTTCTTATGTGTGTACGCCATGATGAGTTTGATTTCAGAGTAACGTCCAAGTATTTTACTTGCTCCGAAGTGCTTAATTCTATTAGATCTATTTTATAATTTTGCGTTTTTTGTCGCTCTTTATTTTACAAAAGTCTGTTTAATTTCTTCTCCATACTTTCTTATACGCAATCATAAGCCTGGTTTACTTGTATACATCACAAGAACATCCTTTACTTTGACCTAAAATTATTTCAGTCTCCATTTTCTCGTAAAACCTGACTTTTTTTCCACTTTATGAAAAACAACGTAACCTCTTTCTTCCCGTACGCACTCCATTTTCCAAACTTCTCCCTTCTTTTGCGGTCTTATCAAAATTCCACTCTCCCTTTCAATAATATTTCCTCCATCTATTTCCATCTCTTTTTTCCGAGCGCCACTTCAGGAAAACTTGCATTTTGCTTGAAAAATACATTTTAGAATTTTTCTCGCTAAATAAACGCCGTCTCGATTAAGTAATGATAAAAACCTCACCTTAAACCCGTTTTTTTAACGATAAAAAAATCAAGTACCGCCACGGCAGATGTTGTCCCTTTTTGTGTCCTGTCTCTCACGTAGGAAACTCAAGTAGGGTATGGATTCGCACGCCTGGAGGAGATAGGGACGAAAGATGAGATGTGAGATTTAAAGCGTCCAGAGCGCCCGAGACAATTGGGTGTTACAGTATTACATGGATAAAATAAGACGACGTTCACGTTGCCACGTCACGTTGCACCAACCAATGGACCGCAACCTTGACGTGGTCGAAGGGGTTGCGTGTCCTGTACATACCTCTGCATCCGTGAAGTAGGAAGTAATGGTCGAACGACAAAGATTTTAGTGAAAGTGAAGACTTCTGTACTGTGTGGGTTTTCATAATACTAGTTGCTCCCAAAGTTTGGAACTTAAAAAAAATTTCCATTTTTACTTATACATATATATATATATATATATATATATATATATATATGGAATAGGAATGCAACTCGTGTGTCAAACAAAGCTTTGTACGTGATATTGATTTAAACAACGCCGTATTATTATATTAATTTATCCTGAACGAACTTATAGCAACAGGATTAACTTTGTGGAACTTGTGGATATCCAGAATTATAAGAGGCGTATTCTTAAAGTAAGTACCGTTTGCTTATATTTAAATAATGGCGATTCAGAACACCGTTTTGCTCCTGCAGCGCCATTTACTGATTCATTGAGAAGCTATAGCAGCATTTGTTTTGTTTCAGAAGTCATTTGCTTGTCCGTGCATGCAAAAACAATGTCCGCGACAATCGTTGATCCCGCCAGCTGTGAAGTGCGTTCTGTCATACGATTCTTGTATGCAAAAGGATTGTCGGCTGCTGAAATTCATCGGGAATTATGCCTTGTTTATAAACCTCGTAAGTAATCGTATTTACCACAGTTTAAAAATAGAATGTGTATGTTTCAGAATAAAGAAGTAGATTGGAGGGATAGGAGACAAGTCCGTAACCTGTGCTTGTCTTAGACCGCTCAAGTGAGAGTGGCGGATGGAGAGTCCGGTTGGGCAGTTAGCAAGTAGAGTGAGACAGGAATATTCATTATCACTGTTTTTTGTGTACTTTTCAGCGTAAATATGGAGGAAATGGTGAAAGAGACATGAGAGAAACATGATATTGGTATAAAAATCGCTGGGGAAATCATAAAATCAGTTGGATTTGCCGATAATTTTGCTTAATTTGCCAGGCGGCCAAGGGGTTGCATACTCTGCTGAGTGCCATAAAATGTCAGTTCGATAGGCATGGAATCATAGTAAATTTAGTTAAACGAAGTTTATGTGGTTTTCGAGAAAGAGAAAGGTTAAGTTCAACGTTATAATAGGATGGAAGAACTTAGGTGGCGGAAAAGTTAACGTGCCTCGGCAGTGTTTCGGACCAAATTGATCAAAGTAGCTGGGACATAAGGAGAGGAATTGCGTCAAGCAAAGAAGCTTTCTCAATCAGGAGAGAATTGATGACAGGGACGTTAGGTAAGGATGTAAGGCCCGTAGAAACTTTGATGTGGAGCGTGGTATTTTAGGGTGCGGAAACATGGCTATTGAAACTGAATGATAGGCGTTGGTTGGAGGCTTTTGAAGTGTGGGTGTGGCTAAGAACGGAAAAGGTGAAGTGGGATTAGATGAAAACAAACAGGGAAGTACTAGGCACGGCGAGAGGAGAGGGTAGGGAATTGTTTGTTGGGAGAAATCCAAAGGAAGTAGGAAAGATGTATTCATAGAATTTTAATTGGCAATATGGGATGTTGAACACTGTTACGTATATAGAAGGGGGATCGTTGATTGACGGGTAGGAGTTGGACGCGCGGAGTCGTCTATGATCTTCATGAGAATAAAGAAATGGTGGTAACGTAAAAATGAGGAAAGGTAATAGGAAACCACCTCGATATTTAATTCCACACAATTATTGAAACTTCCAATTGGTCAGGCGAAGGGAGGAAGTTGCCGGGAGAAATCTGAGGAAGTGGATGGAGGAAATATGAAAGGTAGTGGTAAGCATGTTGATAAGGCCATCGTGGAAGGGGGAAACGGGGGGGAAGAGGGTTAGAAGGAGGAAGTGAGTGGACGTTTATTTAGAGATACCATGAAATGATACCAGGAAAGAAGAATTTGATCCTTTACTTAAAACAAAATATTCGCCAAGGACCGTATCACATCAAACATTCTATGATTTCTCGATTGGCTTAAAAAGTAAATTTGATGAAAGCAATGATGATATGATTTTGGTCACGATGTATTATGTGTTACGATGAAACGTCTGTTTTGTTAAACATGCGTTTTAATTCTTTTATAGTACACATTGGTGTGGATAAGGAGAGAGAAGATGAAATGGACCGAAAGGATAACAAACAAGGAAGTGCTAAGAATGGTGAAAGGGGAAGAGAGAGGGTTGCTGGGAGAAATCCAAAAGAGGAAGGAAAGATGTATTCGGAGCGTGTTCAATAGGGATGGGTTGTTGGAAGTCACTGTCGCGCCATCTCCAGCAGTTTTTTTTATTATACAAAACCTCCATAATATGAAGTCTGAAGTATTAGAATCCATTAGTAATGCTAATTTGGCAGTTTGGGCGAAATTATATTTGTAACCACTTACCGAATTGAAGTTTAGTACTGTAGTTTCTATACCTAATTTTTTCTGCGTGGTACCCTGCAAGCCACTGCTTGGATGTGTGGCATGGGACTTAATAACATTTCAAAAGTACTCTGAAAGCAACTCTTAATGCAATGTGAAGCAATCTTAACCCCGAAAGTGCAAATGCAGATGGCTTTGAATTGCATTTTTTAAGTATCGCTGGGGTCACCGAAATATTGCGAAAGAAAGTAGAGGTGCAATCAATTGTTCAATAATCGTTACTCATTTGTCTATGTATCCACGCGTATCCATCTCTAGCACATTTATCCCTGAACCCATACTGAACCTTTGGTTGAACGTGCTTTATTTGAAACCAGCGACAAACATAATTTTCTCTAATGTTTCTTTCTTTTCTTATAAAAAGAATTGTAAATTATGTGGTGCGAATTTAACTTAATTTACTATCCTACTTTGGTGAACTTTTCCTCAACCCCTATGTCATTCCTGTTTCTCTCTTGACACCCTTATTTTTCTCCACGGGTGTTCCTTACACAGTTCTCAACGCTCTCCCTTTTACCAATCATATTTCTTCCCACTCCCCCGCCTATTCTTCTCTGTCTTTGAGCATTGGGGACACACCACATAATTTGTCATCTAATATGGCGATGGGCCAAGAGATTCCTGGTAGAATAACGCCGAATGACGAAAGAAATTACATTTTTATATTCAGATCACGTGCCCAAAATAAAATTTGAAGGGGTTAGACCGGTCATTCGCTTGTGTAGCCAAGCTTCCGGTTCCTCAGGGGTCACACGAGTATTTTTTGCTTGACCACTACAAACAGGCCTCCAAAACCGAATTTCGCTACAAGCAACCGTTTGTGCGCATGACTTCAGTCTTGTATTTTCAACTTATCGAGTTCCTGGCATTAAAGTTGATTTTTTCCATTTATTATTGTCTATTTTTTTATCCTAATTATTTTGTCAATCACGCAGAATCATTGTATTTTGTTTTAATTAATCATTTTTTTCTATATATCGTCGTACAGTTAATGCTATTGGATATGTAATCGATACAGTCTTAGGAAGAGGTGTAAGGCAGGGTTGCCCATTGTCACCGGTGCTGTTCAATGTATATGTGGAGGAAATGATTAAAGAGGCATGGGAAGAACTGGAGGTAGGAATGAAAGTCGGAGGGGAATTCGTAAAATCGGTTAGGTTTGCTGATGACCAAGCGTTGGTTGCTCAGTCAGCCAAGGGGTTGCAAGCATTGCTGAGTGAATTGGAGGTTCAGTGCGATAAATATGGGATGAAAATCAATATTAATAAAACAAAGGTTATGCGATTTTCCAGAATGAAAAAGGCTAAGCTAAACATTAAAATAGGATGGGAAAAAATAGAGCAGGTAGAACAGTTTACATATCTCGGAAGTGTTTTCGACCAATTCGGTCAAAGTGGTAGGGGACGTAAGGAGAAGAATTGCGCTAGGCAAGGAGGCTTTCTCAAGGAGGAGGGAGTTGATGACGGGGACGTTGAGTAGGGATGTTAAGACAAGACTCGTAAAAACTCTGATATGGAGCGTAGCTATGTATGGTGCGGAAAAGTGGTCACTGAAGCAGGAGGATAGACGTACGTAGATTGGAGGCTTTTGAAATGTGGGTGTGGAGAAGGATGGAGATAGTGAAATGGACTGAAAGGTATAACTATGGTAGCTTTTTATTTTCTTACTCGTGTGAATATGTTTCGGTATAATACTATTTAGCGGCAAATGAGACGCACCTTTTCCTCCAAAATTATGCTTAAAAAATCAATCGCGTCGTACATTCGAAGGTTCGAGCGTCATGAGTTTATGCCCAATACTCAATACAATACAACAATGTTATTTTACCCTTGGCGTTCAGTACTACTCTTGACTCCGTTATATTGAGGTAATTATTTTTAATTATAGATGCATTTATTATTATTTGCTTGTTTGACGGCATTGCTATTATTATGCTCATCGCTGTTTTGTAGCTTGAATATCGTGTTGCTCGCTTCGGCGAAGTCGGAAGAGGTGCGAGCGACATACCAAACTTTGATCGTATATAATCACATCCGATCATGACAAAACAATATACATCCAACAGGAAACTAAAACTCAATTGGTTTGGTGCCGAGCTTTCGCGACTTTTTCTTGTGCTTTCCATACTAAAATTAGGGTGCTCAATGTGTATGGTATATGCCAGAACATACAGTTATTTCGTTCCTAGTTGAGATTTATCCTCATCTGATATACGCTGTGGCATGGTAGTCCTTAGGGTAGAGCACTGTGCTGTTGATCGGAGGGTGCAGGTTCTATTACGGGTCACGCGTCTCGGGACCCTCAGCTTCATCCCCAAGCTGCGTGATATTTCGGACGCCAAATCTTATTGGGAAACCACAGGCGTCTTAAGGATAGTGAGTACATCCCTTTATTAACCTGTCAATTGTGAATTTATTGGGCTTCGTACTAAGCCGGTTACGTCCTCACCTATCGATAAGAAATCTTCAAGTTGATACACGTGGTTGATATCCGGCGCAGCAGTACATTTGGAAATTACATTTAACTTTACTTGATTTATACGAGTATGATGGGCGTAGATTGGAGGCTTTTGAGGTAAGTGGGAGTGGAGACGGATGAGAAAGCTCAAATAGACTGAAAAGAAAACTAACGAAGGAGCGCTAGTCATGGTGGGAGAGCAGTAGAGAGGGTTGTTGGGAGAAATCCAAAAGAGGGAGGTGAGATTCAGAGTGTTTTGATGAGTATGAGATGTTGAAGACTGTGATAGAGAGGAGAAAGTTAGGCGAGCGAGGAAGAGGTAGGAATTGGATATAGATGTTGGACGGAATGAAGAGAGGGAGGAAGTACATAGAGATGGAGAGGGACCTGATGTAGCTTTTGGTAGTCTAGGATTTCGGGCTGTGTTTTGTTAGGATAGGCGAGAGTATTTATCGTTGTTTAGTCTATCCAAAACCAACCTTGAACGGCATATTATTAAATAAGGGAATGGAGGTATGTTTTGCATGTGGAATGGTAGAAAGGTTTTATTGTGTTTTGTAGTGCACCGATGTATCGAGTTAGGAGAGGAATGTAATGGTGTTAAGGTTGTGAACGTCCAAGACATACGAAATAATAATGGTAGTCAAGTGGATAGTAATTAATTTCCTTGATGGTCCTGGAATTCCTTGCACGTTGACGCCCTGATTCGAGACGGGACGAGGGTTTTAATCATTTAAAGAAATCCGGTGACTACAACCAGCATCGTGTGCGAGAGCACTTAACTCCGCGGTGGTCGGCGACGAAAACGACAAAATTAATCCCTCGAATATTACAGTTGGGTCGCTCAAAACTTTCCACGACGATAAATTCAGATCGCGAGGGGAAGAAATATTAAGTCCACGTGCGGACTTGGATCTTTTTTTTATTCTCTCTCTCTCTCGCTATCCACTCCTCCAGCGTCCTCTTCAGTCCTGTACGCACTAGAGGAAGAGAGAGAGAGAGAGAGAAAACGCATGGGATTTGAGTGTTTTTCCTCCTCCGCATTCGAGAGTGGCGCGCGGGGGTTGTTCATGATGCGGTAGGGGGGACAAACGCGTCGCCCCAGAACGGGTAAACTTTCGGAAAAGTGATTAAAAGTGATTCACCGCTCCACTCGGCCGGATTCCCGAGGAATAAACGATTCAAGTGCCGGCCGACAGAGGAAGAAGAGTGGGGTTACGAGTTGTGAGTTGGGTGGGGGAGGAAGGAACGTTGGATTGTTGTGTGCTCTTTCGTGATCCATTTTTCTTCATTTGTTTTACTTCCTCAATTTCAATTTCGGAAAGCAGATTCCAAAGGTTGGGGATAGGGAACGTTTTGGGAGTGGGGTGGGGTTTGGGAGGAGGCAAAACCCTGTATGTGTAGGGTGGAGTAGTAGGAGGAGGAGGGTAAAAAGGGTATTCTCAGTTTGAGATGACAGCGCTCACAAACACGGCCCTCACTTCATCTCCCTCTCCCTTTTTCCTCCCCCCTCGCAACTCGCTACAAACACACCCCACGCATCTGGCGCTGGGGATGCTAGGCAACCCACCCTCCTGCCGTACCCATGGAAACAAAACGCGATCTACTTAATCTTAATTGAAAAAAAGGGTGCGTTGCCGTTTAACTGTCTCCCCACCAGCCCACTCGCTCTCCCTCGTCCCCTAAACCCCCCTTGTCATTCCAAGGGTGCGAGAGACAGGCCTTTATTTTTCCCCACCCCTCTACACTCCGCCTTGCACACCCAACCCATCTCTTCCTTCCGAAACAGCCCTCTCCTCACTCTCTCTCTCTCTCTCTCTCTCCCCCAGTTCCCAGAAGCCAAACCGATCCCCCTCACTCCCTGATATTCTCCTCCGCAACTACCTACCCTTTCTTTCTCACCCCCCCTTCTCCCCTTTCCCTTTGCGCCACCACCCACCCTTATTCCCCAATTCAGTCGTAAAGCGATACAAATTCCTAAGTGAACATTGCGTGCAAGCTGTTGAGCGACCCGGGCAAAAAGGGAAACCCTTCTTTTTTTTCACTGTATGTGTTACCCTATTTCACCCCTTTTCTTCCTCTCCTCCCCCGCGTGTTATTCATGTATGGGTGCGCCATTCCAACCCCCCCTCCCCATCAGACGCCAAACTCCCCCCTTTCAGTCGTCTCTCCTGACACGTCAAGAGTTTGCGGGTGGAGGGAGTCAACAGGTACATACGTATACATACTTGCACATAAAAACCCATCAGAGCCATCTATGTACGCACGCGAAAGCATCCGTGCAAATGCATGCTGCGCGAAGCCTCTTTCCACTCGGTAAGTGAATTCTTCCCTCGTCCCTTATGTCTTACCACAAATTGGACGGCGCCTCTTGTCATTGAATGTGACACCCCGGGGAAGAGTGGTTTAATATTACTCGATTTCCTTTGTTGGCTACTCACTATTCACTCTTTGACCAGGAGTGAGTGCAACGCGAGTCTCATTTAAAGTATAAAATGCGTGCACTGAAGAAATTCGTTTCGTTGGCTTGGTATTAATAAAAATACTTCCTACAGGGTTAGGGTAGGTGTTCGATAAACCAAAATTCTGCACACTTCTGCCCTTCTTAAGCCCTGATCCGAACTACAAAAATCATGCAACAATCCCTTGTAAAATGTTACAATACATGTATATCGTTGTATAAATCTGCACACTTTCTACCTTCACTAATTTAATCCAAATTGTATATTCTTTACATCCCTCGATTCAGTCTCATGCCTACAAAAATAACAATAAGGTAGGGGGGTTTTATTATTTGAAGAACAATATTTTTATTATCATTATTTCTAAAAAAAATAAAATTGTATTAAATTTAAAGTCAATGACACTAATGAAGATAACGCAGTCTGCAGGAGATACATTTTTACCGGGTGAAAAAAAATTCCAAATATATTTTCCGATATTGAGGTTGTGCCAGTTTTAATTGTTTTAGGTCAGAAAATTCATAAAGGGGCGGGAATATCCCATCTCAATTGTATCCGCTACTGCTTCTACCTAGCTTTCCCAACATTATCACCTCCAGATCACGGTATTCAGCATCCCTATGCCTCTTCAAAGAATCTTCTGTATCTACTTAACCTTCTTCGAATTTCTGCCAAAAATCTTCTCTCCCCTAAGTTAACCTACTTCGTTTTCCTCTCCGTATATTTTTCTATAGTATCTTCTCTCGTGACTTTCTTGTAAGCTTTCTAAATACGCTTATCCTATCATCTAAATGACAAAACCATACAGAACTTAACGCTCCATATCAAAGTTTTTGAAGTGATCAGAGTTTTCTTTGCATCTTGAGATCCCTTCCGTTATCTCTCTCCTCTTTGATACAACTTACGTATAGTGGGTCGTGGTTGTCCAGTGGAAGAGCGTTGGACTACTGACCGGAGGGTCCCGGGTTCGATTCCCGGGCAAGCCTCTCTGGGTACCTGCAGCTCTACCCAAGCTATGTGGTTTTTCTGGTACCCGATCTTTCTGGGAAACCATAAACGGTATAGGGAAAGGAATTGACCCCCCTACCCTGATGTGTGAATATTCACACGCCGTTGGGCTTAGTACTGGGTGAAATCTACCATCACTTACCAAACCGACCTTCGGGTTGATTACTGTGTTTATGGTACTTGCGTATTTATATAATACCCTTACCACTTCGCTCTCTTTCATGTATGACACATAATAGGTGAACTATTTTAGGTGCCTTTATTTTATGCCCATCAGCTGTAATGCTTAACTTAGGAAATTCATTTAAAACGTGTCACATTGGTTCCTTGATGCCTTCGTCAGCGATTAAATTCCTATGGATGTATAATATTTGCAACAGTGTAAGATCATACGTAGTTGATCGATTTAAATTTTAGAATTTTAATTTTACCATTTCCTGCTGAAAACCGTTTTCGGCAATAACTATGAGCAGCTCCTCTTCTGTTTCACAATCTTTTAAATATCATAACTAGATGACACTACTGTAAGGACACATTAATTTGACCAAAATTGGTTATTTATGCCAAGCTCGTACTTGACATAAACTCGGCACTTAACTCGTTATGCTGCTTTTTTTCCTCCTTCGCAAGTAGAAGAGGTAAATAAAATTTAACATATAGAGAGAAATTTTTTCACTCCATTTTTTCTTAGAAACAGAACAACCGTTTTAGTCTTAGTTATTAAATAAATATTATTTGTGTGGACTGTGCTGCTTGGAAGTTTACAATATGTTTACAATTTAATGTTGTTTACAGTTTACAAGTTTACAATTTAATGCCTTCTTTAATGTCCGCGGCTGTGAAATGTTCGCGGGACATCTACTGCGAGCACGTGTCCGGGTAAAGACGGTACTGCGACGACTGACTATGAACAATTTATTTGTCTGTACATATGTTTTGTATTAAAGAAGAGAGCGATGACTCTCACTACGTTACTACAACACTGAACTGTTGTCGTAGTGGAGAGATAGCGCTCAAATTGGAAAGTACTTATCTGAGTTATTGGGTAATTATTATAATTTATTAGTTATGACTTTCTAAGTTAGCTCCTGTTTGAAACGAGTAGGATGGCACAACTTATGGTGCACTTAAAAAATTACATAAGTAAGATATGTATTATCGGCGAAAACATTCTCAAAGTAAAATTTTTCCAATGTACGTGTCCATGATCATAACCACAATTGTCAACCCGAAGGTCGGTTTGATAGGTGGGGGTAGTGCTCATCTAGTAGCAAGCCCAACGGCGGGTAAAATTCACGCGGTAGGTACGGGAGGATCAACTGCCATGCGTGTAAATTCACGCGTCCAGTTTAATTTGATGTAGCTTCGTATAAAATACAATATTAAAGTTACTAAGGGATTGTTGTCAACCAATTTAATTGTCAGTGTCTCCTTTCTGTTTCGTAGAAACCTTACTTCTTCAACTCGTCGCCAATGAGATCTAAAATATGAAAGAATACAAGTTATTCGTTAATCCTAATTTCAACTGGAAAATGCCTAGGTTATGGTTTTGTTCGGAGTAGTCATTAGTTGGAAAATGGCTGTGTCTTTGGTCTTATATATGCAGTCGAGAATTATATCGAATTCCGTGCTTGTGTACGTATAAGCTGCCACACGTATCTCCCACGTATGAACGAACTAACACCCCCGTCGCAGAAGTGCCGAAACAGAAAATCCCGGTTTTTCCTGAGAGCGACAACTCGGGCAAAACTCCACGTAATGGGGACTTTATGGGAAGTCCATTCGGCTGTGACGCCTCTCGGAATGTCACTCTAAAAGAACGCGCCTACCCATTAACTTTTTCGCATCAGAGGTAGGAGTGATTTTGTGTGTGTTTTCCGACGCGAACACCTGAGTACAATGCACTGGTCCTCGAGAACCCATTTTTTTCCAGACCCTCTTCATACGTCCTTGGCAACAGTCTCGAGTTGCCTGTACTGTTTTTGACCCTTTCCCTTCTTCCCTTTCCATTATCCTGACTTCGTGCACCCCTTTTTTCTTATATAAGTATCCTTTTTTCCTGGAAAAACGCGAGGGGTCGTACCCGGTGGTGTATGTGTGTAGGGGGGGGAGAGATAGGGGTTTTGGAAGGGGTGTGGTGAAAGAGTGAGGAAGAAGGGGTTGTTTCCCAGGCACGCGATGAGCGGTAGCACACCTTTCCTTTTCCTTGTGTGCTGGAACAAAAAGAAAGGGAACAGAAAAATAAGAAAGGGAAACCCTTCTCCCCCCCTTCCCCACCCCCATCCAAGAAGAGAGGGACGGAGACACGAACGAGGTGTCGGTTAAACTCTTCCCCCGGCTCCACCTTTCCTGCCTCATTTTGATTTCTCCCGACAACCCTCCTTATCCTCCCCTTTAACCATTCCTAACACTCCTTCTTATATTTTATTTTCGTCCTCTTCAATTTCCCATCCTACCTCCACACACCCATATATCTCAAAAGCCTCCAATAATACTTATCATTTGCTTCAACGACAATGTTTCCGCGCCGAAAAAGAGCACCCTCCATATCAAAGTTTTAAACTAGTTTTTTCTTATCATCTGTGCTCAATGAACCTGTCATTAACTTCCTCTGCTTTGTGTAAGCCTCTTTGCGTGGCGCAGTCATTTTTTTCCATACTGCTGTTGGCCATCTTCATCCAAAACACTACCAACATTGGGTATATTAATATGTTACTTAAATAATATGCCCAGAAACTGGAAGTTGAAGGCAATTATCTAGTTCATTCCTGATTTATATCCAATGCAATATTAACTTTGGCGAAATTGAGACTCAATAGTTCTTTTTTCCACCTAAACCTTATACACATACGTTAAAGACAATTAAAAGATTGTATGAGGTTCATAGAGGGATTACGCCATGTCCTGTAATTTCTTCTTTCAAAAAATCTTGCCTGTCTGTCAAAAAACTGAAATGATGTAACGTATGGTTGGAATGAAGCCAGAAATGCCTTCTTTTTGATGATGGCGTAGTTGTTCAGTCCTAACAAATCAATAAATGAATCCCAATTGTACGTAATAATATGAGTTTTCTCTTCCGGGTTTGTTGTGTGGCGACGACAATCGGATCCATCCCGTCACGCGCCACCGTTCTCTCCCAACGTTCATTACTTCTCGCGTTGACGTCTTCCTTCACCTGCCTCTTAAAATTCATCGCAGGCCATCCATCCCCCGCAGCTCTTTATTTTATGACCCCTTCTATTATGGCCAGGCGGGAACTAGCTTGCCTTTAGGGTGCGTCCGGTTAGTTTCGTCCTTCCTCTCGTGGGTAAATGCTTTCATTAACTTTCTCTCATCTCCCCAGTGTCTACTTGATATTTTGTCCCTCGCCTTATCCATTCATTATATTCTTACCATCTTCGGGGCCATGCCACGGCTACGTATCTCGATTGCATCTGTTGTATGCATCAGCAGTAAAGTGCTAATATACCTTTCGTTAATTAACAGTCCACAGAATGTATGAATATTGGCATCAGTATGATGCGTTTTACATCTTCCTCAACACACATCTTAAAAGCTTCCACTGTCCACCCACCATCTTGCCTCAAAGACCATGATCCGTACCGTATACAAAAAACATGTCAAGTTATCAGTCATATTAACGCCTTACACGATGTCTCTGTCGTCAGATCTCCTCCGGGTAAAATCATTTTTACCAGTAGCGATATTTGATTCGAATGATATAACAAACATCGATGGAAAGAAATATGTGGATGTAAAGATATTTTCTAGTTATAAGAATCTTAAAGACTCGAAAGTTTTTCTTCAAACCGTCTTGAAGGTCGTTGATACTACACGATGCTTATGTCAGTACTGGACAAAGTACATTTTGTATCGTTTAAAAAAAACCATAAACACAGTAATCAACCCGAAGGTCGGTTTAGTAGGTGATGGTAGAGCTCACCCGTGTACCAAGCCCGACGGCGTGTGAATACTTATTCACACATCAGGGTAGGGGGGCCAGTTCCTTTCCCTGTGCCGGTTATGGTTTCCCAGGAAGATCTGGTACCCGAAAAATCAACTAGCTTAGGTGGAGCTGCAGGTGCCCAGAGTGCCTTGCCCGGGAATCGAACCCGGGACCCTCCGGTCAGCAGTCCAACGCTCTACCCACTAGACCACCGCGACCCGCTGTATCGTTTAAAAAGGGGAAAATGCATTCGATTGATTATTTAATTAGATTTTCAGTCCTGCACACAGAAATAATTGCGATGCTCGTTCTAATTATTGAATCTAACTACCAACCATAGTTGAGCATAGGTGTTTTCAAAGTGCTTCCCTTTAGTGGCGCTCGGATATCTGTATTGTTTTTGTAGCAGCCAATTTGTCGTAATTTCGCTGAGAAAAAATACCTAGGAGGGAAGCTTTTGGGTTAGAGAAACAATAATGTAAATAGACCAACAATAATATTATACCATAGTCAACGTTTGTCGATAAGCAATGCCATATTAATAACACTGCCTTTGCCTCTTCGGAGCTGTGGACGGGACCTGACATGGCGGCTGCTGAAATGTTTGGTTTAATCCAAGCGTGAACACCTTCCGTTGGCGTAAACAACAATGAGTTTGCGCATGCGCAAACAAGCAGGAAACGATATTTGGGCCGTATTAAAAGCATTCATCCGAGAATTAGCACCAATTTCGCATTTGAAATTGTTCACCCTGATTTTCAGAAACTTAATCACGCATCGTATAAAACGGCCTTTTGGATTAACCGCCAGTAATGAAATGATGGAATTAAACGGTTCACAGCCTTTGAAGGGGAACTGACTGATATCAATCCCGCAGCAGTGCGTTATACACAGGAAGTCGCGCGTTATTATGTCAAATTCTCTACCCTCAGCTCATCGAGCATTAATTACTTCTCCTCCGGAGACTTTTAAGTATAAATTTCACAAATTATAACTAACAGACCCCAAAAATTTGGAATATTCTTCGAGAATCATTCCACAAGTAGACTAATCTATAATTAGTCTTCCATATCGGCAATTTGTTCCCTGTTAGAGCACGAAATTCCTTTCTCCCAGTGTGTTTTACTTTCATTTTATGCTGATTCATTGCAACACACCTAGATAAACAAACAGCAACAACCCACAATGTATTAAGGCGAATCCTACCACATTTGTTAGTGAGATAGGCATGACACTACTCTAACAAAGAGGGAAAGGGAAATGAAATGTTTGAGAGAAAGGGAAGGGTGCATCGTTAAAGGCAGAGATGACTTCTGTTGAGGTCTTGAGCTAATGAATGTTTGAAGTTTCCGGGACAGAAGACCATATTCTAGGGTTGCTCAAGTTTTAAGGTCTCCATATGTTTTTACGACAAACTAATTACTCCAGATTGTCGAAACCTCTGTTACTTCTCGGCATAAACTTAGTCTATGCATCCACATTTGGGGGATCGAGGTGATGCAGTCGGTAGCGTACTGGCTTCCCACCCAGAGGACTCGGTTTCGAATCTCGGAGGGTGCAGATGTTTTTCAGTGGTACCCCGATCCCTACTTGAGGTACTTTGTGGAGGGCACTTTGAGTGAGTGCGCCGTCCGTCGGATGGGACGTTAAGCTGTGGACCCCTTGGCGCCTATCGTTAAGCGTAGACTAATCCGGACGCCGAGTTTCCGTCCACACTTCCTTCTCTTTCATCCATTCCTAATGGCGCAAATGAACTCAGCTGTCGATCGCCTCCCCCAAAAACTACTGCTACGTGCACATTTTCAAGTGCCAACGACGCCATTCCATGGCATCCGAGAATACTTCTTGGGGAGTCCCTTTTAACCGCTGGAAAAATCGGCTGGTTCGTTGCACCGAGTCTTCTTGGCTTCGTTGTTACATGATGTCGACCTTCTTCCAATTGTAGTCTCACCAACGAACGCGCGTTTTATAGTCATTCCTAACACCATCAACGAATGTATGCTTAAAGATGATTTAATAAGGGTTTTCAACCATGTAATTGGAGATACGGGATAATCACACGTTGGGCTTGTACTTTAAACGACGCCATTTTGAATAATTAAAACGCTTCTCACCCCAGCGGCACCTATACAAGCTCTGTGCACTTTACTGTGGAGCCATCTGTTTGCGGTATTCATAAATAGTAACCTGCGTGTATTATTTCAACCACAACATTTTTATTTTACTTCCTGTCCAGAGATAAAAAGTCGAGTGATCTTAGGATAGAAACGTATTTCTCGTACTAAACAAAGGCGAAAGTGGGCTATTTTTCTGCTCCGAAAGAGATCGGCGGTCGTTGTAAGAGTATCATCGGTATTTGTCTCATAAGGTAAGTTTAGTGCAACCCTTCATATCTTCTCTATTAAATGCCAATTTTCCTCTTTTTATCTTCTATATACTTCGTCGTTCCTCACTTCATCTGTCCTTTTAATCTTCAGCATTCATCATTACTCTTCGGCACCATACTTCAAAGGCTTCTATTTATCACTGGTCCACTTTTCCAATGTTCCATGTCTCTTATCCATGGAGCACCACGTTTTGACGAACCGCTTCTATTGTTTGCAACCTCTGCTTCTTTGAACATGGTATTACCGATGAGTACCGAGATGACGTCAAATTTCGCAGAGCGAAAATACGTTTTCTTTCCTCTTTTGCCGTTGGCGGAGTGTTTTTTTGTTCCAGTGCCTCCATCGTGAGGGATTCGTTGCTGGTGACGCTCTGGTAATCCGGTCTGGCTCTGACCTCCCGTCGCTTCTATCGTTGCCCAGAGGGTGAATCGCAAACAATTATGCATGTAACTCACGTATTCCACGTGACTCCCCGAGTCACGGAGTCTTCTGGGAAACTTGTTTCGGAGTAATTCGCTGACGGATAGTGCGAAACATTTCCTGAGCCTCATATCGCTCCGCTCGTCAAGGTAGACCTTGCTTGAAGCAGGTTGCAAAGCGATTTCTGTAATATGTCAAATTGATAAAAAATCCTCTTTTTTGCAGTCTTATGTGCACTATTAATTGACAATGATAAAAACTGGGTGTTACCGAGTTAAATTTCAAGAAAACTGACGTAGCAAATCATTGCTGTGCACTAATGATCCATATTATGCTGGATGTCCTCACAAAAACTGATATAACGAGCGCAATTATAATAGAGCTGTAACGGTATTAACACAAAAGCACCTACCCTTGGTTTTGGTAATTGGGGGCATTTAAAATTTGGGTGTGGAGAAGGACGGAAAAGATGAAATGGGGAGAGAGGAAAACAAACAAGGAAGTGCTAGTCATGGTGGAAGGGGAGGACGGGTGATTGTTTGGAGAATACCAAGGAAGCAGGAAAGGTGGATCCAGAGGGTCTTGGTTGCTGATGGGGATGTTGAAACTGTGATAGAGGAGAGAACGTTAGGCAAGCGAGGAAGGGGTAGGAATTGGATATACATACGTGTACGGGAAGTAATGAAGGGAAGAAGGAAATGCAGGGGTCGTTCAATAGGTTCTGAGGAATCGATTCGAATCGATCACTCAGAATCATAATGTGGATTTTTTCAATAATTATGGAGGAAATCATTTCCATCGGACGTCTCGAACGATGTTCATTATTTGTGGATGTGAGGCCACGTTTTAACTCATTTACCCAATTGTAAAATCGCAGACACAGGAGCAAATGTACCATGAACTTCTTCCAATCCCGTTTTAATCTCTTTCGGTGTTGTGACTTTAAAATACACGTATAGTGTTAAAATCACCGCACGAAACTCGTACTTTTCATTTTTCTAAGTAAACAAAAATTTATTGTTTCCATCGATCATGAAAATATAGCCACGTGATGGATATAGCTGAAACGTTAACAGAAGTCTAGTGAGAGATAGGGCTTAGTAAAGGCAAACCTTCTCCGATACCACGAGCGCCATCTCTGGGATTTTCTAAGGAGTCATCGAACCGTTCACGTATGCTAAATTGAAGAAGGGCTTGTTTTAGTGCTGGATGTGAGTTTGTGTTTTGTTAGGAGAGGTTAAGAAAAATACTGTTGTTTTTTTTTGCCCATCCAAAACTACTTCAGACGGTAGAATACCATCTCAAATAACAACTTTAATGAAATTCTGAAGAGATTCTTGTATCAAGTGGTCGTCCAGTCCCGAGTTATACATGTTTTGTGAAAACCTACTCTAATTTGGCATTTTCTTCCTTTTTTGAGCAGCCATTATGATTTCTCCTCGAGGTCTGCCTTTGCAAGGATGATTGGGCGCACCCTTCTTTCAGTGAAACTTAAATTAGGACCCCTTTGAGTTTTTGAGGATACTCTCGCGTGCCTTCAGGGATTTTGCCAAAATACCGTTCAATTGGCCACTTAAGGCGGAGAGGTCTTCTGCTTCCCTCTTAAATATTTCGGCATTTTGGTGGAAGCATTCACCGAATTGATTTTCAGACGCAGATACTCAAAACGTGTACTTCGAAGGAAACACACATACTTAATCTTAAGCATTTCCACCGGCCGTGAAGTCAGAAAGTCACTTGGTAAAAGTTTAGATGCCTCTGGTAAGGGTCCTCGATCCCTAATCTTCGCTGAAATCCAACGCTGGGTAGTGAGATGAATACAGTTGTATTAGTTGGCTCTTTTAGTGATTGGAATACCCGGAGGAGCGAGTGAAACGGGTTTCATAAACTCGAGAAATTGGCTGGTGCAATTTCAGCCCGACACGCGCAGTCAAAGTAATCAAGCCAAAGTTTGTTTTCGTAGACGAGGGATAGATCGTTCCTTAAACTACCAAACCGCTGTTTGTGGTTCCCGGCCTTGAGTTTCTAATGGATCTAAGTTGATTTATTTAAATTTTCATCGTATTTATGAGTATCAAATCAGTATATGTACATAAATGAAATATTTTTTAGGTAATCTACCGGTTAAGGTAGTTTTTTGGATGGACACAACTATCAAATAAACATTTTGTAACTCCAAACAAAACCCAATCTAGCAACCTAATTTACATCAGGTCCTTCTTCATCTCTGAGTACTTCCTTCCTCCCTTCACCCCGTCCAACATCCCTATCCTGTTCCTGCCCTTTCCTCCCTTGCCCAACATTCTCCTCTCTATTACCTTCTTCAACATCCCACTATTGCCGCTCAATACGCCTTTCATCCATTTTCCTGCCTCCATAGGATTTCTCTCAACAAACCCCTCTCCTCACCCACCATCTCCAGTCCTTCCTCATTTGTTTTCATTTCGGTCTATTTCACCTTCTTCATTCTTCTCCACACCCGCATTTCAAAAGCCTCCAATCTATGTCTATCCTCCTGCTTCAGCGACCACGTTTCCGCGCCGTACATAGCTACGCAAATGAGATATATAATTTCAATAAATTTAATTAAATTTTCATCTTCAATATGAATGCCGAATGAATAATATTAATTCACCGTAGCAAACATTTGAGAGTGCCATATTTATTCTTGCACCAATATTCTTTGAAAGCTAATTTGCACTATTGTCATTGCCCTAATGTGCTGGTAAACATGGTATTTAATTACCGAAAGGTTCAGTAGTATAATTATTACATTACAAACTAACGATATTGCTAATATTGAATGAAAATAATAATTTAGTGATGTGAAGCCATATTGATTACGCATTGTGTATCTTGATTGCGTAACTTGACTCGCCGTTGCTAAGGAGAATTTCATTGTTTGGGAATAAGATTTTCCTTTATAAATTCTCTAATCAAATGATATTTCAGTAATATGTTGAGTCCGTTTGTCGTATAATTTATGTACTTTGTTTTTAATTAACAGCAAATGAATACACAGCTATTATTTGACGAATATTCATGAAAAAAGTTCAAAAACTCTAAAAATGAAAAAGGAACATAGAACTTCCAAACGCATTGGAAAATAATATGAATTTTATCCTATTTTACCTCAAGAATTTCGATAATAATGTGATTCGAACCCGGAGCTATATATTACCTTGTGGGTTCTTTAGCCAATTAAGCTACTAGGGCACCACATTACTCACAGTGTGGGCATCTAAAAATATTTTATTACTCTTTTCTGGAATCTTTCTCCGAAAAATCCTAATTACCCTTAGGAAGGGGAAGTTGAGTGCAAACAAGAAGGCTTAAGGGGGTTTAGTCTTTGATTATGGGAGCTAAAAGGATATTTAGGCGGATCCTCGGTTATCCTTCAGAATTTGACAAAAAATTTTCTCATCAACTGTTACAGTAATATCAGGGATTCAGATCACCTATAGGAATTATTGGACACAATGGTATATCAGCCATATGATTAAAACATTGGCATTAAAAAACCAAAATTGTTCGCTTATTAATCGTATGTGATAAGTTACACTTTTAACTTTTTTTGCAGAGAATATGGCCAGCGAAGAAAATGAGAATGACCAGATTGTTTGGACATGCGTAGATGCAAAATGGATTTGTTAAGAACATGGTAGAAGGAAAAATGTACTATTTGACCCTACAACGATGACCAAGGGACAAATACCTAGACCAGTCTGGAAGACCAATCAAAATGTGAACAAATAAGTTGGCAATGGAAAAACAAAAGATAATATGGCCGCCATTAATGTCTTAGCATTGTATTATTGATAAGGCTTTACTCGTAATTTGTCTGATTAGGTTATTCCTTTTTTCTTAGTAGTTATAGTCAGAATTCTTCCTCCAGATTCAATCATTGGGAAGGCCTGGCTTTTAGCCACTAGATTCGTGTACGTTTCATCCTTAAAAACAATTCATACGGTTCGTATTATTGTACCGACATCAGTTTAGTTGAAATATTATCGTTTAAAAAGTGTGGAGAGAATTAGACACATTTGTGGATTTCCATTTTCTGTACTGAAAAAAGAAACATTTACGTTGTTTATTTCCCATACGATTTTTGAATCCAACTGCCAATCATAGAGGAGTAGGAGATGATCGATTGTTGCGTCGGAATTAACTTTATTTTGCAATCAACACTGTCGACGACAAGAACTCTGCATAAAAGCGTTCGGGAGGTCTTGTAAAATGGAGAATCTTCGCCAATTATGGTAGGAAACCTTCTTTTCTTGTTCTGCAGTGCTAACTTGCGTACTTTTCGAATATGTTCTTATCAGGCGACACAAAATATCATCCTGGTGTTTTATTCCTGAAAAAAGATAGTATTTCTGTTGGGGTTTTCTCATTTCCAGCAGTCCTGGCTGGTAAACTAGACCCCCCCCCTACATTCCCAGTCCTATTCAGTATGTTTTCATGTTACTTCTTTAAATTGGAAAAGTTTTCCAGGTATTATTGCTTCCTCGTTCCGATAAAATGACTTGACACTGTCTACTCTTTCTCCCTTCTCATCCTATATCATTGTTTGTCGGAGTAAATACTCTTTTCCTTGATGCAGGACCAAAGTTCTGTTTCCTCACTACTCATTTTCGTGGTACATGTCAACTTTTCCGTCTCAGTACTCTGTAATTTCTCCGCGGTCGTCTACTGTCCAACCGCGTTCCCCACTGCCGTGACCACAAAAGTTTTTTCCTCATCCCACCGACCTGCCTCGGTCTTCCCAGTCCAATTTTTGCTGCTCGTCCGCTTAATCCAATGCCTGCCTGCTTTCCTTCATTCCTTACTTGGACAGTTTAATTACATAATTCTGAAGGCTTTTTTCCCCACCCTTATTGCACGCCGGCTTGGTGACTGGCAGGGTTTGTCATTGGTGTAGGTAAATATTATCTGGCTCGAAAAATCATCGAAATCTCAACGCTTGGTTTTTAATACCAAACGTACTCTTCCACTTCTGTCAAGGTTTCCTTTTTAAAACATTTTTCTGTTAGTATTGTCCCCAAAAATTGGCATATGAGTAGGTTAAGCTCTTGTCTATATTGTTAGCCATTAAAAAAATAAGACATACCTTCAAGTCATAGTTACTTAATTTGTAGTTGCAAGCAACCAATTTTTTATTGGGTCTTATTGGGTGATTAATGTAAGGATACATTTTTCATCGAAAAATTAATAGTTTCGTATTTACCAAACTTAGGAGCTGCATAATTGCATGCATTAGTATTGAAAATGATAAAACTAGCTTTGTGTCATTGAAGTTATTCATGAAATGTAACGCATATTTCATCAGATGTTACTGTATCATATTTGTAATTTCGCCATATTCAGTTCATTCTTAACATCTCAACTGTGCAGAAAGAAAAAAATAGGGACGTACTGGAAGGAGAAGTGAAATGGACCGTGGAGGCTGGTGAATATCCGAAACGAACTTTCCTTTTTAGGCAGGCGTAAAGTCGATAACAATGAGGTATGGAAAATGACTCTCTTCGCTAGTCAAATGCGCACTCAACCCCGAGGTTTCATTCGATAATTATGTCTGCCAGATGGACGAGCTTTCAGAGCGATACCAATTGGCTCGCATGTTGGAAAATCGCTTCCGTGGGAAGTTCATCCCATTTCGCGTGGGGTAAACTTCGGATGACGAATATCCCAATTACCGGCATATCACTTTGATTGCTTGACCTGACGTTAAACGTATGCGTAGTAAATGGTTTGGGAGACAAACTGAGATAAAAAATTAATTTTGTTGATAGAAGAATATAGCAGTTTGATTAGTTCACCTATTTGACAAGTTATAATATGGTGGGAGAGTATGAAATTGATGTCCTCACGTTAAGTAGCTATTGAAAATAGCTACTTATTCTTATACTTTCATTATTAGGAAGTAAATGCATCTCGACATATTAGGTTCTGTGAATATCCTGACGCAATTCAAATATCTGTAGATCTACATCTGTAATTCTGTAAAGAAATGTACGGATGCATGTTAGCGACATTTGATAATTCGTTTAAGTGGCTATAAGTTCAGTATTCTGGGCATATCATTTGCTATTTATAGGACATTATTTCGGTAGTTTTCTTTAGTATAATCCAAAAGAATAAGGATTCAAAGCCTCGAATGAAGTGGTGTTAATAATTTATTATAAGCAGAACATCCCGCAAAATATTCTTCGTACCTCTCAATATTTATTTTAATATTAATACATTTAAAGAAGGAATAACTGAAAGCTGTTTTATGAAATTTAGTTTTGTATGGCTCGGAAACTTGGTCATCAAGGTCAAAGTTGTTGTGGCATAAGAAAAAGAATTGCTCCAGATAAGGAAGCTTTTACAAAAGGGAGGGGTTGATGACAGGGTACTCAAGTTAGAGTGTGAAGAAAAAGTCAAGGAAAACTTTGATCTGGGGGCAGCTTTCTGTGGATAGGAAACTTGGTAATGCAGGATAAGCGTTGAGTTGAGGCTTTTTGAGATACGAGTGTGCAGAAGGATGAAGGAAAATGAAATAAACGGAAAAGGAAACCAAAAAAAGAAACATTTTTAGGAGGAGAAAGTTGTTGGGAAAGATTTGAAGATGACAAGATATGAAGAGACACGATGCATTTTGGGTGAACAGTGAATTCTGAAGATCGTTTCAGAGAGGAGAATGTTTGTTGAGCGAGATAGAGGGAGGGAAAGAGTAGGAATGTTAAACGGAATGAAAATGCAGAAATCACTTCGGAATTCAATAGTGATATATTTAAATGTGTGGTTTTGATGTATTCAATGCTGGGGTTTGGCTGTGCAGTTCTGTTTATGGAGTTTGAACTACACGGGCTTCCCAAAAAAGTGCGAATTACTAAAACTCCAAAACAGCACTGTTGTGCATCGACACAACGTGCTACGCTTCCAGTACGTTTCCTGCGATGCGTCGACGGGAATCTTGTTCATGCTCCTCGTCACAGCATCTTTGACATAATCCAGTGGTCCAAAATGGTACTCAAAAGGGGTTCCACTTGGGTCGAACTCGTAGACTCATGCCTCGTCACCAGTCGCCATCTATTCGAAAAAATTCGGGTCACTTTCACAATGGTCCAAGAGGTCCATGGCAAGATTGTCAAACGAGAAATCTTTCGACAGCACCTTGGGAACCATCTTGGCACACCTTTCTCATGGCTAAATCTTGTGTAAGAAAGCAATACCTTGTCGTTTTCTGAATATTGCACTCTTCTGCTAACATCTTGATACTTGGGGGTCAATCAAAGTTGAGAATGTGTCTCACTTTTTGCATGCTTTCGTCACACTGTGTTGTTGATGGATGTTCAGGACATTCCTCATCGTCAAACTTCTCGCTACCTCCCAGAACATCCTGTGCAAGCAGAAAACCATCACTTCGGACACATCTCCATAAGCATTCTTAACCATGGCCATGGTCTCCGAACCCGATTTTCCGAGTTAAACACAGTATTTTATCGCATATTATTGCGCCATGGAAAGTGGCTTAGTGAGTTCGCGACGCCATCCTCGAACATGAGTTCAGTCTTGCAGAGATCCGCAGACTGTAACGCCCCGCAAATAACTGACGCGGGTCTTGTTGCTTTCCCAAGACCATTTACCATTTTTCCAGCCACAAGTCGTCCCACTCCAGTCGTCCGCTTCGGGAAGAAACATCGTTTTACTTACTTTTTGGGACAGACCCTGTATAGCCGTGGGGACCATCAGGGACTTATGTTGACCGATAAAATAATGTTAATAATAATAATAATAAACATGTGGATTTAAATTTGATGAAATGAGTGTGTTTATTTCAACAACTTACTATTTTAAGTGGAATTTTAAATAAGATCGTATTTGTAAACAATAAACGTTAAATTTTGTTGGCGATTTTGTAATTACCAATCTAAGGATTATATCCTTGGCATGAAATAGACATTTTGGATGGAATTAAGTTGGGTGGGAAAGTATTTAGACCTAAAGAATGTTGTAGAATTCAGTGCGATATTTCAGGGTTCATTCATTCAGTGGGTTTTAAGGATATTTAATGTCTTATTAAATAGGATTTAGATTACAGTATTGTGTTGGGCCAGGATATTTCAAAAGTCTTCCCTAATCCGATAGACTGCTACCTGGCAACAATGGTATCGATGCGTACCTAGGGATACTTTAAAGTATAGACGACGGTAATGGTTTTAGACTAAGCGCCCATTTGATAGCCTGTCGATAACTGTTGTGTGATAAACGCAAGTTTTATCATTTAGTGTGGAGGAATTTGGGGCTTTAAAATTGAAAAATAAGGAAAATTCTCTCCAATTTATCCCATCTCATGATTATATTTTGCGAAATTTTTATTCTTTAATATCAAACATAAGGATTTTCCTTCTCATTTTCGTCTCATCCATTTAAAGGGTACATTTTTTTACTCTCCCACGCGTCGGCTTTCTTATTTTGGTTGTCAAGTTCCAACCGATCTAGAGGAAAATTGAGTTTTTTTTCCTCTCTCTTTCGGTTTCCTTAATCTCCGTCGTTTATTCCAGCAACGCGTCTCACTTACAGATAAATGCATTCTTCAAGGGATAAATGCATTCTGCTCCGTGCGATAATAAGCGGCAGCATCCGGGCGAAAACTCCCTTCTCTGCAGTCATTGGGGGAGGAGGGAGGGGATTTTTCCATGGTGTCTCGTACATTCTCCCATTTTCCGAGAATAAATGCGTCGCGTTAGTTCGCGTGACTGCTGGAGTGCACAGGTTGCCGTTCCAGCCTCGATCGTGAGTTATTTCGTCGTTCATCCGATGTCCTTTTGTGACTTTGGTTTATGCGGCGTGCGCTTCACAGGAAACTTGTCTGAAACGGGACCTGAGCGTACATGTGCTCGTAAAAAAAACGCAACCCCGTAATAAAAAATACCCTAGACAAATATGAATTTAGAGCAATTCAAGTAGAAGAAGGTGAACCAAGTAGCGAGGGAACTGAAGCATGAATAGCATCTGATAAAGAATCTTATGAAAGGTTGAGTGGGTTGTAGGCAGGCATCTTAAGTAAATATGTAGAGATAAAGACGAACGAAAAATGTAAAATGAATATACGTTTCAGGAACTTGGTTGCTGAAGCAGGAGATTAGGAATAGATTTTGGAGGTCTTTGAGATATGTGGGTGTGGAGAAGACGGGAAAAAATATAATGGACGGAAAGGGAAAACCAACGATGAAGTTATGGTCAAGGTAGTGGTAAAGTTGCCCGGAGAAATTCGAAGAAAGCCTGACAAGTGTATGGAGGTGATACTTAATGAGACATTTGGATGGTGTGGACGGTAATAGAGAATCTTGAGAAAGCGAGGTCGAGGAAAGAAAAGAATAAACATTTTTGTGTAATTATGTGAAGGTGAATGTATGCAGAGGTTTTAGAATGAGATATTTTAGTTCTGATATATCCACTCTAAGGAAGTACTGGAGATGGTGGGTGAGGAGAGGGGTTTGTTGAGAGAAATCCTATGGAGGCAGGAAAAATAGATGAAAGGCGTATTGAGCGGTAGTGGAGTGTTGAAGAAGGTAATAGAGGGTAGGATGTTAGGCAAACGAGGGAGGGGCAGGAACAGGACAGGGATGTTGGACGGGATGAAGGGAGGAAAGAAGTACACAGAGATGAAAAAGGACTTGATGTAGAGTAGGTTGCTACATTGGGTTTTGTGAAGAGTCACAAAATATTTATTTGGTAGTTGTGTCCATCCAAAAACCTACCTTTTACCGGTAGATTACCTAAAAAAATATCCGCTCTGATGGAAGAAGGACGTATTGATCGGTAGTGGGATGTTGAAGACTGTAATAGAGGGTAGGATGTTAGGCAAACGAGGGAGGGGCAGGAACAGGATAGGGATGTTGGACGGGATGAAGGGAGGAAAGAAGTACACAGAGATGAAAAAGGACTTGATGCAGAGTAGGTTGCTACATTGGGTTTTGTGAAGAGTCACAAAATATTTATTTATTAGTTGTGTCCATCCAAAAACCTACCTTTTACCGGTAGAGGACCTTATAAGTAAAAAAATGTCCACTCTGTGGTTTCAAGATGTTTTGTTTCATATTAGTGAGGGTTTAGGAGTATAGTATATAGATAGTAATTCTTAGCTCCTGGGTTCATCATAAACTTACCCTAACCCGGTAGACTACTTCTAGTAAACAAATATGCTGGCTTTATTGAAATTGCATAATGAATTTCAACGGCTTTCAACGGACACTTGCTTGCAATCCATTTCAATCGCTGTAAGTTCTCTCCAAATTTCGTCCAGTAAATTTCCACTATAAGCATGAACTTAACCGATTTAATGACCTCGAGGATGTTCTACTTCAATGGACGTGATCGGTTCGTTTTCCATCAAAGTTCTCATTCAGCGCCACGATCGAAACGTCCGGGTTACAAATGTGGCAATTGAATTGAATTAACCAATCAGAAATCACTTTCCGTCAACACGCGCAGAGATGCTTGGCTGTCGGAATGGCGATGCATTATTGTTCTGTTGGTTCCTTTCATATCGTTACGTCGTTTGTTTACGTTGGTGATCAACCGAAATGAACGAATCGATTGTTTCCGTGGGCCTGTTAACTCGCAATTTAATGGCACGTGAGAACTTTAAGTTCCTTCAGTGGTTTAATTTTCACTCTTTAAAAAAACACTAAATCGCATGCGACGGTTAATATATTTGTATTGCAATGGAATATGTACATATATAATTGGGAATGGTATTAATTTTAGGAGTGTTGCCGTTGTTTGTCGTTACCTGTGTAGTCACGTTTTGCTGACCATGCGAAGAATTCGCCGAAGTTGTCAGTCAAGTTTTGGAATTGATTCTCCTGGGACCTAGTTTTACGTTCAAGACGTCTTATAAAATATTCTCCAGCCCATGTTTCATTTCATCGCGTGAAAGGTTCTTATCGCGAGGGACCTCAAAGTAAATGGGAGCTTTATGAATTCCCAAGCAGAATATGCACGTGGCAATTAAAAACCTCTAAATATTTTGGGTGACTGAATATCGAACTTCATTTCTGTAATCCTTTAAGGAAATCGGTCGATATCATTTGGAAAGATTTAGCTTAGTCATTCGAAAAAAAATTGAATGCAGTTTTATTCAAGAGTCCTGTTATAATATCTGAAATTTTAATTTGAAAAAAAAATGTCAATAGAAAAGTGTAAAATAATTGTGTAATTTAATGATTTCGAAGCCTTGGATATGTATTGACCTTGAAGAAATGCCTCGCAAAAGTTTTCTATATGAATCTCATTATTGATTATAATGTTTCTCTGTGCCATTCAATAGGGAACAATAATTATTTTTCCGCTATTAGGAGATTTCACTCGGTTCGCCGGATGTAATTGGCCTTTGATGTTTTACTTTATATTCTCAAACACAATCGCACGCCATTGAGATGTTTTGGTTGGTTTGATAAAGCGTCGAGTCTTCTCTACCAATTTAGGATGCGTAGTAATTGTGTTCTTTCATAAAGAGTCTTTGAACTTGGGAGCAGGGTTCCAGCAGTGTTTTTTTTTATTTACTCCAATTAGGGTTCTGTGAAGGTTCCGAAAGTACATTCGACGTGATGTTCGACATGAAAAGATAAAAAAATTAATTCCCCATTATAGTTTTTCAATCGTTTTATTTTCCAACCTTCTTTCCTGGAGAATGATAGCGTCTTCAAAGCATGAATTTTGCACGATCTTTTGCATTTATATTTCCATCGGGAAAAAATAAGGTGCCTGTATTTTTCCTTTTGAGCGTCGGCTGTCTGAAAAAAAAAACCCTGCGAAATTTCCTCCCTACCACGTCACCATTCCTTCAATATTCCACCCCCTACTCTTTTCCAGGGAGTTATCTCCGTATTCCATGACATCATACATTTCCAGACAATCCTCAAGGCTCCGTGGTTTTTTCTTCACTGGATAAATTTTATCCCATATAAAGCCGTAAATACTAAACGGCTTAAAACACGCCATCTTGTTAATCTGGAATGCTGTAAACAGTTGTCATTGATGTGCTATCGTCATGGTTAGAAATGAGAGAAATTGTAAACAAATAGAGGTTTCATTAATTGATAAGTAGCTCTAAACGTATGAATAGAGAACTGAATAATTGATTTCATAGATGAAATATAATAAGTGACATCGGGAGTCCCACAAGAGATTGAGAAATAGATCTATTTTCACCCGAATGGCGTAAATAGGGCGGTGAGAATAAGTTAAATCAATTATTTGTAGAACTAAGGGATTGATAATAATGTGCATTTCGACAATGAAAATTCACCTTCAGTGCAGTTTGGATATCTTTATTTTATTTATTCCCATTCTCGCGTTTGAGGCTTGTTTTACATGGACATAGCCGAAGTACAAACCTGACATCCAAAACTATATTAAGGGCTTCTTCAATGCCGCTTACTTCCTTCCTCCCATCATTCAGTCCATCATGCTCATCCAATTCCTACCCTTTCTTCGTTTGCCCAACGTTATACCTAGTATTACGGTCTTCAACATTGTAATTCCTTTAACAACGCTCTGAATCCTGCCTCCTTTGTATGTATTTCAACAATCCCCTCTCCTCCCTATTCACAACTCCCAGCACTTCCCCGTTTGTTTTCCTGTTTGGTCCATCTCACCTTTTTCATCCTTCTCCGCATTTCAATAGTCTCCAATCTACAATCTATCATCGTGCTACATAGACCATGTTTCCATATTGACATTTATTCTAATCCCATGCCTATCACACTGACTTTCCAATGTGCCCAGCAGAGTATGCAATCCATTGGCTGACTTACAAACTAAAGCATATTTATCATCAGCTAGTCTAGTTGGTTTTCTTAATTCTTCTCCGTATTTAATTTTTATATCCCTTCTTTTTGCCTCTTTTACCATTTTTTCCACAGATGCGTTGAAAACCACTTGCGATATGTAGACTTCATTTATCTCATTTTTACAACCTATTATATCGTTACACAGTGGAGTCAAATAAGGAGAGATTTACCCATATATATTAATATATATTTATTTATAATATAAACACACCCGTCCGTGACAAGGGATATTTTTTTAACGTAATAGGCGGAATTAATGAAACAAAAGGAACCAGCAATTAAGCCTTCACCGAAACACCTGAATATCAAATTGGGAGAAAAATTTAAGCGAGGCCTTTTGCATTCCTGACGGCTTATTCTTGGAGTGGTAAAGGCGCCGTTTTCTTTTAATTAAGGAACGAAAATTTGAACTTCGAGAATAAGAATGGGAGAAAGAGGTGTGTGCTCAGCTGTAAATGAAATGACGACAAAGAAAGATGGCGGTTTAAAAAAATAGAGATGAAAAAAGCTCTCGTGGGAAAAAAAATGTCAGCCTTAACTGGGCCGCCCCTGGAGATCTTTTTGCTAACAAATGAGTAAGTGATGAACTACGTGAGCGGTTAGGTTTACTGCAATGTAGGTGAAGACAATGCAGTTCTAGTGAAGCATTTCTGTTGAATAAAATAGCATAAATTAGGAGCAGAAAATGGACTACAGAGTTGAATTCTTTTATGTGTATACATACATATATATATATATATATATATATATATTCACTTTCTTGGAAAAGCCAAGAACGTGTACAATAAAATTCACTAAATAGTCATAGCAAACACAGAAACTAAAACATATTAAAGAGGGACTCACTAGTTCTCGAATTTTCGATGGTGCAACCACCTTTCTCAAGAGGAATTAGGAACAGAACTTCTAACTAACTTCTTCAGAACTACAGGAACAGAGTTCTGTTCCTAATTCCTCTTGAGAAAGGTGGTTGCACCACCGAAAATTCGAGAACTAGTGAGTCCCTCTTTAATATGTTTTAGTTTCTGTGTTTCCTATGACTATTTAGTGAATTATATATATATATATATATATATATATATATATATATATATATGTATATATATATATAAACACACAAACACTAAGATAATAAATATTACACACACAGAAACATAAAAGAAGGACACTTACAGTAGATATTAACGTTTCGACGGCACGGCCGTCGTCATCAGATTCTGATGACGACGGCCGTGCCGTCGAAACGTAAATATCTACTGTAAGTGTCCTTCTTTTATGTTTCTGTGTGTGTAATATTTATTATCTTAGTGTTTGTGTGTTTGTTCGTCGCCGGAGAGCGTCATTTTCAAGATTATACACACACACACACACACACACACACACACATATATATATATATATATATTATATATAAAAAATAAATAAGAGTTTTATTGGCAATGGAATGTTGAAGACTGTGTAAGACGTGGACTTGTTAAGCAAACAAGGACGGGGTACGAATGGCATAGGGATGCTGGATGAAATGAAGGTAGGAAATAAGTTTTATTTTCATATTGGATGTCAGGATTTGTTCGTTACGGAAAACGGAGGTATTTTAGCTATAACTTTTGGAAGCTTGTGTTCATCCCAATATCCTACCTTACCTGGTTGATTACCAAAAATAATAATGACTATATATGCGTATATTATAAGGTAATCTACCGGTTAAGGTAGGTTTTTGGATGGACCCAACTACTAAATAAATATCTTGTGACTCCAAATAAAACCCAATCCAGCAGCCTACTCTACATCAGGTCCCTCTTCATCTCTGTGTACTTCTTTCCTCCCTTCATTCCGTCCAACATCCCTATCCTATTCCTACCCCTTCCTCGTTTGCCTAACATTCTTCCCCCTATTACAGCCTTCAATATACCACTGCCACTCAATACGCCTTTCATCCATTTTTGCTGCATCCATAGGATTTCTCTCAACAAGCCCCTCTCCTCACCCACCGTCTCCAGTATTTCCTAGTACTCCAGTACTAGGGAAGGAGAGGGGATTTTTGGGAGAAACCAAAAGGAGGTAGAAAAGATGGATGCAGGGCATTCCGATTAGCAATGAGATGTTGAAGACTGTGTGATAGAGGGGAGAACGTTGGGCAAAAGAGAAAGGGGAAAGAATTGGTTAGGCGTGTTAGATGGAACGAAAGGAGTATCGGGAAACGGAGAGGGACATACTGAAGTGCTCTATAGCAGTCCGTCCAACGTCTGTTCCTCAGTGAGGCGGATACCAAGGCGTCTGACCCCAACGGGGTGAATACTTGATTGATGGTGTCACGTAAAAAATACAGGTGATTAAAGTAACGGAAAAGAATCTCAGTTACTTATCCCAAGATTTGATTGATTGCACTATGTAGAAAGTGAGTCCCTTCAACTAAGGGACTCGACTCAATGCTTAGTGCCCGGCAGCGTGGGAGGCTGGCTTCCGCGGGAGTCATCTCACGAAATCTTTGCCAAGCAAAACCGACAAGGACACTCAGAGGACACAGGAGGAGAACCAAATATTTACAATAGACAGTCGGAATGTCAGGATAATGTTGTAGGCAGGAATATTAGATATTTTAAAACGTTAATCGGAGGGGGGAAATATATATGTTTTAGGATTATGCGAGGAAGGATAGCGGGAACAATTACTGCAGTGGTATTTATAGCATAATATACCGTGGAATGGAAGGAAGACGGCGAGAGATTCAGAGCGTTTTGATTGGGAATGGGATTTTGAAAAGTAATAGGGGAAAGATGGCAAGGCGGGCGAGGGAGGAGAAGGAATAGGATAGGCATGTTGGATGGAATGAGGGGAGGAAAGTCGTATTCGGAATTGAAGAGGGATATAATGTAGTGTCAGATTTCTGGTGTTGTTTTTGTTAAGGATCAGGGAATTTATTTTTTACATTTTTTTATGCTACGTCCATACGAAAATTACCTTAATTGGCAGAATACCTCTAATATTGTATGCAGGTATATCAGTAAATGTATACATACATACATATGCATGTGTGTATATACATATGTGTGTGTATATATATATACATATATGTATATATATATATATATATATATATATATATATATATATATATATATATATATATATATTAGGGCTCATGAAACATTTTTGTAAAGAATCATCTGTTACTCAGCTTGTTTTGGAAGTTAATTTTTTTTTAAATCTGTCAGATCACATCTGACTTGTCAACCGAGAATGCCTCCGGCGTCTTTCCGGGCTGCCCTAAAATTTTCTCCCGGGCAGGCTAAAGGCTTCTAAATATTTGGAAGGAAAATATTGATGAATTCGGGTACCATTATGGGTACGAGTATGGTGGAGGAGAGGGAGTATTAGTGTGTGTTAATTGATGAATTCGGACGCCAAACAAGCTCGAAGTTGGAGATGTGTACGAGTATGCCTGTGTGTATGTATATGTGCATATACCTGTGCTTGTGTATTTATATGTGTGTGTTTATTTTTATATGTATTCCCAACCCCTTTCCTTATATCTTTATTAATGTGAATGAAATATTTATATTTTATATATATATATATATATATTTTATTTATTTATTATTTATATAGTTATTATTAATAATCCTTGTTAATTTTGTTAGCGAGAGTCAGGTGCATTCATTTCGTAATGGCTGTTGGTCGAATTGGGCTCTCTCCCTCTCTTTTATTTTCCCTCTCTTTACGGGCGAATTATTCACACAGATCCAGCTATATAGTCGCCCCTCCAACCATCTCACCCACTCTGCCTTAATTATTTTTTTCGTCTGTAGGTTTTTTTTAAAAAAAAAGGAGAGAGAATATGGCAAAAGCCCTACCTTTTCATTTTAGCGGAAGCGCGGTCTCTTTTTTATTTTGATAAAAAAAGGTGGTCCCTCTTTGCACGAGTCCTGTAATGGCTCAGCCGGCAGAGCCGGGATCAGGATGACTAAAACTTTTTTTTTTAATTACGACTCTTACCTTTTCAGAGAAAAACTAGGAAGCAGCTGATCTTGCTTCCTAGGAGTTGTACATTAATTTCTCGGAGCATTTAACTCTTACGACTGGGTTATTATAGTAATTTAAAAAAAATAATAATTTTAGTTTGCGAAAAGCTATTCACCGCTTGTCGCCTTGTTTTGATGGACATCTTTTACTTTGGATTAAAGAGACATTTTTCAAATTCAAAGAAGCCAGGGGAAATTCCGTAACGGTACGTACCTTCAGTGAACTCACCAATTTAATGATATTTAACGACGTTCGCCCACCTTGAGATTCGAATTCCGCCCTAGACTTTTGGTTTATTCTATTTTCGCTACGAAATTTATCTCATTATGAACGATCATATTTTTCGAAATCATTGGTATGGTAACATGTTGATGTTATTAAAAATTTGTTGAACTTCGTCTGAGGTATCTTCTGGAAGTTATAACTTTGGAAATAATTCCGTTAGTCATAGTCCAAATGATGTTTCTTATTATTTTTTTTAGTTCCAACTACGTTTTGTTTAAATGAGGAATATTTTAATTCAATAAAGAAGAGAGAAACTGTTCTAAAAACGTTCCAAATAGTGAGTACGCACGTTAAATTCTCTCAAAAGGGACAAAGGGCATATAAATTTTCTTCGAATTTCCTCAAGTATTTCTATTTGGAAGAGAGAAGTGGTTAAAGTTATTGTACACCTATCTCTACAAAATCACCCCTCACTCTAAATACTGCCATTGCTCCTACGTATTTATCGGCCGTTAATGCATATTCGATCAAGGACATTTTGGATCCCAGTGGAAAGAAAATATAACCCTTGATTTTGGTGAAAAGGAACAGGCACCAAAACATTCACATAATTATTGTTCCGTACTAATTATGCGTGGAAATAAGAAGAAAAGGGTTTTCCATCCATTTTGAAATAAGTGCCAGAGGTCTTTAGCTAATTGTAAGAGTAAGCTATTTCCCCATTGGTTGTTGAAAGTTGTTGATCAATTGGTTTCATTGTTGAATAATGCGTTGCATTGCGTTAAAATTTGACTTGGCGAGTGTAATTCTTAAAACGCTAAATTGCATTGTTTTATAAAAAATTGATGATTATTATTATAAGGTTATCTACCGGTTAAGGTAGGTTTATGGATGGACACAACTTTTAAATAAATATTTTGTGACTCCAAACAAAACACAATCGAGCAACCTACTCTACATCAGGTCCCTCTTCATCTCTGTGTACTTCTTTCCTCCCTTCATCACGTCCAACGTCCCTATCCTGTTCCTGCCCTTTCCTCGTTTGCCTAACATTCTCCCCTCTATTACTTTCTTCAACATTCCACTACCGCTCAATACACCTTTCATCCATCTTTTCTGCCTCCATAGGATTTCTCTCAACAAACCCCTCTCCTCCCCCACCATCTCTAGTACTTCCTCATTTGTTTTCCTTTCGGTCTATCTCACTTTCTCCATTCTTCTCCACACCCAATATTGATGATTATTTACCGGAAATAATCCATGTGTGTATTTGCACAGGTGCGTATTGGATGAGTATGCACTAAACGCAAATTAGATCTCCTCTATTGTTTAAAATTGATTATAAATTTAAATACGTTTTTAAGATAATCTCGCTTGCATTTTTTTTATTTTCAAAGCAAGAAGCGGAAGGAATCTCATCATGCTTATGCGTCTTTTTTCCCACGAATATGAAATTCCGAGTCGTAAATAAAATTTTGTGCGAATGTAAATTCTGATGCGTCATGTGTGTTTATCCAAAGTTTTGTTTTATTATATTCTGCACCCCGCTCCCATTTTGTGTCAAAGTGTTGTAAGAGACGTAAACACGCGTTCCTAAGGGGATATCACTGCGGACGTCACCGCTCGTTTGGGAGAAAACATTCAGATGGCAAAACATAGTAATTTTTTAAGCAAATTTTACTTTTTACTTTTGATTTTTGGGGATCTTCTGCATGTTTACTCGAGTGGTATTTCCTGCATACGGACATGAAATTAATTTTTTAACAAAGCACAGAAAGTCCAAGATGGCGACAATTATGCTGAAAGGTTTTCTCTCTAGTTTGCTATCCTTATTTTCATTGTTAATAGTCTTATCTGCTTGGGGTAGATTTTTGATGACCTCTTGAACTGTGTGTTACTTCCTAGACCCAGACGAATATTTTACGAAATATCCTTCTAACTCCGTATTATATATAATGACTCTTAAGCTCTGCATAATTTTTACCTTCCTTCGATTCAATATGTCCATGATATTCCTCCCTCTATCTGATTTTCCCAGCATTCTCTCTTCGTCCATTACCGTTTTCAGCATCCCAATGCCTGTTCGTATCTTTTGTATCCACTTGTCCTGCATCCTTCGAATTTCTCCCTACAACCCTCATCGATCCTCCCATGCTAAGCCTAGAGATTCATCGTTTGTCTTCCTTTTTCCGTCCGTTATATACTTTATTCCTTTTCTTCGCTGCGCCAACATGTCAAAATCTTCCAATTCTGGCTTATCCTTTTGTCTCAGCGGGCAAGTTTCCGAGTGTATACTTCATTTGTTTTTAGTTGGGAAAATTGGTCTACGATAGATACTCGAATACAGGCTTAACTTCGCACGAATTTCAGTTGCCATCGTTGGAAATGCTGATTAACAATTCTGCAAATACAATTGACCTTTCCGTGGAGACGAAAATGCAGATTTGAACTGTGGAGGTCTTAATTTGTCGGCGGGTTTTCCTCGGCCCTGATTACGGATCCGTGAGAATTGTCCTCCCCCACCAATTCCTCATCCTTGCCCCAGTGAATCGACTTTGAATTCCTCCTCCAGATCCCATCTTATGTGTGCAACTCAACGAAGAAGCGAATCGTCTTTGAGCGCTAAGTACGCGTTGCTTAAGGCATACAGTAGAGCGCCCTTTTAAAAGGATTTTCGATCTTCATTTCGCATGCCCGACTCGCGTGCGATCCTTACCTTGTTCGCCGGAGGAAATTCGCATGGCGGTAAAGAAACTCCCTCCCGACGAAGGATGGGGTTCATAAGGAAGAGGGGACGTCCCAAAAAGGAATTAATTATCTTCGAGAGCCTTTTAAGGAAACGGAGGGGAAGAATGGAGATTTGCACGATTGCCACCCCAGAATGGGAACCCCTGTTATTAGGGAAATTTCTCAGGATGTTTATTTTCATGCGAAATAATTTCTCGCTTAATCTTCGAGCTCTCTTCTCACTCAGTGGTGTCCCGATTAAAGCTCACTAATTTGGCCGAGCTTTCCAGCCGATGTTGCCAAGTATTGGTTAATCTTTGAGGCCACGAATGACCCTTAATGCCATAACCATGTGATAGCAGTGACGATGGAATGCGAGTATAACCAAGCCGAATTAATTACTCTGTGTTTACGTATAAATCGCGTCTAGGGAGGCCTTCGATGCCGCAACATATCTCCCTTCTGCGAGCAACTGGGCCATTGGAATTTATTTTGGGTAGAGTTTTGACCCAAATTGCAAATTAATTTTCTCTGACATTGGTCAAATATTGGGTGAGTTCATTGCCTAGTTTGGTGTGGCGTTTTAGTAATCGGGTCATTAAGACCCTTCGTTTCGCTGCGTTATTGTTCTATTTAATCTCCCTCGCTTTTCATTGTCCTCGCATCGTCATGGTTACGAGTAAACAACGCGGTTTATGAATTTATGGCCCTTTTGATGGATTATATATTCACTTAAGCGCGACAATATGTTAACTGAAAGCCAATATTTTGGGGGTTAGCCTAAATCAAACGTTCTTTCTAATTCATGTGAATTATCCGGACTATTGTTCCAGAAAAATTGGCTTAACTCGCATATTGCATGGAATATCCATCGGCTTGATTTGGTTGTAGTGTTGTAACACAAACCTAGAAGTTCACACGAATGTTTTTCGAGAAACATAGTTTTGTTTTTTTTTCATCATTTCAGCGGGAAGTTTCGCAAGTGTGATTCCTAAAAACCATGTAATTAAATTATTAAACTCTTTTCACAGGACCGCTTGGATCTGTAAACCAATTGTTTCGGCGTTAATTCGTACGGCGTCGCGAAACGTGCCGAGAAATACAAGCAGATTTAATTCTGGTTTTCGCAATTAAGTTTCGTGGACAGCCTAAAATCGTGATACATTTTCTGTGTATAAATCTTTTCAGGACTGCCTTATTTATTGTCAGCCCGATATGGTTTGTCGCTTGGGTTGAATTTCGTTATTTTCATTTTAGCTGTTGACCGAGTGTTTTTTTTCATTAGTTATTTTCCTGTTTTTCGTGTGTTTCTTTTCTTCTGAAAAAATTCTATTCTCGAAAGGGAAGGAAAGGGATCGGAAACAGTAATTGCCGAGGCGGCGATAGTAGAATTTTGATGTCGTACGCGTCGCTGTTCATTTTTTTTAGAACTTTTGTTTCTCTACGCTTTTGGGCTTTACTTTCTATGCTTGGAGAAAGCGAATGAAGTAGCGAGGTAATCAAGCAATTTGACGCACGTTTAAGACAAAAGAGTTTGAAATATTTTTCTTTAGGGGTTTACAGGTATGCGAGGGTGTACCTTGAAGAATTTCATTTTTTTTTCTCTTTTACAAAATTTATAAATAAGCAAGAAAAAATATTTGTGTTTATTAGAAAAAGATAATTTAATTTTTTTTTCTTTTTAACCTTCCGATTGCCACCCTTCTCCTTCCCGTTTCTTTTTATCTCGTTTCGTAGTTCGGTATGTTCGAGAGGGGGTGGGGGTTGGCGCGGTGTTGACGAGCGGGGAGGGTATGGGGTGGTTAACGGAAGTTTGGCAACGCCGCACTCGCTAAGGATCGATCCTCGAACCCCTGGGTGGTGTCGCCCTCACCACTGCCGCCCCTACTCGTTGCCACCCCTGGCTCCAACTCTGAACATCCCCCCCCATTTTCTCCAACCCCTCCGGCCAACCCCTTACCCCATGTGCTTAAATGTGTATGTGTATAGATGTGTATGTATGTATACGTGTACATGTATACATATATATATATATATATATACACACATATTATATGTTTATATATGTATACATATATATATATTTATACATAATATAAAAACATATATACATGCATATATACATATATATTTACATGTATATGTGTGTGGGTATTAATACATACAACCACTCTCACTCTTTTTCTTGTCTCTCTTAAAAATTCCCCCGCACTCGAAAAAAAAATGACTTCCCCCATTCCTCCAAAATTCTCCGTTCGTAACTTTCCGTTCTCTTTCCCGCACGCAGGAAAGCGAAAAAAAAGAGGATCGCAGTGACAGCTGAAGGAGAAATTTCATGCGGAAACGAAAATAAATTAATTGGAGGGAAAGAATGCAATGATATCTGTTATGGCGACTGGCGGGAATAATAATGCTGGAGAGCGATGATGGTTGCTGAAGTCTTGAAAGGGATGGGCGAACAAAGCTACGCGCATGGAAACAGAGAACTCGAGTTTTATGAAATGGAAAGGAACCGCTAGTGGGATGAAGTTGTTAAGAGACTTAGGCCGAAGTGATTCCACAAGCTAAGCGGTCACGTGCTTAATTTTCACAAACGTTTCGTGCTTTTTAGCCGTGCGTTCGGCATTAATTTGGTGTCGACGTCGTGTTTTGCCACAGCATCGGATGTCAGTCATCAGTTAATGCAATGGGACTTTCCTCCCTGTCCCTTGGGCACCAAGGTCTCCTGAAAACATCTGGAAATTTCCTGGAATTTTAAAATACCTGAAAAGTCTGGAAATATCATGGAAAATGAGAGGAAAAATCCTGAAAAATGTGGAAGTGTCCCGGATGTTGAGAGTGTCTGGAAGATGAGTAGAAATACCCTGGTTTTCCAGGGAATCAGGAAATTTTCTGGATTAAAAATCGCTTGTTAAAACTTAAAATTTCATGGGAAATGACAGACTTTTATCGGAATATCTAGTAACGTCCTTGATTTTGAAAGTTAGGAAGATGACGAAAATTCTCTGAAGTTCCTGGAAACCTCCTGGATTTTGTCTGTATCTGAAAAATGAATGGAAACAATCTGGATTTCCAGTAAATTCTGGAAATGTCCGGATGTTTAATCTTTCTGAAAACCTTGATAATATCTGGGAAAATGACAAGATATGCCCTGGAATTCTGTACTCCTGAAAAATCTGGAAATCTGGTATATAACAGAGATTTCCTCGATTTTCAGGCTCCAAAAAATGCGGAAGCGATGTGATATTAAAATTGCATGGAAATCCTTTAAATCTGGAAAAATGGCAATAAAGTTATGGAATAATAGGGTTTTTGAAACTGTTGAAATATTCTCGATGGGGAAAGTGGCTGGAAATGCTGGAAAAATATCCTGGATAAAACAAAAAGTCATGGAATTCCCAGATCCTGGAGATTTGGATATGCCATGGGTTTTGAAACTGCCTGAAAAGTGTGGAAAATAAAATAGAGGTACTTGTAATCCAAGATCGTGAAAAATCTTGGGATGTACTGGAATTTGAAAGTGACGGTAAAGCCTGGAAACATCTCAAAACAGGGTGTTTTATTGTTTATTTACCCGTAAATAGTCATTATTGCATTGCGATTGTGGAGGACATGAAAGCGGTCCCCTAAGTGGGCTCTCCGTAGATTACGTAAGGATTTTTAAGGGGTAAGGTAGGAATTGAGTGATTTCATTCCATATTTTTCAGAAAGATAGGGAGAGCGTTTAGTGTTTGTTTTCGGCGGGGTTAATTATTCTATGATTTCGTTTATTATGAAGGAAGAATTTTAATTATCTTTGATAAGCACTGAACACATTCTGCAATCCTTATCTAATAGAATTAACACTTCGAAATTATTCAAGTATTCACCAAACCTTTCAAACAGTTTCATAATATTTGTTAATTGCCGATATATGTATTACGACTCAATCAAAATATATTTTTCAATTTTCGTTCATGGCGTTATAATATTTTTTCTTAACCAACAACATACGACGAATTGAAGTAAAGGAATAAGCCATCGTCAAGCCTGAATGAGCTTTTAGGAATGCGAATTACCAATCAAATTACATTGCATCGGTTTTCTTGCCTCTTAGTTTCTCCCAACAATCCCCTCTCCGCCTCCACCATGCCTAGCACTTCCTCGTTTGGTTTCCTTTCCGTCCATTTTATTATTACGCATCCTTCTCCACACCTACATTTCCAACATCTACGCTCATCGTCTTGCTTCAGACGGTTCAACATTTGTTGCTAAATATTAATTTTCTTTAAGGCTCCCATTTGTCGTCTGCCTTAGAGTTGTGAAGCTTTCGGTAACTTTGTGCGTAACTTTGTTCCCGTTCATCTATTTTCCTTCTAGAGAAATGTTTAAATTTATTCCTTCGAGATATTCCACCTATTATAATAGGTGGAATATCTCGAAAGTGATAATTATCAAAGGTGTCATCGTATGGTCCCCGAGGTCTATTTTATCGTACGTATCGCGAGAACTTTCTCTATCTTTGCCCCACCTCATTTTCCTCATCATTTCTCACTTGAAAACTTTCTTAAAAGAGCACGCTCTTCGTCATCCTCTTTCCTCCAATCCGCTTACATATCGCTCTTGAATTTAGCATTTCTTTCTATCACTTAATATATCCTCGCCGCACTTTTTACCTTGTTCGGATTTCCCCTAGGAACTTCCTCTCTTCTCCCTCCGTATTTTTCAGCGGGGCCTTGAATAATGGGTTTGAATTAAAGATTAACCTCTTGAGATAGGATTTTCCATGGGGCGAAGGGAGTTGTGGTGGAGATTTTCAAGATTCACCCTTTTTAAATAAAAAAAAGGAAAAATCCCAGAGGCACCAAACTGTGGCGCCGAATCTCCACGGAAACCTTTGTAAATAAATGGATGATGCGCAGCGGGAAAAAATTTTTTTACTCGAAAGGAATGAATTTTTTACCGGGAAACGGTGAGGGGATATTATTTCCAGTCCTGACTGACTTTTCTCGCTTTGTAGATAACGTTTCGCATCCGGTTGTTTAAGCTTTTAATTTAATCAGGTCTCCTCTCTCCAAGTAGTTTCAGTCGTGCATCGTAGGTGGGGGGGGGGACGTCTGGGTCCCATTTCAAAGTACACGCGGTGCTCCGCGTGACCACTGCGTGCAAGTTAAGGTGTGTGCGAGGAAGTATTAGGGAAACCATGATGGAATCCATCCATTGCGGTTCAAATGTCACAGAGGAAACTGAAAATCTTACGCTAGAGAGAGTTTCGCGTCTCTCGAGTTAAAACTACCGACGCCAATGATATTTGGTCCACGGAACAAAGGGAATCGGAAATGTTTATGGGATAGAATTACTATTTTTTTTCAATTAAGAAGTAACATTTCACATTTTTATCTGCTAATGATTTTAATGTCATCAATAGTCAATCAATATTCTTGATATACTCGCTTTCAAGCGAGCTGTTAGGTGCATACATTGTGAGAAAATTCAATTGTTTTATAGGAATGTTATCACTCCTCATTAACCCAATTCGTAAATTCCCGATGCATTGTTAGTGTTCACATTTAACTGTTGAATGCATGGATAGTGAAACGGGCTATTTGTTTAACCACGTCCATTTTGTTATTTCAATGTTGCTTTATGTCTGTCTTCATCCTTCCTGTGATTGATTGAATTTAACCGTTACTCCTGTTGTTCTAATTCATCGTAACAATTTCTGCTGATGTTTTTCTAAGTATAATTATTGAATTTTCGTGGAAATAATGTCGTTATTAATTTGATGTATAAAATGTACTTTTTCTAATGATTTTGACGCACAGTTTTGGTAATTTGTTTTACGTATTCTGTCGTGAATATTGTAGAAATTAGATGGTAGGAATTTCCGTATTATTGGTATTAAAATTAAAAACATTTCAAATAAAATTTAAACAAATCAGTTCACGTTTTCAATTGTTTTAGGCTCAACTTTATGGAAGTTTGCGTGCATTAAATGAAGAGAAAAAGAACAGTGATTGAAAATATCTACATCTGCATAAATACCCTGCGAGCCACCAAAAAAGGTGTGAGGCAGGGGGTGTAGCACCAGGAGGAAAGGGTAAAGGATGAGGGGGTTGGGGTTTATTCAAATAGGTGGGGGAAGGTGGGAGGAACCTGTAAGAAAAATAAATAAAAATATAAATTTCCACGCGCAGTCCCTAACCTGTACGTTAATACTTATTGTAATGAAGTGACTCCTGGGGGGTTTCGACTACAATCATTCTGGTCTCTTTATCGTTCTAGGAAAAAATGACATTTTAAACCTGTCAGTCTTGCAGTCTATATCTCTAATCTTATATTCGTGATCCCTTCGACCGTAATACGTTGGGGTTCGTATTATATTCTTGATGTCATCGGAAAAGGGCCCATCTTTAAATTTTTTAATAAGTTTAATCTATATTGTAAACGCCGCTGCGTAAGAGAATCCCAACCTAAATCGTCTACCTACATTGTGTTCTTCATTTAATGAAAACAGTTCATATCCCAAGACTAAGGTATTCATTTAAATATATGGTTTTAAAACATCGCGTTGGTAGTAACAACGAAAAAGATAATCACAATAGTTTAAACAAACTGTAAATAAAGTAATTTTTTTGGATATTAGGAAATGTTTTCTGTGACTAATGTTTTAATTTTATTCTTGTAACTTTTTTTAAGAGAGTTATGGCAACTATATGAGAAACCATGAAAAAGACAAGGCAAACGGATTTATCTCGAATAGTCTTCCGATTATGGTTACATTTCGGACAGTTCATGAAAGCGATGACGCGTTGTGGTCGGATGCCAAATAACTTCCGCTCAAACTCCCTTTGACCTAAATTAGTTCCTTACTCGGGTCCTCTGGAAGTTTCTACCTACACAATGTTCTCCAGGGCGCCAATTCTCCATTCATTTCCGAGTTTAAACCAACGTTTTCCCTTTAGCCCCTCGGTTTCCTTTACTTCGCCACACGCCTCTCAATGTAATCCCCTCCACCCATCCTTTTTTATCTCCTTTTGTTTCTTCTACATCCCACCCACCCTCTCGCCATTATCTAACACCCTTTCAATTTTCTTCCCAATAACCTCCTCCTCCTCCTTCAGTGGTCTCGGTATTGTCATCACACGACAATGGCGAAATTTTGACTGAATAATCCCGAACTCTAATCCGCAAGAATTGAGAATCGCACAAGATCGCGATGTCACGACGCCATTGTTGAAGAACGACAATTTTCGGGACAATGCTGAATAAATCTCCTCGTCTGGTCTTTCCATCATTCAACCTTTCCTCAATTCGCTACTCCGAATATCTGCACACTTCTCAATTAGATATTACATGCTTTAAGAGCGGATTGGACCAACCAGGATCGTAGAAATCCCAGTCGGGTGAATCGGGTGACTCCGAACTGATGTGCGCGCTGAGAACACTCGGGGAAATAAGGACGAGGTTGTCAAATGGGGCAACGGCGCTCTGTCGTTTCTCATTTGTTCCCCGCGTTCGCCACCTCACTTGTGTCGGTGGGGCGTGTTACAGACCTCGCCTCCGTCTGTGTCCTTTGCAAACGCATCTCTCAGAGTAATGTCCCACGCAATTGAAAAGGATCTAACGCTCTCAAAGAACCCCCTTCAGAGCATAAACCACCCCACCTCCCCACGAACAGCAACCCCTTTTTCCACATCCCCTCACCTTCCACCCTCTCTACAGCTCCACTTCTCGCGGAATGCGCTCGCTAGAAACGGGAAACTACGCAGAGGAAAGGGCTTTTCGGAGAGGAAATTGGACGAGAAATGAACGGGGAGGGTGGGAGGTTTGGAGCGTGTTCCAACGCTGTGGTGATGATCTAAGCGAAGCGTTCCTTGATTCGAATGGTCCTCGTGTCAGCGACTGGGAAAGGGGGTTGGATGCTGTAGGGCTGGTGGATCCCCACCCTACGTCTCCCATTGCTTGTCGCGTGTTTTGACCCGGGAAAATATGAGTGATACAGGGAGTTGTAATGCGCGGCGAGGAGAAAATTTAAATGTTTTAAGCTTACTCTTATTATAAGGTAATCTACTGGTTAAGGTAGGGTTTTGGATGTACACAACTATCAAATAAATATTTTGTGACTCTTAACAAAACACAATCCAACAACCTACAAGGTTACTCTACGATTGCTGAAATTCAAATCCAGATTAAACCATTGACTGTTAATGCTCAAACGAGGCCTTTGTTTAACAGTATCTCTTTCATCATTTGACTGTTGTTTTAAGTCATTCAGCCTTGGTGTGTTCTGGTGAATCTTTGAAATGTTATGTCAACTCTAGTTATTATTCTTTACTGTTCAAATTTCTACTAGTTCGTAAACTAGGACCATTGTGTGAGTTAAGTATGTCTGCAGCTGAAGTTTTGTCGTTTAATACCACTTAGTGGTAGTTGATGTCCTTGTAAATCTACGTAAATACCCCGCAATCTGCCAAAAAGGTGTGGGGCAGAGAGTGTAAGCATCAGATGGGATGGGTAATGGATAAGAGAGAGGAATTTCGTATTGTAAAGGGTTAGGAAAAGTGAAAAAAAATCACCACTCATCCGAAAAGACGTGCAAATCTATATGCATGCTAGCAGAAAACTTAGTTCTAAGTAGTAATTTCACCCTGTACATGTATAAACCTTCTCGGGTATACAAAAAAGAAGGGAATAAAAATGGACCACAACCACTAATGCGATAGATTGCCACCATACCAAGACAGGTCATGCAGAACTGGAAAGCAAGAAGGGGGAAATGCTATTAATCCATGACCATGCAACTTATAGCCCCCACCCCTAACGTCACAGGTATAAAATGTGGCACCTCGCTGTCGGCAGCGGACCGCATGAGGCATCACTGCCGCGGAGAGGAACGAGTGATGGAAGATGTAGCTTGAAAATGCAGCAAAAGACGGTAGGGACTGTTGTAACATCCACTACGTTAATTGTATGTCAGTCCACTCTGCCATGTGAGAAGGGATTTGCCAAAAATACTCAGGTGATTAGTGTTAAATGCATTCAAATATGAGTGATTGCCGAATTGTATTTATAATTTTTCCCAAGAACATTAAGGGATCAGAATAAAATAACGTTTGTACGACCGCGCTAGGAGGGAAAGATGTTTTGGGTCTAGGCTAGTTTGGTGTGTAATCACCTACTGCTACACAGCCTAGTGGAGGCTTACAGGGTACCTTATAAATAAATAAATTTTAAGTAAAGTAGAACCGGTGTATTATTACTACCTACTTACGAGGATATGGGCATATTTTCGAGAAGGGCGTAGATTTCCTGGAGTTTCTGGAGACTTAAGGAAAAGTGGTAATTTGCAGAAGTTGTTTATTTGCTGTTCTGCAAATTGTAATTGTGGGAATTTAGAACGAAAACAAATCCTTTTATTACTGGTTTTATGTGTCTAGAATTGATCTGTCTGCATCTAACTTGTTATCTCCTCTTCTCTTTCCAGGTGAGAGAGACTTTTCCATTGTATCACATGTTTGGGTCAGAGGGTGTTCGGTCACAAAGTGGGTCGACGGGGCTCACGGAATTCCCAATCCTCCTCCTGGATTCGTCTCAATTTGGTGAGTGGAAACTCGACCGGAGTCGGAATCGCCTTCAGCTCCATTGAAACGTTTCGAATGCCGAGCGCTTCGATTCACAACGCCTCTGTCTTTTGTCCCAACTTTCAGCAGTGCCGAGAGTCCCGAATTCCCAATGTGCGGTGAGGCATTTCGGAAAATACGTACGAACGCGGGGAAAGGGGGGGGGGCAAGGAATGCCCGTTGTCGCCCCACTCATTAGCCTCTGCCCGGGGCGATCAACGTGAGTGGGAAATCCTTTAGTCGACTTCAATATCGGCGAGGAGTCCGCCATTGTCATCAGTGGTCAAAGAGAGGTCGTTTTGTCCTCGTTTTTGTATCCTTTTCGAGGGGGGAGGGGGGGAGATGACCACAACTGCTTGGGGAAAGTCCTGGTTTGTACGGGGCAGGACCATAACTCACTTAAAATAATGCGTTTCGTGTAGGAGTACTGGGGCCTCAAAGGATGTGATACCCATTTCATTGACCCTGTGTGTGTACGTAATAGACTTTAAAGTGATTCATTACTGATACCGTGCGAGTAAGTCTTAGTATTATGTCCATTATGTTAATAATGGTCGACAATATAACATATTTGTTAGTCTCCCATTTTAATGATGGCTTATTTTAAAATCTAGAATCACCATTTTTGATGGAATTCAAAGATTTTTTTGGGAAGAAGACAGTATTCGTAGTAGTATTTAGGGGAGGCGACCGACAACTGAGGTCATTCGTGCCATTAAGGATGGACAGGAAAGGATGAAGGGTGGAGCGAAACCCGGCGTCGGCATTAGCCTACTCTTAACTAAAGGCGCCAAGTGGTCTGCAGCTTCACGTCCCATCCGACGAACGTCGTACTCACTCAAAGTGCCCTCCACAAAGCATCTAAAAGTAGGGATACCACTGAAAAATATCTGCCGCCGCCTGGATTCGAACCTGGGGCCTCTGGGTGGAAAGCCAGTACGTTAGCTACCACAACATCCCTATCCCCCAGTATTCTATGCTCGTAAAAAAAACCAACAAACTAATCAAAATTTGTAATTATGTTTCGAGATCAAGTCCTGAGACATTTACGTATTGATTAATTTAGTTTCAATATTTCAGTTAACGAAACGTTTTAACTTGTTACCCAAGCAACGCAAACAAATCCCGTGCATGCATTTGTGTCAACACGCCAATTTCGTTCTCATGACAAGAAAATAATGTTAATATTACATCACATGTGCAACCGTACGTACCCCAGTTGCGTCATTATAATTGGGTATCATGAAATAGCATAAACCGTTTCGTAAACTGGAGTTTTCCGTAGTAACTTGGTAAGTCGCATTTATTTTGAAGAAAATTTTGCAAATGTATTTCAAATATTCGTTTTTGTTTTTTTAAAAGTCGGATATTCATTCATTTTTTTCAATATTATTTTTTTCTTTTTGACGAAAGCGTCGTTTGTAGCCCATGTTGAAATCTTTTAAAAGGAAGAATTGCTTTGATACTAGAGCTTAAAGAGAATTTTTTTTAATCTCGCAAAGGATGAACCTCGCGTTAGTGATGCCTTGATGAACGTTTCAAAATATCTCGATCCATGCGAGTTGAGAGCTGAGCCACCATCATATCTGATTCAGCAAATTCACGCCTAGACCAACAAAACTCAACACACCATGGGCAGGTCCACAACACGTTAATTTCAGGTCTCTAATCAGTAGGTGCTGTAATTGGCGCCGAAATCTGGAACCGAATGCTGGTAACAAATCTAATACAAGTACTCCCAACATACGCGCGCAGAGGGCTAATTAACAGAATTACACCATCGTGCCGTCCTAAGGACAATCCATCAACGAGCGCTGGAATTGCTCGCTTCAATTCCACTTCCAGGATTGTTGTCGGTTCCACTTACAGGATTGTTGTCCGCTAAACAATAGTCCGCTCTAAATTTTTTGGCAGAACTGTTATCATCCAACGTTGTTAACGCCACCCTCACGGGATCCCCAACGATCGAATTCAGCAATCAAAAGAAAACCAGTGTTTGTTTGATGTGATAATGAGCACGGGCTATGTATCTGTGCAAACGCTAAAACTAAATCCAGCTCTGTAGACATATATGTACATATATACATACCCATATAGTACCCTGCAAGCCAAAACTAGGATTGCGGCTGGGTTTGATTACACGCCAGAATGACGTGACGCGAAACATTTTCCCCCTAGCCCTGTCGGATACTGATCCCTTGTCGTTTATGGGAAAATTGACGGCTTAAATCTATCTCCTCTACACTTAATCTATCTAATTTTATGACACGATCTCTGCCACCGTAGCACGATGGAGCTAATAATGCATTTTCACGATTATCGTTAAAAAGAGACATCCTCTCAATTTATGCTAGAGATTTATTCTGTAATGTAACGTTAGCTCGGTGAGTGATTCCCAACTTAGCCGCTCCAATAATTTCGATTACGCTATCCAGTTTATCATAACAACGTCATCAACACACATAAGTCCTCTACGCTGTACGTGATCTAATTCGGCAATCAATCTAGCATCATGGGGATCCAATATACTAGCGGCTGTAACCTGATAAAATTATCTAAATATATAATAATATTCTAAATGAAGACTTGGACCCACGATGACATGACGCGCTTGGGGCGACCTTAACCCCAGCTTACCCCAGCTCACATCTTAGTGTCAGTGTTCGAATCTTCTCCTGGAATGTTGTTCTGTGGGGGTGACTCTACTCATGACGTATTAAGCAAAAGATTGGCAAATGTTTCCTCAGCGGTGCCAAACAATTGCCAAAATAGCCACAGAACAATGGCATTATTTCTTCCACGTGGTTCCCCCCACGAAGGGTTTCTCCATTGCTGTGGTTCGATATTTGATTGTTACATAACGGATTAGGGCCGATGTTTACTTCCACAGCTGAGCAAGAAGCCGATCGCGAATTTTCCTCCGGCAACTGAATTATGTCGAATAACGAGCGTCACTGCTCCAATGGAGAAATGCCGAATGAAGTTTTAATTAGGAGGAGGGATGTTCTTGATGAAGGTGTGGGCGAGGGGTGGAAAATTGGTTCCGGGACAGTTTCCAAATTCTATTCATCACATCAGTCCAGGAAATGTATTATGTATGGTGTAATCAGGGTACCTGGCAAGAGAAAGGAGTGCTGAACACCAATTTGAGTGCAGGGATGAATGATTCATAGGCACTTGAATGGAACACCTAATGCAGGAAATGTTTTTCACTGGTTCAAAACTTTGGGTGGTATGAAGCGGAAACGTTAGCGGACATGCTTTTCTAAGTAGGGGTTGGAGGGATGGGTTCTGGGTTTGGTCGGGGTGTAGAAAGGGGAAGGCGGGGGGGGGGGGCTTCCTACTATCCATTATCCCTCCGGAATGTCCCCGTGCCAAGGGAATCGGGAATTCCTTCAATATTGTAAGGCAGGTAAAAGAGAGGGAGTGGGTACCTTTAAGGTTGGCTTTCCTTTTGAATCTCGTCCGCTCTCTGAACGCCAAAGGGCCGGGGTACCCCCTTTGATAAGACGCTGATCAAAGTCCGCACTGGATATCGGTAGACTAGCGCCTCTTTTAGCTACTATACCAAAGGTGGAAGTCGGAAAGGTGGAAGGTGTATGAATATTTCCCCCGCCTCCGTCCTTGTGAAGTCAACGGTGATAAAATAATCTAGGTGAAATGTTAACTGGTAAACGTAGACTCACAAACTCAGATCTTCAACCTCATCTTTAGGTCACGACCGGAAACGTAATCTATTTGAACGAGTTTTCCCATTAATCCCCTTGTATTTTACATTCTTCTCTCCCCACGGTCACTATCGTGCATTGTTGAATCACGCGGATAATCCGTTCTTTTTTCCCGCCAAAAACGTATTTTTTTGCCAAAATTCATCACTTTTTTACTGTTGCTCTATGAAAAAATGTTCGTATTTGTACATTTCCAATGTAACGATGGTATAGTTAGAAGAAGCGCGACAATCTTGGCGAACCGTAGACATTTTTTTATCTGAAAATGCCTGCGAGTTAATTTCGCCGAAAAAGTCCTTGGTAATTTTAATCCTAAAGAATTGCTAAATTGAAGGATTTCGGCTCTTTTTTTAAATCTTTTTTTTAGTGAAAATTTCTAAATTTTTTTTGCCTCCTTGTCTTCCTACCTCCCTAATGGCCGTTCACGCAATGTATTCCCCTTACCCGTATGCATTTCTCTTATCCCACGTACTTCTGTCGTCATCATCTACGTGCCATCGCCTCACACATTATCAAGATCCGAAAAGGGTTTTTGAATTTACCTTTGGGTCTCTTCAGAAACTTGCCGGTCGATCGACAAAAAAAAAATAAAGAGAAATAATAAATGTGGGATTGAAAAAAATAAAGTTTATTCAGATGCTCACCCTCGGTAAAGTCTTGGGGTTTTTTTTTTAAATTTTTACATTCCAGTCAAGCAAGACGGACTCCACGACGAGGTTTCTCCACCACGTTCGAGTGTGTAATTTCCTGTTCAATCCTCAGAATGATTCTTAGAGACGACGGCGGTAACCGAGTAAACATTTGTCGACGCGGCAACAATGCCCATCGCGACCGAACATTCTGCGAACGAACGAGCGTCAAGGAAACAAAAACCATCCGCGACAATGGCGGTTTCCCGCCAAACTTTTAGATTCCACGTGCTCGTTCGAATCCTTTTGTGCTCGACATAGTGTCCCGGGAGAGAGAGAGGGAGACATGTACAGCGGCGGTCTACGCGGCGTCCTTATCTTTGTCCCTTTGCCTCTTGTCTCCTCCACAAGCCCAACCCTCCCCCCCTTCCC